>JAJLRJ010000008.1:37931034-38067457 GCA_024195265.1 Dendrophyllia cribrosa | reverse complement strand
ACAAGAAAAGATGGCATATTGCTAAATATTTTCTACCTAAATTTTATTAATTCTTTCATCCTTTAATTCATTCATTCATCCATTCATTCGCTCGTTCAGTCATTCATTTATTCGCTCGCTCATTCGTCCATGCATCCATTTATTGATTCATTGATTCATTCGCTCATTCATTCATTCATTCATTCATTCATTCATTCATTTATGCATTCATTCGTTTATTCATTCGTTAGTTCTCTTTCTTTTTCTTGTTCATTCAAATACATTTATTTTTTCCTCGCGAAGCGAGGGCCGAAGGCCCGAGCGTAGCGAGGTTAATAAATTTGTCGTCCCTCGGGAGCTGAGCCGCGCGAATTCGAGCGAAAAATATATTTATATATATATATTTATATACTTGATGGTGTCCGGCAGTTGCCTGGCAACAAAAATCGCGACCGCTGACAATGGCGCACTCATGTTTATTCATGGAGGCCGTGCCGGCGGCCGCGTTTACCCACGTACTCTCGGTGAAACACAACCAATTTTTGATGGAAATGAGAAAGAACAGCAAACACAACAACGCTGAATTCAACAAGTGGCTGGAAATCCTTGTCCGAGAAAATTAACTACCGAAACTCCGCTGAACGGTGACTTGAAATTCAGCGCGATCGAGCAACGAAGAGACAACGAGAGCATAGATTACAAAGACTTCGAACAGCCTAGGCACACCGTTTGACTAGGTTCAAACGCCTTGACAAAATGCCGCCATTAGAATTCTGAACGAAACCGATCAGGAGAGGCGACACCGACTGGAAGTGTGGACAAAATGATTCTGTTTGTGGACGCAACGAGAGGCGGCAAGAATTACACGATCAGCTAAATAGTCGTGACGAATATCTTTCATACCTGATACGGTAGGGAAAAGCAAATACTGATTACAGGAAAAACTCAGTGAAGAAGAGCGATTAAGAAATGTAGCTCAAATCACCGGCTTTTGCAAGAAAAAAAAAAGATTTTAAGTGGCTAAACTACTGAGAGAATAATCAAACACTGAAAAATAATTATCTTAGTTCACACTGTAATTTGATGTTTTTAGATATTCTCACTAAGGTCACTAAGGAACTTTTTAAATGATCAAAACTACAGATAAATGATCAAAACTACAGATCACACAGGTAGAAATGATTTCCCAAATATACAACATTTACATGATGTAGCATTGTGAATGAACTGAGCGAAATGTGCTTTGTATACATATACGGTATCTTGAGTTTACAGCATTCATAAAATAGTTCAATAAGAAATATCATTCCAATGGTTTAGTAAGGAGAATTTCTGTTTACAATTTGGATAAAAACATTTTGTTAGGAAAAAATAATTTTCTGTTAGCAATCATGGCCAGCTAATGTGTAGCGGCAACTGTATACATGTAGGTAAACACATGACACATCAACATTACTGCTTCACATTTATTATTGGAACAGTGATCAGTATTTTAAATCTCCTCACAATATCAGTGTACGAGCAAGTACATAGATTATGCAAATTGAGAACCTCATCACCTTCAACAAGAGTTACAAATTCACTATAGTTATACTATGGAAATCAGTAGAGTGGTAAAACGGCCGCTTCAAATCTGTACCACGTGGTGTAGTTTTTGTGTACCACGTGATGCGATTTTCGTGTACCACGTGATGCGATTTTTGTTTACCACGTTGATTGTTTTTTCGCAGTGAGTGATCAAAACAACAGACGCCACTGTAGAGTCAAAATGGCGTTCAACAGGCATGGCCGGTTTTATGAGCGCGGAAAAAGCCCCCCCCGAGTGTGTGAAAGGCGAAATAATCGACTCTATTTTAGAGGCCGGTGGCAACAGTCTGACTTGAGAATTTTTTGGGAGTTGGACAGAAATTGGTGAGAAGAATAAAGTTTACGGCAAGACTGCAAAAGAAATCTGGGAAACATTTGTTAGAACCGGCGGCGTGGAAGACAAACCACGTTTGTCAGGCAACCCCGGAAGACTTGGGCCAGGGGAACTGCATTTAATAGAGGTTATCAAGACCGAAAAGCTATCACAATCGTACAAAAACATACTACGGGAAGTCCTCCAGTATGGGAACTTAGTAGCAGGCACTTCGGTTTCGGCCGTTGGTCGCGCTGTGAGAAGCAAGATGCTCGAGGGGAATTTGAGCTGGAAGAGGATAAGCAGGAACGTTAACCATAAGGCTTTTTCCGCGCTCATAAAACCGGTCATGCCTGTTGAACGCCATTTTGACTCTACAGTCGACATCTCTTGTTTTGATCACTCACTGCGAAAAAAGAATCAACGTGGTACACAAAAATCGCATCACGTGGTACACAAAAACTACATCACGTGGTACAGATTTGAAGCGGCCGTTTTACCACTCTACTGATTTTCATAGTATGGCTATGTGAACTGTATTGACACCAGTAAGGAGAATGTACATCAACATAGTAACCTCCTGTGATCTCAACCATTCAAGCAAATACAGGATTGGGTTACCAATTATTTGATACCCAGTATATAGAACAAAAACTATAGCAGTATCTAAAGGGAACAGGTTAATTTGGGAGATAGCACTCACAATCTTTAAGAGCCAATGTCTGAAATTTTCGAAAATCGGGCGTCACTCATAAAATTTCGGATTTCTTCATATTTTGCCCAAATAATCTCTATAGTGAAGTATTTACAAAAATAACATTAAAAATTGTAACGGCGTTTTATTTTTTTTCGAAAACGGGCAAAGTTTGAAAAACGGCAAATCGGCGGCCTTTCAGTTGTGGAACTGGCGAAAAATTACACATTTTCATCTCGCTCGTACAGAAAAACGCGATGCCATACATAAATAAAATGTGGCCACAACATAAACACGCTCTTGTTCTTCACACTACTGTTATTTACTTTGGATTAGCAGTTGAAATAAGAATATTTCGGCCGTTAGAAGAAACATGATTTCTTCCATTTTAAAAATTAGCAAATTTGAACCAATTTCAACGCCGTGGAAACCCAATTGGTACGTTGAGTTTGAAAACAAAATTAAGACAGTCTTGAAGCACAACTTCTGCTGTTTACTGTGGTGAAATATTTCTGGCGGCACTTTAAAAGTGCCCCGTCGAGAGACCAAAATGTGAAGGGTAGTTTGACACTAGGAGAACTTGTGACACGAATCTGAGCGCCGACATTACGCACAAAATGTTTATCGCTAAAAATAGTTCCTGAGATAGAGCCTTTTTCAGAATCGTAAAGACTTCAGAAGAACTTCATCTATCCTTTGCTAACTTAAAATGATATCTTTTAAGCAGTTTGTTGGGATACGGAGTAGAGACACGAACATCATGTTGTGCGACCTTACAAATAACAGCGATCAACACTTACCCCGCTTTTTCATCAGAAAATTAAACTGACCCGAACCTTGAATTGCGTTTATAATAAAGACAATCCTGAACTCCGATCCATTATATTGCTGAGATCATATTATAGCGTTATTTACTCCAAATTTGTTAAAACAACAGTCGCTATATGACAGTTCGGAAGTTTCCCACAATGTGTTGCAAAGAGATTGCGTGACGCGTAGCACGCTGGAATTTGTTGCGTGCTTATGGTATCGGTCACGGAAAGAACATTGCCGTGGAAAAGGTTTCAGGTCAGTGTCATTTAAGCCCCATTTACACGAGCAATTTTTCCTTGACAAGTTTACTTGCCAATTTTTATTGCTTGTGTAGATGATTAACAAGTTTTCCTTTACAATTTTCCGTTGTCAAGGAAAAGCTAGCATGCCAGCTTTTCCTTGACAAGGAAAAATTGTCCACTATTCTCCATCTACACGAGCAATTTTTCCTTGTCAAGGAAAACTTGTCAAGGAAAAATTGCTCGTGTAAATGGGACTTTATAAAGTGGGCTGGGGGTCCTTTAGTTGTAGAACTTGAGGCTCTAGTGGGGTCCGAGTGCATGCCTTCTATATTGATTTTTGACGTCGGGAGGCTCGAAAGTGCTTTTTACATCATTCAATACAAGATATTTTCGAAAACAAAAGTGAAATTCAAAGATATTTTTTTCTTTTTAGCCACTATTGCACCCGCTTTCCGTTAATAGTTCATCAGAAAATTTAACTAACCCGAACCTTGAATTGCGTTTATGATAAAGCCAATCATGCACTCCATTGTTGTAAATAAATTCCTGCACAGCAAAAGTAGAGAAAAAAATCGTTCACTGCGAGAGAAAGAAAAGTATGGAATAATCTAGAAAAAAATTCTTGCACAGCCTCAAGGCGGAAAACAAATCATGCATCACACAAGGCTTCTTCAATCTTCTTACAAGAGAAAATAAAACTGTAAAAGTGGTTAGCAATCTTGCATTACATTGGCCCTTCATTTTCTAGCTTTACAAGGGCAACTATCCTCAAAATCTTCAAGGAGGGCCATCGATGGCGCTTTTTTCTTCACTGCCGGGCACGGGCACGACGCATTTCTTTTGTAACTACATCCGGGTCGATCTTCCTGTCTGTGGATTGACCAATAGTAAATTTAGCTTCCAGGTAGGCTTTCTGCTTTTCATTGAATTGGTAGCAAGGGCTGTTCCATTTCCTTTAGCGCCCAGCCCGCCTTGAGGCTTTGGCCTTTGTTTGAGCTGCTAACTGAGCTTGAAAGAAAGGAAGAAGTGCAACGCTTTCGCTGAGGAGGGTGGCGTACTGTTGTTTGGTCAGGTCCATTAGGGTGTGCCTCTCCGGTGACCTGGAGCAGGCTTCTAATGACAGATGGCGTTACAGGTCGGACGGCCGTTGAAACACTTTGATGCAGCCCCCGGGAGGTACTAGCCTGCGAGCAAGGCTCTCATTCTTAGGGGTTGGGAGGAAGGGGTTCGGGGGGCCTCCTCCCCTCCCAAACCGCGAACCCGGTCCCGACCCCGAGAGCTTGCTCGCAGGCTAGGGGGGTACTCGGATATGTCTTGGCTGGGTATGTGCCGCCCGGGTCTTCAAATCAGACCCCGTTTTAGAAAGAATTTGCACTCAAAATGTTACCCCATTCTAAAAATAAGTCAATTTTTAACACTCTGATTCTAGAAAAATGATACAGAAAATGATATGCGATCTCGGATGGCAGAGCCTCGAAGCTCGCTGGGCTGTCAGCCGCCTATCCCTGATTGTCCACGGCCTTGTGGACGTTGAAAGTCAGATTCTGGTTAGGAGTACAAACGGGCGTGTAACTAGACAATCCCAAGGTCAACACCACTTCTGGAATATCCTGCCCAGTATTTAATTTAGATTTCGTAGAAATTGCGTAACTTTCAATAGCCCATTTTTTAAAAAAGTTATTTCTTTGTTTGTTCGACTTATACATCAAAATACGACAATTCTGCCTCCACACAAATCAGCAACATAATTGCTTTGATTTCAAACAGAAGATAAAGACGATAAAGTCACGATCTACAATTTCTTTATTCACCATCTTATGAAGCTTTCGTGCGTTCGAAATATTATACCTCGTTCTAGGAAATGTCTCTAAAATGGATACCCGTTCGTTCTAGACCAGGAGTCCCAAAATTACGACCCCGTTAGGCGGCACATACCCGTATAGGTATTTTTGGGAAGTACCCCCCTCCCCCACCTCCCCGGGATGCAGCCTTCCTGTGGGTATGAAAATACATTGGATGTTGGACGTTCAGGACTGTTTTCCTTGTCATCGGACGTGGCTGTTGAGACTGTAACTTGCGGTGGAGATGTGACAGAAACAGCTTTAAACCCACCAGCCGAAAACAGAACTGACAGCCACCTGTAGCTCACATATGTAATAGTATCACTATTCTCAGATACTTTTGCTTGCTTTTGAGACGTCAATATAAAGTCGTATTGACGTCTCAAAAACCTAGACAAAACTAATTTCGATTTTAAGGCGCGCGTTAATACTGCATTATATTGACGGCGTTGGAAGAAAATATATTCCGTACTGGGCTCCGTCCCCGGGGCTCCGCCGCTTCGCGACTCCGTCCAATACGGAATATATTTTCTCCCAACGAGCCGTCAATATAATGCAGTATTGCAATTGACACCTCAAAATCGAAATAAATTAGTTTATAAGAGTATTGAAAACATAACTTCGTAGCAGAATAAAGGCGGTGTGTTATCGCAAAAGAGCCGGCAAGGGGCGTAGTGAAAGGGTGACCCCCCCCCCCCCCCCCCCCCCCCCCCCCCCCCCATAAATGACTTGTATATTTATCTACCAAATTTACCTGAAAGACGATTTGAACATTAATTAAAATTGTACCAAAACGAAGGAAACAGACTTTATACATTTATACATTTCCAAAAACGGACGTTACTCCTGTGACTTTTCCACGGCAATTAATGTTCTTTCCTTGACCGATACCATAAGCACGCAGCAAATTGCAGTGTGCTACGCGTCACGCAATCTCTTTGCAACACATTGTGGGAAACTTCCGAACTGTCATATAGCGACTGTTGTTTTAACAAATTTGGAGTAAATAACGCTATGATATGATCTACAAGGCTCAGATATTCCAAACACAGCAATATAATGGATCGGAGTGCAGGATTGTCTTTATTATAAACGCAATTCAAGGTTCGGGTCAGTTTAAAGCGGGTAAGTGTTGATCGCTGTTATTTGTAAGGTCGCACAACATGATCGATGTTCGTGTCTCTACTCCGTATCCCAACAAACTGCTTAAAAGATATCATTTTAAGTTAGCAAAGGATAGATAAAGTTCTTCTGAAGTCTTTACGATTCTGAAAAAGGCTCTATCTCAAAGGAACTATTTTTAACGATAAACATTTGATGCGTAGTGGCGGCGCTCAGGTTCGTGTCACAAGTTCTCCTGGTGTCAAACTACCCTTCACATTTTGGTCTCTCGACGGGGCACTTTTAAAGTGCCGCCAGAAATATTTCACCACAGTAAACAACAGAAGTTGTGCTTCAAGACCGTCTTAATTTTGTTTTCAAACTCAACGTACCAATTGGGTTTCCACGGCGTTGAAATTGGTTCAAATTTGCTAATTTTTAAAATGGAAGAAATCATGTTTCTTCTAACGGCCGAAATATTCTTATTTCAACTGCTAATCCAAAGTAAATAACAGTAGTGTGAAGAACAAGAGCGTGTTTATGTTGTGGCCACATTTTATTTATGTATGGCATCGCGTTTTTCTGTACGAGCGAGATGAAAATGTGTAATTTTTCGCCAGTTCCACAACTGAAAGGCCGCCGATTTGCCGTTTTTTAAACTTTGCCCGTTTTCGAAAAAAATAAAACGCCGTTACAATTTTTTAAGTTATTTTTGAAAATACTTTACTATAGAGATTATTTGGGCAAAATATGAAGAAATCCGAAATTTTGTGAGTGACGCCCGATTTTCGAAAATTTCAGACATTGGCTCTTAAAAATGGAATTTAATTGAGACAATCAAAATAAACAGAATACCACTGCATATTGTCCTGAACCCATGTCCACAACAGCACTTATACATCCACTTTCAGACCAATTTTCCTTTTGACAAAAATTGGGGGGGGGGGGGGGGGGGGGGGGGGAAGGGCCTGAGGATCGTTTGGTACCGACACAGTCCCATAGCAGTTACAGCGACCCACAGCTCAAAACCCAAAACTGACCAGCACCAGCTCCCATTTATTTTATTTTAGGAAGACAGGGCACAAAGTACAAGTTAAATGGAAGAGACTGGAACGAAAATGTCTCAACTTTAAATTTTGGGGCCATTGCCAGCAAGCAACCCAACCTTTCCATTTAAGTCAGAGATTCCATCTCTCCCTCCCAGTCCCACATCGCTACAATTTTGCAGTGCATCCTTGCTCCCCCGAGCTTCGCGAGGTTCTGCGAGACACGTATTTCTAGTATTAATTTATTCCGGGTAGGTCAGTCAGTCAGTGAATCCATCATGTTATTTGATACATGCTAAATAGCATTTGGTTAAGTGCGTTTACCTTGTTGTCACGTGGTTTGCTGCTGCTGTTGTTATCATTCGCAGAACACAAAGTGATCAACAGTACACATATTATTGTAGTCAGCAGTATATTCATAGAGGATTGCATCATCGTTTAACCTGTAAACATGCACGAGTACACGTAATGTAAAATAAAATTGCTTGAGACTTTATAGAATATTCTTTGAAAAGTCAGAATCGGTCGTTTCGTTTTATTTTCACTTTTTCGAGTTTAATGATGATTACATGGAGTCACTCAAATATTGTTCGACCTCATTTGTCAAGCTAATTTTCTTTTAAAATTTATGTGAATTCGCTTGGTTACAACTCATAACAGAAATGTACCTTATTACAGGAGATCACAATTTGCACGTGCAACAAGGCCCCCTGGGTTAAACATGATTAAAATTTAAAAAAAAGTCATCTGGCTTAAATTATTAAAAAAAATAAGCTTTCATGATCAGCTACCAATCTGCGGCATTTGACGAATAATGAAAAAAGACAACCACTCGTGCGCTAAGTCGTGTCGATCACTCATGCACTTAATTTGGGGAATTTAGCGGGTTCACGAAAAATGTATTCGATACTTTTAATAATTAACCTTACCTGTTTGAAAAGTAGAAATGATAAACAAACAAAAATAAATCTTAAATGTATGAATAAACCTTGAGTTCACAGTACAATTTAAAATAAAAAATATATACTGATGTATTATTGCAGAAGATTACTTTCTACAATAATATGTATTAATTACTAAAAATGAAAATCGCTACACTAAATTTATCAAAGAAAATTCACGAAATTTTCATTAGCGTAAAACCAAAACAACGTTAAGGTGTAATAAGTACCAACCTTGGTAGTGTTGTTCAGATAATCATCCAAAGATAAATGATGATCCTCTCGCCACAACAGAGCGTTTTATCTCCTCTTGTGATCAAGTTTTACATAAAAACATGTTTTAGACACGTTTAGAAGGTCATTGCTTGTAAGATGTCACACTAAGGCAAGCACTCCTATTGGTCCATTTAGTTGTGAATTAACCAATGGCAGGAGCTCATTCGTTCTGTTTTGTTTTCATAAGTTACACGTTAAAACAAGTTTGAGGACTGATAACATGTAAGTTGCCAAAACAGGAAGTGCATTCTTACTGGTTGGATAATTTCTGAATTGACCAATGATATGATAGAACTCATATTTTCTTTTGTTTTGGCAAACTACATGATTATAAAACAAGTTTGAGGGCCAGTGACGTGTAAGATTCCGAAATAAGAGGGTGATTATTCTATTATGACACACAAAAATGACAAAGGAATCATGGAACTTAAACTCGTAAAATTTCGATTTTTTTAGTATAGACAACTTCTAGACTGAGATAAAAACGTTTCTAATATGTATCGCTGAAACCAACACTTTTAAAAACTTGTGGTATTAACTTAAGTCTTGTAAGTACATTGCATCCTCGTAGTTAATTACATGGCACTATTTTTTTTTCTTTATATTGGTCCTTACTTTATCAAGCGTGTATAAATAAAGGACGTTTTGAAACTCATAAGTCAGATTATTTGTAGCGCGTTTGAATTAATTTGAAATGTATTTGTTTGTCCATGATGATTAAACACTGTTGAAGTATTCCATTTCAAATTAATCGCAAAGAACACAACATTTTGCTTCAAATTTGCCAAATACTTCACTGTCAGATTTTCCTTTTTGGCTTTTTCACTGACATGGAATTTGTAATTATAAAAGAAAAGGTGACTCTGACGAACGTATCCACACACTAAATTGTTGTACTTATTATACTTCGTCATCATCAATGAAACGCTGAAAGTTCTGACCATGCAGTGTTTCTCAAGCCAAAGAGCATAAAGCTGAATTAACTTTGTAGAGGACGACTTGGCGTTCGCGTCTTCTCGACGCTAAACTGTGTTTATTATTCGATAGCAGTTTTTAATTTGAGCGAATTTCAAACGCTTAACACTGAATGATTAGAAAATAGGCGGTCATTAAATGCTCTTGACATTTTAGAGTCAATGCAAGCGTAACACTTGTGTGTAGACTGTTTTCTATACAGTAAAATTGAAGCTCATCATGTAAAGATGAGTGAACAAACGCAATCTTAAAGGGATTGTACAAATTATGAGCCATTACAAATGTTATTTTTGATTCCTTGAAATAAAATGTATCATAAACGCCAATTCGATCAAGTATTGCCATTCTAAAAGTATTAAAAGCCTGATTAAAAATATGCGACTTTAAGAAGAATACCAAAAATTACTCGCACAAGTGCATCAACCCCGTCAGAATTTTCTTTGATACCCGTTATCCTCATATCATAATATTACTAGGATTTGCAGTTCAGAGGGATTTGTAAGAATTTCTATTTATCGGTACTCGTAAACGGAATATTACATTTTCCATTTCATCTCCTTTCTGGTTTTCTTTGCCTCCTTGCCTAAACTCTTGACGCATGTTCGTTTTTCAAAAAGCATACTCATACAGATCATTTACCTTTAATTTGAAGGTTCCCTGTGGATTCTGCTGTTTGAGTGGAGGCAAATGTCTATAGAGCATAGGAGAAAAGGAGGAATAAATGAACAGGTAAAAAAATCACAGACAAGTACAAATATTCAAGCCTTACGTGCACTGCTATTATTTTCAAATCCTTTCCTGTCGCTGTTTCCTACGTAGAAATGTTTTTTTTAGTCCACACTATTTTGCGCTTTGTTTAATTTGTAGCTCGTAAGAACAAGTTCGTGAGACAACATTTTCCATTCTAACGAGCAATCATCTTATTGGCCCTAACGATTCAGTTGTGTACTCACTGGTTCGTCCAATGGAATAGCGTCTTTTAATTCTCCTTTGCTTTGCTCTACATCCTGCTTCGCCCTACAATCACGTTTTGTTCCATACAATTTATCAATTTTATCAAACTGTCTGCAATTTTACAACAACGAAAAAATTAACTTTTAACTTCACGAAAATAAAATTTCTGTAGGCTCAGATTATAGTTATCAAAGATGTACTGAATTTTAGGGTCAAGTGTATCAGCTTCACACGAGCTTACGAGTTATCCTCCCTCACCTTCTTGGAATCTCGGCATACTACATGTTCTCTCCTCTATTTTCATAAGTAAGGTCTTAGCTTCACTGTGGTCTACCCTGGCCTTGGTTGCTATATGGCAAAATGAGCTTTAATCTGAATTCTTAAACTATTAATTTATTATTACTTACATGTAATTGGTAGTCGCGTTTGTGGCGGGGAGTACAGTGAATGAAAAATGCAGCTCCATTTTAAGACTGTTATCGTTTTAATTTACTTTGAAGTTTTTTAGCAACTGTGTTGTTTGGTGAAAACAAGAATCTGAAACAGTAGAAGAGAAAAAAAAGGAGCGTTAAATCTAAAATCAAAACAACACGAGTCAAGAATCCACTTGTAATTAATTAACTGAACAAAACTGCGAGCTGACAGCATCAGCTTCTTCTGTCCTTGTACTGTTCAGAAGTAATATTTCGTTAGTTAATGTTAGTTAATGTCAAACTCTTTTTCTTGCTTTGTTTGTTGACAATTAGTTATTTTTCTAGCTTGAACAGGAAAGAAGAGATGAGCTTCTGACGATATAAAAAACTTTCACATACTTTCATTGGTATTGTAAAGATGTATGTTAACTGAGCCTGTATTAAGAATAAAATACAAAATACTTGATTATCGTCCTCCCCCCGTAAGGAGCTTTTCAGGGATAGCTACTACTTAACATTAGAAACAAATTATATCGCATAAATCTGCAGTTCTTGTTTGGCTAGTTTTACAATTATTATAAACAGCTTGACACGTCAGTGCAAAGAGATTAAACGGTCCTCTCTCTCTTATTCAGTTTTCAAGTTTGTTATTTCTTGCATAATATGGTTTTAAGGGTAAATGTCCTCAAGATTGCTATTAAATTAATAAAAAGCGAATTCAAAAGATACAAAATCACTAGCTGCGCAATATTCTAAGCGGTCAATAGTCTGTGCAAGACAGTTTTTATGTTAGAATATAGAATACTCTAAAATTATTTTTGAAATCAGATCAAGAAAATCAGCATTTATATCAACTGAATTGTTGTGATGGTTTCACATTATTTAAGATAAAATTCATTTCCAAACAAACACTCAGTATATTGACTGATTGGACTGACACTTGGAACGAGATTATTTTCTTGGTTCTAAGAAGCCATTTTTGATGCAGTAAAGTGAGTCCACTGATAATGTTAAACTAAATAACATGTTTACAGTGGATAAATGAAAACGCCGTCGCTTATGAATTAGAAAAACGGTCAACAAGGTGAACATGTTTCATTTAACAAAGAAGTATCATAAAGTCAGAGATTGAGAACAAAATAAAGAGAGCCTGAATGTTTCTTGGATGTATATAAATTTAACTGCGTTCGTGATTTTGCCTTGTTTAGGTACGTTTTTCTTGTTACATCTTACAAGTGAACTAATGGCTAATCACATTTGAATGATTTCAAAAGCTAAACCGCTTTCTAAGCCGCTAATGACATTAGTTAAGATGTACTATGCGTAATTTGAATTTTAAAGATGAATAAACTGGGACGCTATTATTTTAACTTGTTTGAGCTACAGTTACCGTTTAAGAATGAGAATACTTTGAATACATTACCTCTTAGTAATTCATGATCAGCGCCTGAAATTGTCTTCGAGGAATCAAAGCTCTACAGGGGCATTAGATGTAACATCGTAAGAATCAGAACTTATACTGCCAAAATTCTCCATGCAATAGTCACTTGTTGCTGTTACACGTTTATAACGAAGTAAAGCAATTTCTATTTAGTTCTCGTTGCCGCGTATAATGAGGTTCTCGTCAGATCAAGTTTGTGAAAAAACAAACGTAGCTAAAAACTGTCGCTAATCATTTTTGTTCTAACAAGCATTGCTATTCGCTAGAACGGTTTCAATGATCGCCGATTTGTCCAATGAAATGACCTATTCCATCTCGATTTTATTGTCAACGTCGTTTTGTTGTCACGTTTGTTTCCTTCTAATAATCGCAATTTTAAACAAACGAAAGAGAATGAAGAAAGACAAATTTTATAACTGTTTCCAAAAATGAGCCCAGCCGATCGTGTTGGGGTCTTAATTGCATACTGTTAATGTAGCTTGTTGATGCGTCTGATTTAATCAATTTCTGTATTCCTAAATACTAACAAACTGAATTTTAATTTCTAGACATTACAAAATTGAAAGATAAATATTTTCAAACCGCAAGTACCGTCATAACTGGAGGTCTTAATGGCTTTACTCATTTCAGAAGTGAACGCGTTTTTCTGTTCACTTATCCCAAGATATCACGGATTCCAAGATTATATATCCAAGATACATCGTGAAAGATACATCGTGAGAAACACCGTACTATCAGACTGGCTTGCAAGTTCTTCGATCGTGAATGTGGAGACGTCTCAGTTTTGACACATCAAACATGAACGCAAGTCGTTTGTTTACTTTTGCAATTCCGGTCTGAATTTAAATACAGTCACAAAATAATGGCTTGCGACAATAAATCCTTGAAAAAAACAGACGCAGATGGAGAGGGTAAGTGCCAAGACGAAACCACGCACATGAAATTGAGGCGAGCGAAATGGAGTCGATAGAAAAACACAACACATTTATATGTACTGGCCCGGGTCAAGATTCAAAGTGACGTATTGCCATCAAACGTGATCCCTGTTGGGTAATTTGGTATAAAAACATTGTCTGTTTTACTCCGAAATCCCATGTTATCGCTCCCGTTCATCTTCCACTGGGTTTCCGAACAGCCGATCCCGTTTCAGCTGTAATGTTGCTTTGAAATATAAGGAGAGATTACACTAATGTGGGTAAAAAGAAGTGGCCAAGAGAATAGGCGAAGGCAAGTAAAAAAGAAGGAATGCGCACTATTTCAGAACATGGCCTGTCTGTCGGGGTTTGTGAAAGTTTCATTAGGAAGTGTCTGACTAGATTTTGAGAAAAGCGGCTTCATTTAAAACAAAGGCCAGCAAGTTGGAGTTACTATAGTAACCGCTGTCGCTTGGAAGCCAGTGTTACATAAAACTTAGGTAACATATCATAAACTTGATGAAGTATGAAAGCAATCGAAGCATATCTTCCCTGTGAAATTTTGATTTCAAATCATACACCCCAAGGCTAAAAAAAGCGGAGTCAGGCCTCCTTAAAGGAAACTATGCGAAAGCTAACAGTTCAAGGTTTTCGGTTGTTTAACTGGATATTACAGCGGCAGAAAATTTTAGGGAGAGGAACGTTATATCCCGGCCGAATTTACCAGCTGCTCACCTTACCAGAACAATCATTTATTTATTTACTTATTCGCTCAAGTTAACGCTAGAATTCCAACTCTGATTCTTTGCTACGTACGACTGCTTTAATTATGCGAATCGCAATCCCATGACAAGCATGCAGCAAGCACGATTCGTAAAAGTTAAAGTAAAACAACTACCGGCAATCAGAAATGTCCATCTTTCTCACCTGTAATTTCCCAGTCATGCTGTAGGAAATCTGTCAATATAACCAATGAAAAGTGGCAATTTTCACACGAATAAACTCGAATAAACTCTTCGAGCTTTCTTATTTCGCATAGAAGCCTGGTACTAGTGATGCGAACAAATGGTACAGAAAATTCCGGTCGTTGAAAGTGAGAAAACTGTGATACCTTGAAAGGTATTACCCTTCCCCTGGAAAATTTCCGTTGGGATGAACCGTTCCATTTGTTTTTTCACCGGAACAACCGGGTTTTCCATACATTTTTATTGCTTTACCATACATTTTTATTGCTTTACGCAATCTTGATCGCCAATATAGTGCGCTTGGGTCTCCATAACTGCATTTCTCCACATGTGTCACGTGTTGCAATATCCTTCGACTAAAACTGGGGGTTAGGTAAAGTCGCACAAAAGCCACAGGCGACCCACACAAAGGACCTTTATCAGGTTTCTGTTGCATGACGTAACTACACAAACAGGAAACTGAGACAACTGCGCTAAAGCTAGTGCCACACATGGACCAGGGATCCCTGCAGCAACTGTACATGTGATAGCCTCCTTAATCTCCTATGACGATGGCTTCAAGTCATAATCGTACCGCCACAGGCTGACCACAGGCACAAGTTCTGCTGTCGTTCACAGATATATCCTACAGTGGAACATTAACCCTCGGAGGTACATGGGGTATGCCACCCCTCCCCACGATAAGGATTTTCTCCGATATTAAAAAGATGATTTTTTTTTGTCAGTCCCTGCTGTCATCAGAAGAAGTTCGTTTAACAAATGTTTTAACCTTGTCACGCATTTAAGTCAGAATCAGTTGTTTTGGTTAAAATAAATGACATCATTTAAATAAAGTAGCATGAGGTCAAGCCATTTTTTGACCTTTTTTTGTTGAAAAAAACAAAACAAACAAATATAAAATGCTACGACAAAGCAGTAAACTGTAAAATTATATCATATTTTTCAAGTCTAGCATAAAAATGTCGATGAATTTGAATTTTGAGGAAACTCCAAGATGGTGGTCATCTTGGTCGCGCGCATTTTTGATAACGTCACAGATCCCAAATAGCCTGCTCAACCGGCGGTTTTGGGGTCCACACAAGGGGATTGGGAGTTGCAACCACCCCCACTTCTCTTATACCACGTTGCTTGTAGGTCCGAATTAACTTAACTACCAGTCTTAGGACAAACCATACTATCCTTTTCATAGAGGAAGCTTTGATCATGATCGGGAGGATCGGTTGAATTCATTTACGGATCGAGACTAAACAAAAACGTGGCTGAGTTGGTGTTAACTTGACGTTTTTGCTTCAGTGTGTTTTCTCAGCACTGTAACTTGTTCAACGAAACTTCCGCGCAACCTACTTTAGTCATTCAGAGCGAGCAGCTTGTTTGAAAGTTGTTTTCGTTAGTTCTTTAGTAGTGGGTATTT
Organism: Dendrophyllia cribrosa; assembly: GCA_024195265.1. Taxonomy (NCBI): domain Eukaryota; kingdom Metazoa; phylum Cnidaria; class Anthozoa; order Scleractinia; family Dendrophylliidae; genus Dendrophyllia; species Dendrophyllia cribrosa. The sequence continues at coordinate 38,051,551 of JAJLRJ010000008.1, read as the reverse complement.
TGTTTGTTTACTTGAAATGGAAACCGTCTTGAAGATACCTCAGGAAAAAAGGCATACATTTAGAGACTTGGTAAAGAAAGAACCTTTATCATAATAAATTCACACAACACGCTGTTTTATTTGTTAACCTCTGGCTTTTATTTGCAGAGTTCTTGTTTTACATTGCTGTCAGATTTTAAAAGCTCTAAACCCTGCACCTTTCAAGAAACATATTTAATCTCTAATGCTTCGTTTTGATAATCACAATTTACTACAGCTTGCTTGTCATAATCGAAATGCTGATTTTACTGTATATTCAGTATTGTTTGAACCTATTATTGATCAGTTTGTTAATAGAAGTCGTTTAAAGCGCCTTAAAACTGAAACAAATCTGAATCTGCTCTCATTAAGCCTGTGGAGGAGGTATTTCTTCCACGTAGATCCGAGACACTGAGTTCCAGCCTGTGTACGCATCAGCAGAATTCTCGCCAGCACAGCCACCGACCCAGAATCCCACGCGCACAGTGCCCTTGCGGATTTTCTCACAGACTCCTTCGATGTGACGTGGGCGGTGTAAATTCTTTAGTCTGCTGCCAGTTCCATATCTCATGTAGACTGTACCGTCAATGGCTGCTGGAGCTGAGCACTCTGCACCGTTGAAGGTAAAATACCATCGCCTGCAACAGTTATCACAGTTATAGATGCGAAGGTTGCCACTCCAGAAGACACGCAGCCCTGTGTTGCCTGACGTTTTCTTGAAAACACATTCCTGTAAAAATGTTAAATATATCAAACAACAGAGAAACCGACGTAGATCTTCTAGAATAAAACAAATAGATGATGAGTAAGCTGGTCTAATCCAGAGGCCGTTAGTTTCGCCCTTTTTTAAAGAGCATATGTACTCCTGGAGGGCAGATTATTCTTTCTATTGTAGCTCTAGTAGATCCGTGCATGGAGAATTCAATGAGTTTATCGTTGTTTTAATTACTGCATGCAGTTAATTCCCTTTGTATTATGAGTGCTTTAGAGCAGTTTTCAATTGAGTGTCGAAGGTAATTACACAATTGCTTTGGTTTTGCATTGCTACGCTTTGTGATTGGCTAAAACATCTCGCGACACTTTCTCGACCAATCAGAAGTAAAACCAAAACCAATCGTGACTTGCTCGCACGCGTTTTCCCGCGCTTGGCGCCGCCGACATGTTATTGCTTCGAGCTCTGATTGGTTCACTGGATTGTTTACGACTGCTGTGATTGGTCAGAGTAATTACTTTGGTTTTGGTTTTACGACACTCAATTGAAAACTGCTCTATAACAAACATAATTATAATTTTAAAATCTGTGATTTGTTAGGTTTACAAATTATGAGATAACCTTTGTCGGAACATAAGATCCATCCAGGATATAAAACCGAACAGCTCAGAAGTTAGCCTTTTATATTTTATTTTGATTTGTATGATTTGAAGAAATAACACAACAGTTTTAAATTTGTAAGACATGTTTCGGCTAACTTATGCCATCTTCAATTGCAAAAGTTCGTTACAACTGTTGTGTTATTTCTTCAACTCATAGCAAATTTTCTGCTATTGCGTCCATTTGTATGATTGTTTTTACTGCAAGTTAAGCATTTACCTTGATTAATCCGGAGTCCCTTCCATCGTTTATATTTTTAAAAACGCACTGTTTCCAGTTACGTCCCAAGGTCCCTGGAGCGCCCTTGGGGCCTGGTAGACCTTGGCTTCCACGAGCACCTGCATCACCCTTGTTTCCAGGGGGACCTGCAGAACCCGAGGGTCCTTGAGGTCCCTTAGGGCCTGGGAGACCTTGCTTTCCACGAAATCCTTCATCGCCCTTGTTTCCTCGTGGACCCATGGGCCCTTCAGGTCCATGATTGCCTGGTGATCCCGCAGCACCTGCTGGTCCCGCGGTCCCTGGGCTTCCTGGAATCCCTGGAATTCCTGGTGCACAGAAACAAGCAGTGTGACTACAAGACCCAAATGGTGACGTCTGTTGAGTAGTGCTCTAAACATAAAAAGAAAAAATGCATAATTATTTGTCTGCAGAATTATCAGCTATTCGTTCATTCATTCATTCATTCATTCATTCATTCATGCATTCCTTCATTCATTCATTCATTCGTTAGTTCTCTTTCCCTTCTTTGTTCATTCAAATACATTATTCATTCATTCCGGGTAGGTCAGTCAGTCAGTGAATCATTCATGTCATTTGATACATATGAATACGAAATAACATTTGGTTAAGTGCGTTTACCTTGTTGTCACGTGGTTTGCTGCTGCTGTTGTTATTATTCGCAGAACACAAAGTGATCAAAAGTACACATATTATTGTAGTCAGCGGTATATTCATAGTGGATTTCATCATCGTTTAACCTGTAAACATGCACAAGTACACTCAATGTAAAATAAAATTGCATAAAACTTACTTGATAGAATATTTTTTGGAAAGTCTGAATTGATCCTTAGCTTTCACTTTATTCATTTTTTTTACTCTTTCAAGTTTGATGATGATTACATGGAGTCGCTGAAACATTGTTCGACCTCATCTGTAACACTAATTTCCTTTTAAAATTTATGTGAATACGCTCGGTTACAATTCATGAAAGAAATGAACCTTATTGCATGAGATCACAATTTGGATGCGTAACAAGGTTTAAACATGATTAAAATGTATGAATCGTTCTCTGTGCTTAAATTATTTCATAAAATGAGCTTTCAGCTACCAATCTGCAGCATTTGACGAATAAAAAAAAGACAATCACTTGAGCGCTAAGTCGTGTCGATCACTCATGCGCTTAATTTCGGGAATTTAGCGACTTCATGAAAATTGTATTCGATACTTTTAATTAACCTATTAACTTGTTTGAAAAGTAAATTAAAATGATAATCAAACAAAAAGAAACCTTAAATGTATGAACAAACCTTTAGTTCTCACAGTTGTACAATTTAAAATAAAAAAGTTCCCTTATTGCAGATTACTTTCTAAATACGTTGGCGACTTCCAAAAATATGTATTCATTACTTAAAAAGAAAATTGCTACACTAAATTTATGAAAGAAAAATCACGAAATTTTCATAAGCGTAAAACCAACCTTACTTGTGTTGTTCAGATAATCATCCAAAGATAAATGATGAGCCTCCTGCCACCACAGAGCGTTTTATCTCCTCTTGTGATCAAGTTTTACATAAAAACATGTTTTGGACATGTTTAGAAGGTAATTGCTTGTAAGATGTCAAACTAAGGCAAGCACTCCTATTGGCTCATTTAGTTTTGAAAATGACAGGAGCTCGTTCTTTCTTTTTTTGTTTTCATACGTTACAAGTTAAAACAAGTTTGTTGGCTGGTAACATGTAAGTTGCCAAAATAGAAAGTGCATTCTTATTGGTTAAATAATTTCTGAATTGACCAATAATAGAACTCTTGTATTTTGTTTTGTTTTGGTTAACTACATGTTTATAAAGCAGGTTTGGGGGCCAATGACGTGTAAGATTCCGAAATAAGAGGGTGATCATTCTATTATGATAACTACTAAATGACGAAGAGATGATTGTGAATTAGATTAAACTCCTAAAACAATGCAAAATGCTTCAAGTTAAACTCATAACTTAGATTTGTAAAAGCAGTTTGAATTAACTTTAATGTTTGACTGCTTTTTACACCGGTTGTTACTCAAAAAGCTTGAAGCATTCGATTTAATATTAATCGCAAAAATAAAATTCCTTGTATGCTTCTCACGGAATCTTGCATCAAATTTCCAAAATACTTTGTAAGCAGAATTTTATTTGGCTTACTCACTGAGCAGGACATCGTCGACATCGCATTAATAGAAAATGTCTAGAAACTAACATCCAGATCATGATTATTGAGAAGCTCTTTGTTGTATCATGAGCATCAAACCAATCGTTTCGGTGGGAAGTTGTTCCGGGAAGGCCTTATAAAGAAGTCGTCTTAAAAATTCGTAGTACATGATATTAAAACTTAAAATTTCTAAAGTAAAACGTCGCCTCAAAATTTCATAACATTGGCAAATTCAACGCCTTTTGTTTTCGGAAGAAAAAAAATGTCGTTTTGGTTACAAAGGTCAGCTGGGATTTTCAGAAAGATAAAAGCAGCTAGAAATTTCGAAGGATAAGATTCCTTTCCCTAAAATTTTCCGCCGCCGAAATATTCAGTAAAAAGAACCGAAATGATCAAACTGAATAAAATTTCACACTGAATTGTTCTTAATAGTCGCTAAATTGATATGGGATAACAGTAAAACGCCATTAATCGAAGCGGGATAGTTCTCCTAAATTAACATTCCTTGTTGTGAGTGTTCCTGTTGCATTTATACATTTATGCCTTGCATTAGTAAGACGTAACAGAAATGGTTTGTTCGATAGCAGTTTTTAATCTGAACGAATTCATCAAACGCTAAAAACTGAGCATAAGACATATGAAGAGCTAAAACGTACGTTCTCTGGTTAAAAATTTCAAAACTTACAATAAGCGTGACCTACTGAATAAATCCGAGTGTAAGACGTGTCCAAATTTTTCCTTTGAAATAGAAATTGATCAAGATAAGTGAACACACGTAGCTTCAAGTGAGTGAATTTCAAACGCCAACAAATTAGCGAGTGTTAAACAAAACGACTTATTTGCAGATTTTCCTTTGCAGTAAAAACTGGAGCTCATTGTGCCAATTACGAAACTTGTGTGTTATTTTTTATTCCTTGAAATAAAATAATGTATCAGACATCAAATCGATAAATTATTACCATTGTTATGAAAGTTTGGAAAACCTGATTTAAAAAGCCCACTTTTAGAAACTTATTCGAACAAGATGAACACGCCGCTGTAAAATTTTCTAAAATTTCTTTAGTATTCAAATGCCTCGAAACTTTTTGACACATTTGTCTTTCAAAGCGCATTTACTCTTATAGAGGCAAACAATTTACCTTGTTTGAAGTTTCCCACTGGTGTAAGCTGTGTCAGGGGAGGCAGAAATCTATTGAGTGGAAGAGAAAAGAACGACGAGATGAACATGAAAACAGGTGAACATAATCACGGTCAAAAGACATGAAGTACAAAGTACCTTACAGTCAAGCTTAGAACAATTATCTTCAACTTCTTTCTTCAGTGTAGCTGTTTCGAGGAAATGATTTTTTTTAACTTAGTCAACACCTTCTCGTGTTTAGTTTCAGCTGTTGTTTAGTGAATTTCTCGTCAGAACATGTTTGTGAGACATATTCATATTAAACTATATTTTCATTCTAAAAACCAATGCTATTGGCCACTAATTTTTTTTTATCACTGCTTCGTCCAATGGAATAGCGTTTTCCATTTTTGTCGTTGCTGCGCTCCACATCCTGAATCGGTTTGCATCACGTTTTGTTCCAGTATATTTGTAAAACAGTTAACAATTTTACAAAACAGTTAATAAGTTTCAAATTAAAATTCGTGTAGACTACGTTTATAGTAATCTAAGATGTATTACTGCATCACCTGGTGGAGTATATCAGTTTGATACTAGCCGGCTACGACAAGCTATCTTCCCCCTCCTCTCCCCCAATGGGAAAGTATTCTCACCACGCTGCATGCTCTGCAAAGTAAAGCGTATTAAATAATTTCTTTATACAATAGTTCTTTCTCGTTTCCATCTCGACTGCGTCTCGCAGTAGTCTACGCTGGCCCAAGGTGCTTTCGGTGACAAAATTAACTTATTTGAGTTCTGAAACTGATAATTTATATATTGTAAAATATGGTTATCCTTTATGGTAGTTGAAAATTAAATGAAAGCTTTCTTTGTCTTTTGTCCCACGATGTGTGGTCACTTTAGATGTGGATCACAACGTTTCGACCACTTACTGCTGGTCTTCATTTGGCGATCGATGGTGTCGACTGGATGTGTAACACTTCTTTGATGTAAGCTTTCATGTAAGTAATCGATGGGTTAGTGCCTACCAGTTACCATAGTACTAAATGAAATCGTTAACCTTTGAAACAGTTCAACACCTGTGCTGTCAGGCGAAATCGAGAAGCTGGAACATTAGAAGAGTAAGAAGTAAAATACCGTTTGATCTAACATCAGAACGAAATACTCGAGTGTGACATTACAGGTTCAGTTTTTGCCGTCCTTTTTACTGCGTTCCACAGTCTGTAAGATCTCTTCTTTATAGTTGACCAGACTCTTCGTTGTGTTTTGTTTTGGTTCTGGAGTTGTTCGCTAGTTTCTTTAGCCCCTCTTTCTTCAAGGCCTACCCGTTTCAGCTCGACAGCTTTTTGAATTTCCACCGGCTTATTAAATCCAAAGAATATATTTTGAGTAATTAAATCGTTTAAGGTAATTCCCTGGAAAAGGATCTTATACTGAACTTTTTTTCAAACTTGGTGCGATTGATAACCATGCTTAGAACATTAAAAAAATGCAATAAAAAGAGAGGGTCACCGTGCTTGTTTATACACTATACTCCCGTTATTTCTAGCGTATTTATAATTGCGCGAGGAATGTTCGAAACTCGAAGGTCGAGAAACGGATTGTTATTACCTGCAGAAACTATCATTACTATTAAAATTTTAACATTAATTTATTTGATTATGCAATATTCTTTCAGGAAAGTCATTTCAAATTGCCTGGTCTTAAAAATTTTGCAAGGAAATCAGACCGCTTCGGCATCACCACATACTCTTCATTGGCTCCAAAATACAGAGTTTCACGCGATTAACACAATTAATACAAGTTCTTCTACCACTAAACTTTTTTTCTGCTTAAAATATGTTTTTTATAGTCCTATAACGAGTAAATTGCATTAATAAAAAATAGGGGTCACCGTGCTCGTTTAGGAGAAAACAATCTCTTATTCATTTGGCCAACTTATCCTCAAAGGAAACCTTCTTGGTTCGGACTGTGCGCGCGCTCGTGTGCGCGCTAATGACGCAAGAAATTATGCGCAGTACGTGATGCGCAATGCAATACTAAGGAATGACCTTAACACGTCAACGCCAAAAAGGATAGAACCGTCTCTCTTTTTTATCTCTTTCAGTGAGTATTTCTTGGTTAATGTATATGTAGGAGTGGGAATAAGAAAATCCTGTGCATGGTCCTAAGATTGCTGTTAAATTAATCAAAAGCGAATTCTGGAGATAAAAAAGCGCACGGTCTTTGAATCACGAGCTGCCAGCTTTTACGCACAATTGCATTCTTCCTCTTGCAACTCGGTCATACAGGCCATGCGGTTTTTTTTATCTTAGCATACCGTCATTTTGACATGTCCTGAAAATCACCATAATTCGTGTCAGTTGATTTGTTGCAATGTGATTTGGTTATTTTTAATTACCAAGAAAAATTTATTTCCGAACAAATGATATAGCGATATAAACCTCGATACTAATAGTTCCAGCTGACCTTATTCGTACCAAAACGACATTTGTATCCCTAGCCTCCGAAAACAAAAGGCATTAAAGTTTCCGATGTAGTCTAAATAATTCAAATGATTTAGATGACGAAGGTCTTCCGAACAGATTTTCCATCGAAACGATTTGTTGGGCGTCCCTGATTCATTATCAAAGACTAAAGGTGCATTTTGAATCAATTTTGAAGGTAATTGAGCGTGGCCATCATCGTTTTAATTTCTTTGAGCTACAGCCAACGTTTACGAGAAACTGTGGCGTACCTTTCGAGTAGTTCAGTGCCTCAGGGGTTTCCTTTGAGGTAACAAAGCTCTAAATGGAATAAGAGAAAAAAGGTTATTAGATGTACCAGAAACACGGTACCCCAACTTACTGATGTAACATCAGCAACATGCAAAGAATCCACGACAAAACTCTGAACTTACATCGTGAAATTTTTTATACAATCCGCGTGTTGCTGTTTAGAACTAAAACAAAGCAATTTCTATTTAGTTTCCTTTGCATTTAATGAGGTTCTTGTCAGATCAAGTTGGTGAAAAACAATTCTTACTGATCAGTGTTATTCTAACAAGCAATGCCATTCGCTAGAGCGGTTTGAATGGTCGTCGATTTGTCCAATAAAATGACCTGTTCCATGTCTGATTTTGTTGTCACGCTTTGTTAATGTTTATATCAAAGATTAATCGCAAACCAAAGTGAGTGAAGAAATGTAAAATTTTAAATAGATTCCAAAACTTGAGCCTTCCCATAATATTTGGGTCTGGGGCCAGTCTGAAGCAGAGATAGTGCCTCGTTGACAATTTATTCTCTCCATTCCTAATACTAACTTGCTGATTTGTAATTTCTATACGTAATAAAAATTTAAATAGAAAGATTTCGAACCCCAATTACTGTCATATTAAACTTAAGCTCTATGTTGTTTTCCTCTCCCAGTTTTTCTCTTGTAATTCTCGGCTCCCAATATAGCCAGGATATATATTATCGTGAGCAACGGACGTATTATCAGAGTTTATTGATCGAGAATAAGCGATATACGCGCGGAGGTCACGCTCCATTTAATGCGTCAAAATCGGTTTTGTTTTCTTTAGCATTTCTATAAATCCGAAATTTGAATACAGTCGCAAAAAAATGGCTTCAGGCGATACATCCTTAAAAATCAAGAAGCAGGTAATGTGAAGTTCTAACATGAAACAGGCAAAATCGGTGCAGGCGATTTGGCGTCGATAAAAAAATGCGTATGTTTCTTTTATGGTGCTTCCAACATGCGCTTTTCAGCTACAACTAATTCATTTAATTAATCTTAAATAACAACAGTACTAAAAATGCAAACGGTGCATCTAATCTATATAATCTAAACAACCAAAAGCTTGTGTTATAGTAGTAGTAGATACAATTATAAAATAGCTTAGCAAGTAATATCTATTAGGGTTAAGTTTCGATTCACAGGTACGAACGGCAATTTGGCATTATAGGACCAAGCAATGATACTGACACGCGGCAAAATGCCTCAATCTATAATATTGTGTTTGTCTGAGGCCAAAATACGGAAGTCTCTAAGAAAAAAATTACTTGATAAGAAACCTCATAGAAATGTGATAATATGACGTTAAAAAGATATTTCATTTCAATTTCATTTCGAAGGCGGCAACCCGTATCATGATTGTATAGGACCATAAAAACAACACAACAAAATAAAGGCAGATCTACTATGTCCGACTGAGCGCAAAGAAAAACGCTAATAGTCCACACAGTGAACCTTATTCCTCTGATCGATCTTGGCCTACTCTTTGAATGCCAATGGTACTATTAGTGCCAAGGCCTAAGAAACAAAAGCGTTGCCATCAACGCGCTTATTTGGTATTAAAACCTTTTTAGTATTGTCTGCCGTGAATCTCTCTCATTTTCGCTCCCGTTTATCTGGCCTTAGATTTCCGATGCGTCGATTTTAATCTTCTTTTAAGCTATAGAGAGACCAGACCAGAGGTAGCTAGAACTGAAGAGGCCAAGACAGTGTTGATCGGAGTAAGTTGAGCCCGCGGTCTCGAAATGTTGCTAAGTAACTTAACGCATAGTAGCGTTTCAACTTCCGTAGACATCATTGTTTCCAGGTCCCTGTCTTTCCCCTTTTCCCTTTTCGTCACAGCCGCGGCTCGCCCCAGATTCTTCATTTGCTCGACATTGAACGAATATTTTGACAAATCCAAAAATTCATAGAAAGTCGAGTATTTAACCAAATACAAAACGTTTTCAAAAAATTACTCCACGTAATAATAAACACTTAATGACTGATCCCGAGGGAATTTTGTTTTCCGAGACGAAGTCGAGAGAAACATCGATATTCGAGGAAAACAAACTTCACTGTTTCTCGAGTGATCATTGATTTGTTATACAGCAATGCAAAAAACACAACACAGCACAGTTTGAAAAACGTGACGAGCACCCCAGGTAAACAAATAAAATAATTTAAGTGTCAAAGGTATTAAGCACGCAGTACTTATTGGGGACACTTTCCAGATCTAATTGGAATTTGTCAGAATTGTTGGTTTTTGAGGAGAGGAAAAAACCGGAGTACCCGGAGAAAATCCTCTCGGAGCAAGGAAAGAACCAACAACAAACTCAAACTCAAACATCAATCGCATCATAATCACGCCACCTTTTGTCGCGGTCTGAACATGTGCGCTAGCGGGCAACAGTGCACTGTTACCCTCTGACGTCAAAAATGTTGCCCGCTTTCGCAAATGTTGCCCGCTCATGGACGTTTGGCGGGAAACAGTTTGTTTGTTAGATGTCATATGACCATGGTTCAACCAATGAACGCGAGATTGTATTGCGAAAATCTCCAGTTATACAACGAGGATTTATTTAGCCAAAAAATGTTTTCTAGTTTAGATGCACTTTAAAAACCAACTCATCTCTTCCATGTGAGAAATTCAGCACTTGATCTTTTTTTCAGCTTGTAGAGCATGCGCTACCTAAAATAAACCAGACTGGGTTGACCCGTCAGCGAAAAGAAAATTTGTAACATTTCTATTTCTTATCTAGTTTGTAAAAGTAACTATGGCCATTTCAAGATGAAATGCTGGGTCTCAAAATTGCTGTCAAATTTTAAAATCTTTTATTTTTTTTGGCTTATGGCATTGCTAAGTCCAAGTCTGTTCTTATTTAAGTCGCGTAATAGAGCGTCACGAACGACAAAAACTTCGCGTCTTTTAACGGCGTTTTAGGTTATAAAGACGCGACTACTATTTTCAAACCAAATAATTATATGATTGAAGCTACTAATAATTTATCTCTCAACAAAGTGTTGGTTCTAAAACAACAGTAAACCATAATCAGCGAAACAAGTATTTACTTTTTCAAGATGATTTCATTGCTCTGATAAACACAAATTTTCAACCCAGTGAGCTCTTTCTAAAATGGCCCCATTCGTAGAAGCTCAAACTGCCATCTCAAACTGAGAGGAAACATTCTTAGACGGATGAAGATAGATTAAGGGCTGGAATATGTCAGTCTTTTAACTGACGTTCCCCTGTAAAAGACATGGCGCCTCTTTCATTTCACACCTTTGGAGTATGAAATGCGAATGAAGACACCTTTCACAAAGTTATTGTACGTTGCTGATTCAAGTGTCCTGTAAACTAAATATATATGCTCTAAAATCTCATGATACCAAAATATCACTTCACCAAAATAAGATGTTGAAGGTTATTTATTTTTTAACCACTTTCTTTTAAAGTCGCTGTGTAAACGTTTGGGCGTAACCCCAGTGAAAACGATGAAACGGCGTCCGCGTAAACACTCTTACCAAAAAACACTTATAGAGCGGTTTTCAATTGTCAGGAGTAAAACCAAAACCAAAGAAATTACTCCGGCCAATCACAACAGACGCAGAGAATCTAATGAACCAATCAGAACTCCAAGCAAATACATGTAGCCGGCGCCAAGCGCGGGAAAACGTCTGCGAGCAAGTCACCTTTGGTTTTGGTTTTACCTCTGATTGGTTGAGAAAGTGACGCGAGATGTTTTTATTTTAGCCAATCACAAAGCATGAGCAATGCAAGACCAAATAAATTGTGAAATTACTGTCGACACAATTGAAAACTATAGGCCGCTCTAAGACCAACTTGGGTCTACTTTAAAACTGCTACCACTACTACTACTGCTTAGGAAACAGCACGAAGACGGCCATGGCCTCGAACCATTGTCCTTCGAATAAAAAACGAAACTTATTTTTTCAATACAAATTCTTCAACGGAATAGAACTGATTATTTTAAGCAAACTACCATGGTTACCTTTACTGAACATAGAGTTTGACAGCTTAACAAACCTCACTGAATCAGCTATAGAAGGATAACGGTATACAAAAAGGGGTAATTATTGAATTTATTTAACTCTCCGATTAATTTCCACAACGCAATTTATCGTGTTTAAGAAAAAAGCTATAGTGATCATTTCGGATGATGAAAGTAAAAGCAGGTTGATTAGTTTACTCGATTTAAAAAATCCAACCTTAAAATTTGACTTAATTTGATTGTTTTTTCTCGTCGATAAAATCGGACGGTTGATATCTAATCGGAGGGGGATATCGAGTCATACAGGGGTCAGGAGTCAATCACGAGGTATATATGTCGTCAGATACCCGTCATCCGATTTTGTGCCACATTTCCTTGACCGTGTGGAAATTAATCGTTGGGTTAAAATAAACTACAGCAGAGATGAGACCGACATCACAAGAGCTGCAATCATGGTGATGTCACAGGCTGTCTCCACCTTCCCCTCAGCCTTAGGGGTGGGCGGGGGACAGTTAATCTCCTCTTCATACTCATTCCATCCGGGTGTAGCAATGTTAATGAGTACGCCGTTAGGGTCGTCCACTGCACAGCGCCTGTTTCCTCCCACCCAGCCTAACGGGCGTGTTAAGGTGAGTTTACGGCTTTGCAGGTACTGACACCATCTGAAACATAATTAAAACAAAAGGATGCAAAGTAAAGTTCGATAAAGTACTGAATTAACTGTACTTGGACCCTCATAGTGACCTTCCAGACCTTCCTTTTAAAGATGTCCGTAAAGAAAGACACAAAATCAGCAGATATTGACACACAGATATTGGTTAGAGACTTTAGAAATATAGGCATCCTATATATACCAATATAGTTGTGTTTCAGAGGGGTGGAGGGTACAAAAGGTTGCAAAGTAAAGTACTGAATTACTTGGACCCTGATAGTGACCCTCCAGCCCTGGCTTCCTTTTAAAAATGTCTGCAAGAAAGACACGAAATCAGCAGATATCGACACGCAGTTATTGGTTAGAGACTTTGTAAATGAAGACATCTTATATATTCCAATATAATCGTGTTTCAGAGGTCATCCGTGGTAGAGGGTAGATTTGGTTTGAAGTGATAAGAGCTGCTTGATATTTAGCGTTAGTAGAGCGCCGAAGAGCTAGGGTCACGCATCGACCAAGCGATTCCCACAGCAACCGTGAAAGCTCCATCACTGACTTCTTCTTCACTCTAAGTCATCATCGTATCGCCTCAAGTTGATCACGGGCGCAAATTCTACTGTTTTACATAGATTCTTACTACAGAACGGTCGGTCGCTTTTTAAAGTTGAGGCCCTTATGAGGAGGTCTGTTCGGTTGGACTTATTTACGGATGGAGACTGAACAAAAACTTGAGATGTGGTCTTAATTGCACGTGTTTGCATTACAGTATGTTTTAGAAGTTTCATGAGAAAGTCTCGCGCAAACGTGCTTTAATTTAGCCAATCAGGTGCAAACAGTTTGTTTGATCAAGTTTCTTCATTTTTTCTTTAATTCAATTTTAGTGCGTATATTTGTTTGTTTAGTTGAACTAGAAGTTATGTTAATATTGTAAACCGTCTTGAGGATATTGCAGGGTTGTACTAAAAGGCCCACCTTCACCCAAAAGACGTTGCGGTCGTTTGTTTTTGTTTTGAAATGCTCCATTGTTCATACGCGTGATCTGATTGGTTGCACGCATTCGAGCGTTCAGCACAGAAAGTGAACACGGCGCGCACAGCATTTTGGGTGAAGGTGGACCTTCAAAAAGGGCACCCAATGAGGAATGTTAGGAAAACGCTTTGGTCGGCGTTGTACTGTTTTTCCATATCATTTAAAGGAGACTATGTGAAAGCTTTGAACTTTTCGGTTCTTTTAGCTGAATATTTTTAGCAGTGGCAGAAAATTGTAGGGAAATGAATCTTATGCCCCGAATTTACCAGCTGCCTTCACCTTTTCGAAAATTCTAGCTGACCTTATTTCATACCCAAAATGACATTTTTATCCCTCCAAAAACAAAAGGCGTTTAATTGTCAGATGTTATGAAAGTTTGAGGCGACATTTTACTGAAGAAAACTATAGTTTTAGTGTAATTTATTACGCATTTTTAAAATGACCAACTGTCTTCCGAACAACTTTTCACCGAAACGATTCGTGGGCGTTCCTGATAAGAGACAACGTACTCGACAATCACGCAAGCGTACCTGTCAACCTCAGCAGAAGTGTTAAAGTTGAATGTGTACGACAGGCCATGACCATCAAACTCTTCCAGCAAATGAGGAATGAAGGAGGCGGGGTTGTAGGTCATGTTTCGAGGGTGAAAAGGACGGAACTCCACGGTGCCATTCGCAGCGGTCAGCGTTATCACCCAGCCGATCCAGTCTACTCCCTTCTCAACCGTCATGTTCAAGTTGTTGCTGTACCAAGTTTGAATTTGCAGCAAATCAAGGGAGGTGTAATAGAATGCCATGCTGCTAACACCTGTTGTTGAGGGAGAACGAGTAAGAATCAAAGGCTTCTACGAGCCAACTCATTATAAATACGAAACAACCTTCCGACCCTGCCCTCTCCTATGCGTTTTGCTCTACCAACCCCCTCCCTCCACCCCCTGCGTCCAACTCCCCACCCTCCCATCCCTTAAAGGCCCTCCCAATGGGAAAGGCAAGATTGACCATCAACTATCGCATTTGGAACAGGCAAAATATATGCGCAAACCTTATGTACTGGTCAGCGGGATTACAGCTGAGTGAAGGAGTGAAAATTTGCATAGTTGCCTCCGTCTGCCATAACTCGTTTAGCGCTTCGCGTATTCACGAGTTAAAAAGAAAAACTGGAGGAACTACAAGAACTACATCGACTACAGCTCACGAACTAATAGGATTATCACAAGAACAATAACTACGTATACACGAACTATAGAAACTAACCAAAGCAACTACAAACAATAAGTAAGTTCATATCAATGACTCTGTTATTAGTAACTTCAACCAGTAACTCTATATTTGTGACGGTTATAATAATGGACGTATAACCACGTTTTTACGTTGACAAAGATGTTGTTATGGTAGCGCTCTTGCTTGCGTTCAGATACTTGGAAATGTGTACCAGTGAAAACCAGGATTCGTAGTTACCAATCTAATGAAAATTGTCGAGCCACTGCAATACTTCTCTGTCGCGTTTCCGTGACTTTAGAATACAATCATGTAATATTAAGTTCTTTTCTCATTGTACTTGAAGGTAGAAACACGTGATACAAGAGTAAAATATTCCTTTTACCTTTAGGTTCGGCTGGAGTCTCGTTCCAATGGGCCAAATTCAGCGGTATCCCATTTGGATCAATGACGTAACAGTGGCGTTCAAACCAGGACTCAGTTTTGATTGACATGGCCAGCGGATAACCTGCCTTGGTAAACTCTGCGCACGCAGCATCAACGTCCCCCAGATTATAAGTAATAAACATGCCTTTACCCGCAAAATTTTTGGCCAGCTGAGGTCTAGCGCATGCGTGTTCTGCGCCTTCCACGACAAAATCAAGATAAGCCAGGCCTAAAGAATGAATAAAAAAAAACACTATTTATAGACATCATATAATAATAATAATAATAATAATAATAATAGTAATAATAATAATAAAGGGCACTGGGGTAGGACAGGTTGACAGGTACAGTACTGTATCATAATAATAATAATAATAATAATCTAATAATCATATATTACACTGTACACAATTTAATTTTAACATTCTTCTTTAAGCCACAAGTCTGGGGATACAATCCTTTTTTAACTTTCGATCATTCAAGCTATAGAATGTTCTGACGTGCTTTTCTGTGATGCTGTATAAAGTGGTTTTAACGTTTGAGTCTGTGAATAAGATCCTACAGTGTGACAAATCAACTGAGCTATACTTTGCTGTGGTGCTGTTTTTTTTGCTAGTGCTCAAGGTGGTTCTAGCTTTTGAGTCCGTGGGTAAAACCCTAAAATTTGACCAATGCATTCAAATGGAAGCTACTGAGCAGTACTTTCCTGTGGTGTTGTTATTATGCTGTACAAGGTGGTTCTCACTTTTGAATTTGTGGATGAAATCCTGAAGTGTGACCGTTCAAATGAAAGCTACTGAGTAGTACGTTCCTGTGGTGCTGTTTATTATGCTGTACAAGGGCTTAGGTGGTTCTAACTTTTGAATTTGTGAATGAGTCCTAAGGTGTCACCATTCAAATGAAAGCTACTGAGAAGTACTTTCCTGTGGTACTGTTTATTATGTTGCACAAGGTGGTTCTAACTTTTGAGTCTGTAGATAAAATCCTGTAGTGTGACTATTCAAATGAAAGCTACTGAGCAGTATACTTTCCTGCCTGGTGTTGTTTATTATGTTGCACAAGGTGGAGTCTGTGGGTGAAATCCTGCAGTGTGACAATTCAAATTGAAGCTACTGTGCAGTACTTTGCTGGGGTACTGTTTATTATGCTGCACATGGTGGTTCTAACTTTTGAATCTGTAGATTAAATCCTGTAGTGTGACCATTCCGACAATGAATTCAAAAGCTACTGATCGGCAGTACTTTCCTGTGGAACTGTTGATTTAATGCTACACGAGGTTACGTTAATTAATTGTTGTTGCAGTAGTTATACATTTGATTTGGCAGATGAAATATCTTGAAATACCCTGACGAGTTTAACCTAAACAGACTCAGTATAAAAAGCTATAAAAAGCTACTCTTCCCAGTTATATATCTTCAGTGATTTAACGATATATCATTCTAAGATACACAGCTATTTAGAATTACTTATATTTCTTGGCTGTGCCTTTCAACTAAAAAAAAACCAGCACTATATGCCTTTATTTTTACCATAATTTAAGACCGATACACAGCTTTAATTTATGACTACCTGGTCCGGGCAAAAACGAAATATATCCGGGGGTCTCCTTCACCACATTAAACTTCAGGAAGTTTGTGTAAAAATGTTTGGTTTCGTTCAGCTTGCTTGTACTCACTGTGATATCCACATTAACAAGCCCTGCAAGAGTAAAAATTCTGAATAAGCTTTACGTTTTTCAGCCGTTAAAAAAGAGGTTTCATTACGTTTGGATAATCCTGAAAGTTGGATTCAATCAATCAATCAATCAATCAATCAATCAATCAATCAATCAATCCTTTATTTAACGTGGTCACTACGCTTAGCTTAAGAGCTAGTTTCCAGGTACGCCATGAAATAATAAAGATACAAAATAACAACACCATTTATCATATATGTTTCGGGAGAAGGGGGGGCACTAACATATTTAAGATATTAATAGGTATGAGCCGCGGGATAGGGTATGGTTTTTGTGTTGCGTCCTTAAATAGGGTATCATTTTTGATAGGAAAAATAGTTAAACAAAAAAGTTCAAAAAACTGCGTGGCACTTGTGACACAATAAATAATGGAGAATGTTAATGTAGAAAAGTGCCAAAAATTTAAAAGTTTTCAGACGTTTCTGGCTTAGCCCTTCTTCAGTAAAATGTGAATTTTAAACGGTTGACGGTTCTGTTCTTGTATAACACGCCATTTAAACAGTGCGCGCGCATTAAATAAACCGAAAGTCAGCATTAAGGCCACGCGGCTGACTCGTACCAAGCTTGAAAATTAGCGGCATCCCATGTCTCTTTCTTTGCTTGCTTGCGCCACAGAGCTTCACGCCACGCACTTCAGCGTCATGCAGAGAGTGGCCGTTTGCATTGAAATGTTGTGCGACAGGGGAAGCCAGGCAAGTTTTTTTCAATGCTGCGGAGGTGTTCGCCAAAGCGTTCCCTAAAAGCACGCCCAGTTTCACCAATGTAAACTGCAGAGCAGCGACGACAGGAGATGCAGTAAATGATATTTGATGTCTCGCAAGTGAAGGCTTCATTTTTTATATTGTGATCTTGGACAGGGTTTCTTTAAATTGTATTACAGTACCTAAACGCCCAGCTAAACGAAAAAGTTCATACAATTCTGAGTTATCGTTTCCCCCTTAAGGAGGCTAGAAAAGGTTTTCAGCTGCTTGCGCGCGCGACGTGCACTCGTCATGCATTGACGTACACGTCAGCTGATTTTCCTATCAAAAAGTAGCACGGGCTAGGGGTTGACACATTATGCTCGTAAAATCGAGTATTATGCTTTTTGGCATTGCTCTCAAAATGGACTATTATGCTCCAAATTATGCTCGACTGTTGCTATTATGCTCGTAATTATGCCGTAAAAAACTTTTCCCAGACCCCCGTGAAGCGCCTTAGGAGCGTGGCATGATGAGAGTAACCAGGCCTAAAGAGCTAATGAATGGGGTTAGTTTCTAGAGAAACTGTGGTGCTGCGTCGGTGGGGGGATGAAACACGAGAATTTAGTTTTATCGACTGAGTCGATAAGGTACATTGACCACCGTAAAGAGCTAAACCTGATCAGGAGCCAGGATGCACTGGGAACAAGGCTACAGTGCTGAATAGTAACTGAAACCACGTAGAACATTAAAATAGCTTGAAATTTTGTAGTTTTTACTTAATAAACGGACAATAGTAGCTCTAAAAAAGAGAAATAACTGTTATGTCGCAAAATGGCACTATAATGCCGGCAAAATAGCACTATTGTGCTGGCATTATGCTCGATGCGCCACCTATAGTATTATGCTCGAAATTATGGCGGCATAATGTGTCAACCCCTAGCACGGGCAGCTCACCGGAAGTGAAAATACCGCGTAAAATCGCGCGAACCGGAAATATATCGTGCATAAAATATTCTTCTTTATCTCCTAAGTTTGTTCGGTGACCTATCCTGATTTTCTGTATGCAAGCAGTATTCGGTATTTCCGGCCTATCTTATCAGACAAAAGTTTGAGAAAAAAATATCTAGCGGAATTTTTTTTCTTTTCTGACAACAACCTTTTTGGAAATAACTTGATTTTAACTAGATAGATTTAAGTTATAGCGCCAAAAAGAAAAGAAAATAAGTTGTGCTATCCAAATTGAGAAGAAAAACTAATAGGTTACCGAGTTAGTTAGCAAAAACTGAGTTTAGAGGCTCTTTCTGAGAGCTGTACTGTTGCCATGGTAATGGCGAGACGTCATAAGCACCCTTTAAGTTTTGCCTGTTAATAGTGTCGTATAGATATCCAAAAGTTGTCTGTATCACCGGTTGCGTTATTTTTTAATATTCCATCATTCAGACACACTATTGAAAGCAAGAAACCCTTACGAGCCTCCTTAAATAGGGTATCATTTTTCGGCCGGGAAGGTTCTTAATTAAACTCTGACCACCTACAATAAATTGACTGAAGTACCCCGCGGAACATATGTTGTGGTTTGAAAGTTAAAATAACTAAGGACACGCGCTTTACTCACGTGACTAACATCACTTGAACCACACAGTCAATTTGCATTCCGTACAATCGGCCCCTCTCTCAAACCAGACACGTCGCATTAATTTCGGGTCCTTGTCACAGTTAAGAATTAAAAATGATTAATGACACTTTTTTTAATAAACATTGATGCTTTAGGTTTGTAAATCAGCATTTCCAGCGTCTACAATAAAGTTTGCAGCGTTTACAAGGACTCAGTTTCACCTGATATGCACCACATTGTCTTCATTGCGGTTAATACGACTTTCGTTTACACTGATCCGTTCAATGAGACCATCCCACGTTGCCTTAGTTCTAAACAGTTGGCAAAGGCAAATTTAGAAGCCGGGTTTGTATGGAATCATCAGAACATGAAAGTGCCAATATCTCACCGCCCTAACCCTCAAATTGCAATAAGATGCTGATTTTTGACAAGCGCAATTTTTTCCATTTTTTCAAAAAATTTTCAATATTTTTTCAATTTTTTATTTATTTTTATTTTTTTCCGAATATCTCATTACACAAATTATTAAATACTTAAGGTATTCCTGGAGGCTAATTTGGTCAATTTTGGACACTTTTTTATGGGATATTTTCTGGACAAATATATAAGTTTACAAGGTCATTTTTACACCAATGATTCATTACTCCCTATAGATTCTAAAAAAAGTTGTCAATGTTTGGAAAAGTTAAAGGAATGTTTGGAATTTAACAAATTTAAGGGTGTGGTCTTTCTCAAGAAATTCAACAAAATCAATGATATGTAAACAACAATTTATTCTTTTGCTCCAAGATTTGGCACACAATTAGAGTAGCAAAAAACTCATCTTTTCACCGCAGTGCGCATTCCAGATGTGATTCAACAAGTTTTAATTGCAAAAAATTCAAATATTTACCTTCTTGAAAAGCAATTTCAAGTCAATCGATTGTTATTAAGCCTTCGAGTGCGCACTGCGGTGAAAAGTTTCCTCTATTTATGTAGTTTAGACCTGCCAAGTTTCAAATCTCTGCGATGTATCTTGTTGGAGAAATTGTAATTTGTATGTACTCGCCTTATGCTTCGTTTGCTTGTTTTGCACGTAAATCAGCCATAAATTTCACAAAATTGCTCACTTTCAATCGCTTTCCCTTTGCTTTTGTGGCAGCCATTTTGTTTGTGTCCACAATACATATTTGCAGCGGTATAACGCTAAATAATCCCCCAAATATGGCTAGAGAGTCCATATTTGTGCATCTATTTTTCCCGCGAAACCAATCAGAAGGTGTGATAATGCGTTCGCTTAGCAACGACACCTCTCGCTCGCCTTCGCAGCGTGTGTGCTCGCGTGTTTACAATCAGTCGATATTCGATACTCATCTCGAACGCTCAAGGAGAATTCCACAGAAAACGATATATACAGTCAAGATTTATAGAGAGATTTATAAGATAGAGATATTTATTTATTACAAAAAGAGATTTATTTATTACAAAGAGAGATTTATTTATCTATGGCAGACATAGTATTTGTGACATCACACAGATTATCGATCCCGAATGTATAGAGCGACGGATACGATTCAATTTTTTTCAATGAGTTATCAAGATAGGATATCTTTCTTGACATTAGTTCAAGGCGGATTGAATATTTTAGTTTAGGATTTGCTACTCAGACTTAAATTCTTCTAGCCTTTTAAACGTCATACAGTTCTTTGCGTCAGATTATTGACAACTCTCACGGTCTCTAACGCCTTCTTTGCTCGCTTAAGCGTTAGTAGGGAATAATACTGAAATTGCAAAAGTTCCTAAACATGCCATAAACATTCCATATATATAGACATCGCTTTTATACAGCCTTTGCTGTGACTTAAAGCACACCTGCAAGTTGTCTAGACTTAGTTTTCCTCGAGCTCTCCACTTCTTACCCCTCTTCTAAGAAAAATGGACTGAGATAAAGTACCGAAGATGAAATTGCCCGCAGTAATGGCATAGATTGAAACCGTGAAATTGCTCACGGCCGCATTATCGAAGCCAAACTGAGTATATTGTGAAATTAGACAACTGAGAGATACATTAAATTGCACAATTAGATTACTCCAACACAAAACTGAATCGAAGAATCATCATCACAAGCCCGAATATGTATCTTAAGTCTTTATAACTGCATGGACTAGTATATTGAATTCTACTGCGCGGCCCTCGACCCGTGCGACAGGCTGTCGCCATCGCAAGTGAACCGCATGTTCACGAATATGTTCAAACACCCGCCACTTGAATGGAATGCTGCATTTATCATCAGCCACACAATAAAATTCTTCTAAGAGAAATAGAGATAAAGTACCGAAGATGACGTTGGCCCGCAGTACTGGCATAGATTGAAATAAATTGCTGTTTCCGTGTCGAAGGCGTTTTGCACGGCCGCATGTCGAAGCCAAGTATATTGTGAAATTAGACAACTGAGAGATACCTTTAATTGGACACTTAGATTACTCCAACACAAAACTGAGTCGAAAAATCATCATCACAAGCCGGAATATGTATCTGAAGTCTTGGTAACCGGACTAGTAAATTGAATTCTACTGCACGGCCCCCGACGAGCGCGACAGGCTGTCGCCATCGCAAGTGAACCGCATGTTCACGAATATGTTCAAACACCCGCCACTTGAATGGAATACAACCTCCATCATCAGCCTACAATACAATTCTTCTAAGAGAAATAGAGATAAAGTACCGAAGATGAACTGATTGGCCCGCTGTACTGGCATAGATTGAGTTTCCGTTTCGAAGGCGTTTTGCACGGCCGCATTATCGAAGCCAAGCTGAGTATATTGGGAAATTAGACAACTGAGAGATACTTTTAACTGCACACTTAGATTACTCCAACACAAAACTGAATCGAGAAAATCATCATTACAAGCCGGAATATGTATCTGAAGTCTTTGTAACCGGACTAGTAAATTGAATTTTAATGCACGGCCCTCGACCCACGCCACAAGCTGTCGCCATCGCAAGTGAACTTAACCGCATGTTCACGAATATGTTCAAACACCCGCCACTTGAATGGAATGCAGCGTGCATCATAAGCCATACATCACAATTTGTTCTCACACAGCAGAAGTTTACTTCCGCAAACAATAAGATACAAACACTCAATCGCATCGAGAAACGCTTCACTAACTGAAACTCGACATTTATCGCCGAAAAGGAAAGCTAGCACTAAAATCGGTGTTATAGACAAACTAGTGGTGTTGATGGCTAACAATTGAAAACGAACATGCAACCTACCCTCTGTTCTTGCATGTGCGATTTCGGGGCTTGAACAAAAGGCAATGAGGGCTGTGAAAAGAACAGAAAAACTCCGCTCCATTGGAATAAGTTGGCTCAGGGTGTTTTCTACTACAGAATTGAGCAGATGTGCTGTAGTTGTTAATGATTCGCGAAACTGGTACCTTGTTTTGACTAAGCAGTGGCTATAAATAGGGTATTTGAATATCAAATAAGTTCGGTGGCTGCGTGGCACTTGGATTTCATGAGAAAGCTTTTTTAAATGTTATTTTAAAGTGAATATCATTTACTTGAATATCATTAGGACAAAGCCAATTGTTTCGCGGTTTCTCAGAAACAATGTTTACATGTTAATTGTTTCCCGGAATTTAGCCTGTGTACCTGATAGCAGGTGTGTGTCTACAGCCGCTCCCTCCCCTCGTGAAACTCCTATTCTTGTTGAGGGGGGGGGGGATGGCTGTACACAGGACTGACAGGATACCGGAACTGTAACAGACGAGCCTTGATATGAATTGAACACAATCTTGGTTGGTTGATCGTTTGTCACTGACGGTAAAGCGGCACTTGGTGACCAGAGCCCTCGGCTGACGACCCCACATGCTGGTGAAAAAAGGAAATTCAACCTCGTACCCCACGTCGTCTTCGTGGTATCCAAGATTGCGGCAGGAGAAGATGCTGGGAGGTTCTCAGGTCACGTGACCTGCTGTTTGTCGCTGGTAAGTTGGTACCACGTGACCCACCCTTTTCCACAAAGAGCCGGTAACGATGATTGAAAAAATGGTGGTTCCCAATGGATTAACCATTTACCACTTCGATCTAGGGATTAGATCTGTACGAGACAAAAATAGGTTGAAAACGATTGAAAGCAGCCGAAATTATATTCTTGCGCGCTATTCATGTACTGAATGCGCGTCGAAAATTAAGGCTTTGTAAAACCAGTCAAAAACGTTTATAGATTTCACCGCTATTTACCTCTGTGACCTGTGTGGTTTTCCTGGTAGTGTTTGCGTAAAAGCACAGTTTGAGCCAGCGAGACCGTAAGGGAAGAGAATTGCTGGCCCGCTTGAACACAAGGCACTTCACGCAAGCCATAAACACTGCGGCAGAGGTTCGACAGAGGCTAACGTGGAAGATAACCTAAACTAGGAAACGAGTTTATGAACGCGGCTTCGGCGTTTTTAACCACTAACGATCTATTTTCCCCGCTGGCTTTCTCTGACTTCTCCGTCTCGGTGCGTCCATTGAATTTCGCTCGTTTTGGATCCAAACAACCCGAGAGCTTGGAAAGGCCAGACGGGAAAAAAATGTCGCATGGCTGATTCACTCAGAAAGAATATTCCTTGCAGTCACTTTCAGGTGTTACGCTTAGTCCGGATTCAAATCTGAAGATCCTTTAGTCCATCATCGCCTCAAAATAACACCTCATTTCAGTGTAAATTTAAATTTGATTATCATTACAGATGTACGTGGATTATGACTTCTATCTTAAGTCACGACTCTCGGCTATAGTTGTGACAGTTGTCAAATCAAATTTCACCTTTTGGAGAGCACATGAGTTGCGCATTTGCGTGACGAGCGAAATGCAGTTCCGAGTCATTTGTGTAAATCGCATGCGCATTTATCGTCTGTTTATTCAGAAATTTTTGAACAGTATAACTGAATTGCAGCACTTGATAAAAGTGGATATTTTCGATTTGTTTTGAAAACACTCTATAAGATGCTGATTTTTGGCAAGCTCAATTTTTTCCAATTTTTTATTTTTTTTATTTTTTTGCGAATATCTCATTACACAAATTATTAAATACTAAAAAGTATTTGTGACACCGCACAGATTATCGATCCCGAATGTATAGCTATAGAGCGACGGATACGATTCAATTTTTTTCAATCGTGACACACGGACATGAGTTATCAAGATAGGATATCTCTATTGACATTAGTTCAAAGCGGATTGAATATTTTAGTTTTGGATTTGCTACTCAGACATAAATTCTTCTAGCCTTTTAACGTCATACAGTTCTTTGCGTCAGATTATCGACAACTCTCACGGTCTCTAACGCCTTCTTTGCTCGCTTAAGCGTTAGTAGGGAATAATACTGAAATTGCAAAAGGTCCTAAATATTCCAAAAACATTCCATAAACATTCCATAAACATTGCATATAGACATCGCTTTTATACAGCCTTTGCTGTGGCTTAAAGCACACGTGCAAGTTGTCTAGACTTAGTTTTCCTCGAGCTCTCCACTTCTTCCCTCTCTTCTAAGAGAAATAGACTAAGATAAAGTACGAAAGATGAGATTGCCCGCAGTACTGGCATAGATTGAAACCGTGAAATTGCTCACTCCGTGTCGAAGGTGTTTTGCACGGCGGCATTATCCAAGCCAAGCTGAGTATATTGTGAAATTAGACAACTAAGAGATACATTTAATTGCACACTTAGATTACTCCAACACAAAACTGAGTCGAAAAATTATCATCGCAAGCCGGAATATGTATCTAAAGTCTTTGTAACCGGACTAGTAAATTAAATTCTACGTACTGCGCGCCCTAGACCCGCGCAACAGGCTGTCGCCATCGCAAGTGAACCGGATGTTCACGACAATGTTCAAACACCTACCACTTGAATGGAATGCAGCGTGCGTCATCAGCCATACATCACAATTTCATTAATAGCTCTCACACAGCAGAAGTACTTCCGCAAAACAGTAAGATACAAATAATCGATCGCATCGAGAAACGGTTCACTAACTGAAATTCGACATTTATCGCCGAAAAGGAAAATTTAAGATAGCACTAAAATCGGTGTTATAGACATACTGCTGGTGTCGATGGCTAACAATTAACAATTGGTTCATGCTTTAGCGTGCACTATCGAGTTATGGAGCACGTGGGAAGTTTGGAGAGCACGAAAGAAGCGTAAGAGTTGCCCGAGGCGATAGCCGAGGGCAACTCTAGCTTTTTGAGTGCTCTCAAAACTTCCCACGTGCTCCATAACTCGATAGTGCACAGCTAAAAGCATGAACCAATTGTTTTATAACATAGCCGGTGGAATTGTGCATCAAATCCGACGCGAATTCTGGCGAAGCGATTTGCTCACGCTATCAGCGTGCACTATCGGGATTTTGAGCACGCTTACGTATACTGAATTTGATTGCGCGGCTCTGCTAGCTATGTTATAACAACAATTGAAGACGAACATGCAACCTACCCATCTGTTCTTGCATGTGCGATTTCGGGGCTCGAACATAAGGCAATAAGGGCTGTAAAAAGAACAGAAAAACTCCTCTCCATTGGAATAAGTTGGCTCAGGGTGTTTTCTACTACAGAATTGAGCATATATGCTGAGGTTATAGGGACTTTGTTTCGACAAAGCAGTGGCTCTCAATAGGGTATATGAATATCATTAGGACAAAGCCAATTATTTCGCGGTTTCTCAGAAAAATGTTTGCATATTAATTGTTTCTCGGAATTTAGCTTGTGTACATGATAGCAGGTGTGTGTCTACAGTCGCCTCCTCCCCTTGTGAAATTCCTATTGTCGTTGAGAGGAGGGGATGGCTGTACACAGGATACCGGATACATATAAATATGAATTGTGAATTGAACAAAATCGCGGTTGGTAAGCAACGACGACGGCAACGCCAAGAAAAACTCAATTGAAAAAAGGATTCGCGCTATTTTAAACTAGTGAAACAAAGGAAACGGCAAACTGATCCTTACGGCAGAAAAACAGAAGCAGAAGCAAATAAAATAAAATAAAAGTGGAATATAATAGTGCCCAAAATTTCGCTTTGCAAAAAAAAACTAAACTACTGTTTTTTTTAAACTACTTTGCAGTTGTTCCAATTTGTTTAGTTTGTCTAATGTGACTGGATTGTCCAGGAGCTGAATTTGAAGGGATGGCTTTCCAGTTCAATTGGAGAAAGGTAAATTAACCGTCGTGTGTTCACGTTCTCCACAAAAACCTATAATTAGATCGTTTGACGTTGTTGTTTTGCAGGAACGGCAAAGAAATGAACCAAAATGTAAAACGCATGTGCAACACGTGCAGAGGCATTTTTTTTGCTCATTTAACCTATTGTTTTGTGCCGTTCTCGCTGCCGTCGCCGTCGCACATTTCCCTTTCGTAAACGGTCGATGCCAGTTTAGCGACACTTAGAAAAATTTTCACAATTTTTAGAATTATTTTTTCTATCAGAAAAAGAAAAATGCAATTAATTACCTAGAATCGAACCCGGAAACTCTGCATGCTAACATCTCTCCTTTACCACTAGACCACTGGGTTGATCCGGCAAACCCACGAAATTATTATTAATTATAAAAGATGCTTTTCTTAATATATATCAATAACGGGTCACCCTAACCCTAAATCTTACCTAACCGCGAATCTAGCTTAGATCTAATAATCGCTTTACCTACGCCCAATTTTATCTAATCAGTAATGATAGCCTATTTTCGTCCCAATCCAGGCATAAACTAGAGAGAAATAGCATCGACCATTACAAAAGGCTTGGTTACTAATGAATGTTAATGATGGCATCGACCGTTAAAAATGGCATCGACCGTTTACGAAAGGGAAATCAGCGTCGCCGTCGTGGTTGCTTAAGCTCCTTATTGGCTGCAGCCGCACTTTGTGAGTTAACTGGGTTATTTTTTTTGTAACCCGGTTAAAATAACCCGGTTAAAATAACTCGGTGAAAAGTGAAATAACCGAGTTTATTTTTCTGAGCGGCCGCACTTCAGAAGGTTGAACTTTGAACGTGAGAGATCGTGTTATCATTTGCTAGCAAGAGCTGCACAAAACAATAGGATTAATGAGCGAAAACATTGCCTCTGCACGTGCATTTTACATATTGTTATTCCCTGCAAAACAAAATCGTCAAATGATCAAATCATAGGTTTTGTGGAGAACCGTGATAAACACATGACGGTTTTCTTATCTCTATTTGAAATTAAAAGTCGTTCCTACGAAAGTCTACGAATTCAACAGGAAGCCAAAAATTACCGCGTAAGCGAAGATGATTGACAGATAGGGAAAGTTAACCTGCAATAAACTACCTAGCGAGGTGGTTTAAATAAACCTAACCCGGTTAAAAAAATCTATTGTTCTTTAAGTAATTTCCATGGGAACCGCTAACACGGTTAAAATTCGGTGAACGCGTCAGTCTCCGCGAAAAAAAGCCATTTTATCGCGCGAGCCCGGGAAATTTAAACAATTAAATGGCTCGGAAATTGTTTACATTTTAGATGTTGTTTCGTTTCGTTTCGTTCCACAACATTCAAGTCAATAATTTTTGCAACACAGACGGAATGGCAGTCAGGAGACAGTCAGGAGATCTTTTTCGTCTGGTCGAGTGAGCTGCGCATGCGTTGAAAGAGTAACTTCCAGTTGACTTGTGGGACACTTCCGATTTTCTTTAAACTCTAAAGGAAATGTGATTTTTCATAAAATACACTTTTTTCATCGAGCTACCATTTAAACCACGGTTGGAAACAAAGCTATGCATTCCTTTTGAGGAATCACGTCTTTTCCAGAAAATTACGAATTCTCCAAACTTTTGCACTTCTGTCAAAATGTTACCTTTTGGAAATTAAACACAATCTATGCATAACGAAAAGGGAATATAAATTAAAAAAATAAATTACTGAACAAAATTCCGATAAAGTAATAAGCTGACAAGCCTTTAGTTTTTTTCGAAATAAGTCACGTGACCATGGGCATGGCCTGATGAGGTCATCATTGGTATTGTCAATGAGGTAATCAAAAGATGCACATAAAATGCGCATAAATCTGTGTAGCGCGTTATCGTGAAGGTAGACTTAATTTTTTAAAATTTATAGCGCTAAAATTGAGTTTCTCAGACGTTTCGAGGCTGCTGCCTCTTCATCAGTGAGTTTGTTGAACGCAACACGTTCAACAAACTCACTGATGAAGAGGCAGCAGCCTCGAAACGTCTGAGAAACTCAATTTTAGCGCTATAAATTTTAAAAAATTAAGTCTACATTGTCAATGAGGAACAAGTTAAAACCCATGAAATAACTCTGATATGACTAAATGTGACAAAGTTATTTTACAAGAAAGTTACCTTAGCAACGGGTCAAAAAGATCAGTTAATGGGCCCTTAAACCAGTTAATTTTAATTAATTGCAAATAACCGGGTTAACTACTCTAGTGCGGCCGCAGCCATTAACGGTTAAGCGACACGTGGCGACCAGAGCCCTCGGCTTATTGGCCAATAAGTTTGATACCACGAGACCCACCTTTTTCTACCAAGATGATCGGAAAAATGGTGGTTCCCAATGGGCTGACCATTCGCCACTTAGATCTAGGGATGAGATCTATACGAGACAAAAATAGCCGGTTGAAAACAATTAAAAAGCAGCCGAAATTTTATTCTTGCGAGCTATTCATGTACTAATTGCGCGTCGAAACTGCAAATCTTTTCCAGAAACGTTTATAGATTTCACCGCTATTACAATTAGTCAAGTACGGCATAAAACAAAACTGTGTGACCTGTGTGGTTTGCCTGGTAGTGATTGCGCAAAGGCACAGTTTGAGCCGGCGAGGCCGTGAAGGGAAGAGAATTGCTGGTCCGCTTGTTCATAAGGCATTTTGCAGAAGCCATAAACGCTGCGGCAGAGGTTCGACAGAGGCTAACGCGGAAGATAACGAGGCGACGGCGTTTTTTTTACACCTAACGTTCCATTTCCCCCGCTCGCATTCTCTGACTTCTCTTCCCAAATGACGGGGGTGCTCGTCGGAAATTTCGAAAAACACCCTAAAAGGAACCAGAATCTCGTTTGATGGGCGTGGCTCAAAAGAAGTTTTACACCTAGGAGGTACCAATTCATAACAACACATGCCATATTTCTGTCATATTTGACCCCCAAAAGGTACGACGAGCACCCCCGTCATTTTTATATTGGAGTCCTCCCCCCCCCCCCCCCCCCCCCCCCCCCCCCCCCCCACACCAAACCCGGGCTCTCGGCTGGTTGTCAGATCAAATCTCACCTTTGGATCACCTGGTCAAGCCCAAATCATACTGTCCAGAAGGACGTCAGACACCTTATTGAGACTTATATAATGGAGTAACTGGTTAGCTTTCAGTTGAGGTTGGGGGTAGCAGTTTATAGAGTTGAATTTAGGACTAAGCAACCCGAGAAGCTAGGTGGTACAGGGTTATGGTAGGCTATGTAAGCCTAAGTCTAGCTGAGGTCACAGGTTCAATCTTGAGTGGGGATTTTAGATTTTCTTTTTTACACTTAAAAATTTATTGAAAATAAAATTCTAAGTGTCGACATTACGTTATATAAGTCTCAATAAGGTGTCCGACGTCCTTCTGGACGGTATGGGATCACCTTTGCACGAGAGTTGCGCAATTGCATGACGAGCGAGAGAGGATTGGGTCCGAAAAATGTTTTGCAATGCATTTCTTCATTTGTGTTCCAATTTGCGTAAATCACCTGCGCATTTATCGTCTGTTTATTCAGAAATGTTTCAAAGAGCACTTGACAGAAGTGGGTATTTTCGATTTGTTTAGATTTTCGTACACGCGGACATTGGCCAGCGCACGCCTGTGTGAAATTACTGGGTCCGTGATGTAAAAACACTCCATGTGACCTTTCCATGTCAACATGGCGGACGGACGTAATATGGACGATTTCGCTCAGGAATCAGCTTTTTCGAGCGACGTGAAGCCAGTGTTACTTGCCAACGAAACTTTAAATATTAAGCAAGAAGTTTCGATGCCTATTCCTGGCTTTCCACCGTTATTTCAGTTCGCAAAGCTGCAAACAGAAGCCAGTTCATGGACTTCAAACGCGACAACAAGTACCACGAGTTGTGGACAAAATTACGCAGTTGCAAACACAACACCGGCAGTGATTAAAACAGAGTTAATCAGCGAGCATCAAACCAGTTCAGAAGAAAACGATGCTGCTGAATCAAGCTCTCTGAATGGAATGGAGTCGCCAAGTATGGATGGAAATTCTGGAATTGTCGCGAAACTGCAGGAAGAAGAATTAAAAGAAGACAATGATCAGGAAATGGACAAAGATGAAGACAAAGATGACGAGGATGGAGTGATAAACGACGAACCCGATGAAGAAGAGGCTGAATCCGATCCTTATTTCTACACCAAGCGGGATGAATTCACCTCGGAGATCTACAAAATTGAACTGCAGAATTTACCAAAGAAGTGCGGTTACAAGGTAAGCTTCCTCGCTCTTTCGATTCTCTTCGCATTAAAATTCCGATTTGTATGTAATCCATCTGGGACAAAATGAAGAAGCAATGTCAGTTTTGTCGCCTGTACTCTCAGCAGCATATTGATGATAATGAATGTTCAGGTTAAAAACACTCTTTCGATGTGGCCAAAAAAAATGTGGAAATATTAATTTACTCTCCATCTAATGCAGATGCACTGGACCTTACATGTAAATCTAAAATAGAAACTTAAACAAGAAAAGACAGCATTGAAGAAGATTGACCAATCAGACATTCCATTGTTTACATGTACCTGCACACGTCCCATGAAAGGCCAGATTCTGACACCCTAGCTTTTTGCTGTCGGCAACTTTAACAATTGCATCTGTCGGCTTCTTTGAAAAATATTCCGACAGCCTCTGTGGCAGGGGTGAGGGGGGTTTTCCGACCTACACATGTACACTGTAATTGTTGGAAAGTTGCTGCTTACTAACTTGGTTGTTTGTGTTTCCTGTTCTCAGCCAGTAGAACACAACAACAATAATAATTCTTTAAATTTTGATTATGCTTGTCAACTAAAGCCAAAAGCTCACATGCTGCAATCAAAGCCATAAATATTTGAGCAGGCAGCATCATAAATGTTTGCCGCAAAGTGCTTTCAAGTTTTGAAACTCTAAACCTTTTGGGTTTTACATTGGACCTTTTGCCAAACTACAGATCATACTGTACTTGTACACATAGGCTATTCATTTGGAAACTTGTGCAAAATAAAGCGGTTATTTAGACACAATGTATGACTGTGTATTTAAGGCTTTTACCGGGTGCTAAAAGCAGTTGATGGAACATGATGACTAATTGTGGAGTTAATATTGGAAAATCCAGAGGGTCGAGTTGCTACAAAAGCTACAAAACAGAGCAGCCCGTGTTTTGACCTATTCAGACTACGACGTAGATGCTGGTAATCTATTAGAACTCCTAGGATGGAAAAATCTTGCTTGCCAGCAACAAATTCAAAGAGCTACGATGGTTTATAGGTCTCTACACGGGTTGGCTCCAAACTATCTAAGTTCTAAATTTGAGAAGCGAGAAATTAGTTACAACCTAAGGGACTCTGAGGATAAACTTAATGTTCCATTGCCGCGCACAAACTATTATAAAAATAGTTTCAGTTATAGTGGCGCCATGCTCTGGAACAGCCTTTCTCATAATGTAAGGAAAGCTGAGTCCCTTGGGCAATTTAAACGACTTCTCAAAGAGGAACTATAAGGCACGGCATTCGTGGAAAGCAGCTTTTTATTATTTATTAAATTCTTCATATATAGATATTTTTTAATATTAGTTTATTGCTTTGTGTTAGTATTATAATGATTTTTAGCTGACGAATTTTTACCGTGTTTAAATAAAGATTATCTATCTATCTATCTATCTATCTATCTATCTGGGGGAGGGACGGGGGGGGGGGGGGGGGGGGGGGGGGGAGATGGATCTGTTGTGGTTTAATTTTTGTTTTGGTTTGAAAATTTTCAAACCAGTTTAATTTTTATTTTCCTTTGTCTCAGATTTATTATCATAATCTAAGACAAAGGAAAACAAAAATCAAACTGGTTTGAAATTTTTTAAACCAAAGAAAAAATTGAACCACAACAGATATATATATATATATTTTATAATTATATACAATTTTTGATAGAAAATTCTTTCAGAAAATTATTTTTCCCTCTGCATGTTGCATAGAGTACTCCTAAGACTGCGTGAAATGCTATACATGTATATTGTTTCTCTGTTTATATTACATGTATATTATTATATCTGGAACTACACAATGCATGTACAGGTAAGTATTTTGTGACTACCTAATTCATTCCTATCTCACTCAATTATTAGAAATTGCATTACTAACTCTACATAATGATATATTAAAAATATATGTAAAATTTTATTGTTGTTTCTTAGCAATTTAAGAAAATGATTGCTAACAGACTAAATGTGAGACCTGTCAAAGTGAAACTTCCACCAGGAGCAAGTCATGCCTATGTGACATTTAGGTACCATACATAATACATGTATATTCAGTTAACTCTTACTACAGCTGTAGATCTTGAACATCAGAGCTCTTTCTCAAATCTCTTGCTATTTTGAAAAGGAACTCACTTCCCATGGGTAGTCTGTGGCATGGTATCTTAGTAAACTAGTACATGTACAGGACTGAAGAGAACTCGGAGCAGAATAATGAAATTAATATTTTGCATGTGAACCGCAAACCTGTCAAAAACTCGAGTTTCAAAAGTAACCATTAACACTAAAGCTTTTGTACATGTAAATGTTTGGGTTGTAATTGTCGCTCATATTTAGCAAGCCCTTTTAATATTATATGGTTTTACATGTATAGTACCTGTCAAAGGTAAGTTGACAGTCGCGACTCGAAACTCGATCCTCGATCCTCGAAGTTCTCGAAGTTTTTCGAGTATCGAGTTTCGAGAATTGAGTTTTGAGTTTCGCGACACTCGAAGTTTTTTTCGAGAATCTCGAAAAGGGATTTCGAGAAAAGGATTAATTTCTCGAAGACAGAACAATGACGATTTCACACGGCTGCTTTTGTTTCGCGTGGCCTTTGTTTTGTTATCACACTGCTGTGAGCTGCGGAACCTCCAGCAAAAAAAAAATTGAAAAAAACTGTCACCGGCCTGCGAGAGAGAGTGGCAGTTTCGCTACCCTGAGTACCAGAGGTTTATTTTTTTTTAGTGAAAACCGGCTAGTTTACGAGCCGAGAATGCGAGAAGGGAACGCATCGGTTGTTGTCAAATAATTGCGACGCGTAGCATGCGCAGTCTGTAATGCTTCAAATTTAAACCTAGAATTTTCCCGGCGGATTAGAAAATCATGAATTAAACAAAGTTTATGATAGCAGAATCGGTAGGAATGACGAGGGTTTAACGCTAAATAACACAAGTTAATATTCTTTTCTGCTGCGACTTGATTTTGCATCGCATACCGTCAAAAATATTAAACTCCGGCAGCAGCTTGAATTTGCATACATCAAAAAACAACTCCGGTCTTCGACAGGAAAATGTCACGCTTTCAAAACTAAAATTGGAAGTCTTCAATGAGACCAATATTAAAAATTAAAGTTTGTGGCGAATGTAAAAGATTAAAAGTAAATTTGCAAACTTTGACACTGAAATCAAAGAGTACTAAATTTGCATACAGTCGTGCGGGCATGCACGGCCTTTGTAACTTGAAACCCGTAAACAGCGCGTAATGCAATAATGTTTTTGGTAAATACGTTTCGCGAAGTTTCGCGGCCACGCATATTTATCTTTAGCAAATATATCTTCTGGTTTTAAATGTCTAACTTCAGCGCTAACTCTCAAACTTATAGATAATTGAGTCAAACTTGAAAAATTCAAAAGGAAGCTTGCGAAAGAGAGAGCGCTGAAATGAAAACAACGCCGTCGCTCTTCGGTACGCTGTAAAATCGTGTAAGTTCCTTGGAACAAAGAGAAGTGCTGTCTTTTGTTTGTCTTCTAAAGAATTAATCGAGCGGCAAGCTTTTTGTTTTCTCGTCTCTAAACTCTAAGCACTCGACTTGAAACTCGAAGTTCGCGACTCAAAACTCGAAGTTCACGACTCGAAACTCGAAGTTCGCGACTCGAAACTCGAAGTTAGCGACTCGAAACTCGAAGTTCACGACTCGAAGTTTTTTGAGTTTCGAGTTTACAGAATCGAGTATCGAGTTTCAAGTGACTGTCAACTTACCTTTGACAGGTACTGTAGTATGTACTCCTTTTGCTTTAATAACAGCATGTACTGTACATCTACACTGCATATATAGCAAACGTACGTCAAGCACATTACCCAATCCCACACTGTCTCCAATAACCTCCAAAAGTAGAAAGCTGTTCTTTTTTGGAGAATCTGTGATACAAGCTACATGTATAAACATGCACCAAGGTTTATAGGTCACAGAAAAAGTTGGTTTCATTCTTTTATAATTTTGTGTTAAAAGTACTGAATAGAAAAAAATACTGATAATATTATACTCTGTATATTTTTTTTTCCATTTAGGAATGAAGAAGAAAGACGGGTAAGAACCAAATTTCTCAGGTTTAATCACATGGGTTTTGGTACATAAATGTACATGTACAATGTTGTAATTTTTCAATAGGTAATTTTTTTATAACAAGGTAATTTTTCTTTTTAACTAGCAGGGCTCAAACTTGGCGGTGGTCTACTAGCCAAATACCAGTAGATTTTGAATTTTGGCTAGTGGATTTTGCTCATTTACTAGCCATCTTGGCTACTTAATTTTTTGCCTCTATAAATAACATAAGCCTTCAAATGTTTTCAACATTTTTCCTCACTAACAAATGGCATGAATAAAAGAAAAAAAAGTAATTTTATATTAGAAAAATATTTCTTAATTCGGTTTTCAGTTTCGTGTTTATTCGCCGCCATCTTGATTTTGCTTGACTGGGGAGCATGGGGCCAAGTCTTATACCCATGATGCAAAGCTAGCAAAAAGCAAACGTCCCCCACCTTGAAAAGCAAATCTACGATCACCACGCTTGATTGTTATGGATATTAGAGCATTTCTATCCTCAAAAAGCAGCTGAATCATCTGAGCAGGGTTCAAATCAAACAACTAAAACTCCTACTCTTAAGAGAGCAAGCAATGATTCTGGAGGCAGCACATGATCTTCGTCAAAACGAAAATTTGTACGGACCCGGCTGAAAGACTTTCCATGGCCCACATATACGATGTTGAAGCAAACCAAATGTTCTGCAAATTGTGTAGAGACAATACAACTTGCAGTGACACATCCTCTACCTTCGTGTCTGGCAGTCAAAACTTTAAAATAGAAGACCAGCACAAGTACTGTTGGGTTCTTTTTTGTAGAGTTGAGTGAAATTGTATTTTAAACATGAACACAAGACAAGATGCTTTCTTATGTTGCAGATTTTATTACAGTGTGATAACAACAGCAGTTTTTACATTTTTTTTCTGTTTTATGCTGTACAGAAGTGCCTAGTAGAAACATGTTTATGGCTAGTAAATCCTGACCATGTACTAGCCATTTTGACTATTAAGTTTAAAAGTTAAGTCCGAGCCCTGACTAGCTAGGTAATTTTTTTTCTATCAACTGTCTGAAAAGAGATTTTCTTTATGGGGTATGTTTAAAAAATAGGGGCATGGTTTGTTTGTGGGGGTTCTAAAAACAAGAAGAAAAAGCAAAAATAAATGGAATTTCTTCTTCTGCTCTCAGTTTCTCTACTTCTCTATCTGCCAGCCGCCCTTCCCTCTCTAATTCTCATTAATGTTACATTGTGTATCTCTTTTTTACAATCATGTAGCTGGCCATCAGATCACTATCAGGACATAAGTGGAAAGGAAAAGTACTCTCGGCTAAGGTATGGCATGTATTGAGTTGAAATGAGCAAATTATTTGAAATTTGTTATTCGCAAAAACAAGTGTTCATGTGAAATTTTTTACACTGTTAAAAAATATTGTAGCTGCTACAAGTCAATCTTTACAGTGTATATACTGTTGAAATACTGATAAGTGTCCACACAATTAGTTTACTTTGCAAGAATGCTTATAGTATTTTAAATTTATATACATGTATATGTTGTAGGTTAAAATTATTTTAGGTTAAAAATAATTCAAACTAGGTTAATTTTTATTTTCCTTTGTCCCAGATTCATTAACATAATCTCAGACAAAGGAAAATAAAAATTAACCTAGTTTGAAATAATTTTAATCTGGAAACATTTTGATTTCACAGGTTTACATGCATGCCACAGCTGTAGTGACATATACATTGTATGCTTCTGTTGCTTTTAATAACCTTTGAGCCAACTGGATCCACAATGGTGAATCCAAGGTGGCAGCCGTAACTTGGATATTATGATGTAATGGTGTCATGTCATCTGACTTTAACCATGCATACATTAGACATTTTGGATAAACTACATGGATCTTCTACCATCCATTTTGTGTCTTTGTCGTAGCCTTCTTTCATAATCTTAAAGTTGCCATTAGAAGGGGGTGGGGGTGGGGGTGGGGGTGCATCCGCCCTGCAAGAAAATCCCAGCATTGTAATGATCTTGTACATGTACCTGAGTACGTTTTTTTGCTACTTGATATCCACAAGGAAAAAAATCATCTCAGATCTGACATCTCTCCCACAAAGCAGATGACACCAGGTACATGTACTCTGTGCCAAGACAACATTTTTAGTAAAAACAAGATGCTGTGGGAGCATATACAGTACTTGGGCATCATTGTATTGGGCTACTGGTACATCACTGGGGATAACCCTGCGATGGACTACCATCCCATCCAGGGGGGAGTAGTAATACTCCTTGTTGCTTTCAGCTGTGTGGGTCATCTGTGGAGCCTTGTGTGCAATTTTACCTTTATCTACTGCTTGTTTTGTAATTTTACCTGAGTAAGCAAAGAAGGAAATTAATTTTATTGTATTTTTTTTTTTTTCAGACTGCCCAGCCACTTCCTGATCCACTGGCCCTTCAAAGGGCTGAGGGAATGGCAAGGAAGAGGATGATTCAAGGTTTGTACTAATGGCACTTGTGTACTGTAGCCATGCTTTAATGTAGCAGGAATTTAACTTAAAAGTTTGTGTAAACCTACAGTGTAGACATTTTAATGTAAGTACAGTGATATAAAATGCAAAATACTGTCAAGCTTTTTAAACCATTCTTTAACCTCTTAAGTTTTTAATTATTAAGTTACTGATCCTTTAACTAACTTATACATGTAGATGCTGCCCGCTCAAATGTTGATGCCAAGAGAATTAAAGTGGATGACGAGGATGAGGGAGAAGAGCTTGCAATTTCAGTCAGGTTAGATAATTATTAT
The DNA here is from genome assembly GCA_024195265.1 of Dendrophyllia cribrosa. Taxonomy (NCBI): domain Eukaryota; kingdom Metazoa; phylum Cnidaria; class Anthozoa; order Scleractinia; family Dendrophylliidae; genus Dendrophyllia; species Dendrophyllia cribrosa. The sequence goes on along the minus strand of JAJLRJ010000008.1, from coordinate 38,014,176 downwards.
AGTCATGCCACCCCCTCATAGCTAAAAAAAATGTATTTGTTGGCCTAGTCTGCAAGAAACATTCTGAAACACAAAGGAAATCACTTCAGTGAAGAAGGTTTTGATACCCTCGAATCTTAATTTTCATATATTTTGGCAATTTTATTCCTTTTTTTTTTTTCCTTATTTAATGATCAGTATATCAAACTCTTGAATAAGTGTTTGATCAGGATTCCAAACACCAAGAAGTCAGTTTAAAAAAGTTTTCTCAGTGCCTCATTTTTCAACCCACTTCTCGGTGTTTGGATATCCTGATAAAATGCTCTAACTTGTGTTTGATATCATATGGTACAGTTGTATCACATAATATAAATTAAAATGTACAGTATTTGATATTCCTTGAAAACAAAAATTTTTAATCTGTTTAATTTTTGCTTGATTAGAGACGTGAATTAATTATACATACATTCAAGGCTGTCAATTTAAGCGCCCGGGAAACATAGCTGTTATGTCTTTAATCCCTGGCTACTGAAAGAAAAACAAAACATTGACAATAACCAAAACCAATTTTCACCAGCTATACTTTCTTCATTTCCCTACCCATCACCGAAAAAAAAAACAGATTCCCATTTTTGGATATTTAATTTTTTTTTTCAGTTGGGACTAATTGTCTCACTCTGCCAAATTTGGTAATACTGTGGATGTTCTACAAATACAATTGTATAGTACATGTATCTTAAACCCCCCCCCCCCCCCCCCCCATAATTAGTGGGAAATTGGTATTTCCCACTAATTATGGGGGGGGGGGGGGATTTTTATAGTACGTGTATCTTAAAAATCCCCCCCCCCCCCCATAATTAGTGGGAAATTGGTATTTCTTCCAATGTTGTTTAAAACATTAATGACAGCTCTGACATTGCAAATAACAGGCACTCATAATAGCTGTACTTGTCTTTTAAGGCCTAAGTTATCCATTTATTAAGTCAATGAGTACATGTGTGAAGCGGGTAATTGACAGCGACATTTGGCCTTAATTATTAGTTTGAACAAATGGCAACTGGCCAATTCTTGGCAACATCAATAATATCATATCAACATCACATGGTCAGCTTAAAGGGACACTGTCACGAGGGCGCATACGCGAGTTTTTCGAATCGAAACTTGAAAAGTTCAGCCTGAATTTTTCAAGTTGAACCGTCAATTTCAAAATGGCGTCGACTAGTGGCGGCGGTGGAGGAAAAAAAAAAAATTCGGGATGGAAGAGGAAGTTCGAGGATCAAGCAGAATATAAGATAGCGTGGTCTAGAAACCACAAACGAATATATTTGGAAAATCGGATATTTAGGTCGTGGCTTCAGGCTAAATTCGATGCCGGGTATGAAGCTTCCAGTGACAGCGACTTCGTCGCCCATTTGTTGTTGTTGGAATATCGTCGAAGGTATGCTATGTTTTTATGACTTTGGCTTCAGTTTGCCCTCCTCAGGACGAGTGGCTTCTTGACGGAACCAATAAAATGAAAAATGAAAGGGAGTAAAGGAAAGAAAAATGATGAGCCTACGACACGAGGTATTCCCAGGCGGTCACCCATCCAAGTACTAACCTCGCCCGACAGGGCTTAACTTCCGTGATCGGACGAGAACCGGCGCATGTCAACCCGTGACAGTGTCCCTTTAATTAAAGTGACACATGAAGAATTATCCAAACAAAAAGTTACTAAATTAAAAAAACAACTTTACTCCAGACAATAAGTGATACTTCCTGTACATGAGATTGATAACATTGTACTTAAGGCTTTGGTGAAGGAGAATTACTTTTTCAGAAACTCTCCCTCGCCAAAGTTCGAAGTTGTAAGTGGCTATGGACATAATATAAACATACAGTTTGTACAACACCTGTATTCCATGCATTGAGCTTTGCTGGCTGCTGCTTAGTAGTAGATACCATATCCATTTTAGAATTCAGTTACTAACTTTTAAATCACTGTAATCACTTTTCTATCAGAGATATTTATTTAGCTCTTTACACCACTCTGTAAATCTGAGGTATTTTTAAGGATACTCCATGATACTTCCCTACCTTCAAGGGCTGTGTAATAAACATCAGGCCCAGAAAACAAATTAAACGCCAGTGGCACCATGAGGCTGAGTTTAAAATAAATGCTTCTCGCATTTAATCAAGAAAATTCAGTAACATTCCTTCCCTTAAGCTAAAAGTTAAAATAAAAGTTAATTAGGTTCCCATAAGTTTGTACAGGTGTATGTATATTTTTATCAGGCTTAATTAAACTTTAACTTAACTACGTAGTTTATTTTTATCAGTTACGTGTAGTCATGTTGTTATACTTATCTGGCCCATCAATCAGCATTTAAAAATAAACAACTTGGAAAGTTCACACTGCATTTTGCTGTGTCATTTGCTGTATTTTTTAAAAATCCCCTCCCCCCCCCCCCCCCCCCCCCCCATAATTAGTGGGAAATTGGTATTTCTTCCGATGTTGTTTTAAAACATTAGTGACAGCTCTGACATTGCAAATAACTGGCACTCATAATTGTTATACTTATCTGGCCCATCAATCAGCATTTAAAAATAAACAACTTGGAAAATTTACACTGCATTTTGCTGTGTCATTTGCTGTATTTTTTAACAGGTTGAATCATGTTGTAACTCCACTTTGGGATCAGCCCTACAGCAAACAGATGGAAGTAAGTGAACACGAACACTATTGATTTCAATGGACTTTATTGCTGCAAGTCTGGAGGGGGGCAGCACACTATTCTTGATGGGATCCCTGTGTTGCCTGATGCGATCCCTGTCGTTTACTGGTTTGTGTGTTGGACTTCAGATCCAAATGGTCAGAGGTTTGAGGCCTGCTCTCAGCCATCATGTCGTTTCGGAACCTTGGACTAGAAACTTTACTCCACATTGTCTCTCTCCATCCAGGTGTATAAATAGGCACTGGCGACAAAATACTGTGGGTAATGCTGCGATTGACTACATGTAGCATCCTATCCAGGGGGGAGTAGCAATATTCATAGTTGCTTCGTGCTACGGACACAGAGTTAAGCTCTCGTCAGTGAAAACTGTTACCTGTCACCCTCTATAAATAACATTGTTACCTTATCTATCTTGGTGTAACTTTCTTTCTCTTTTTTTTTTTTGCAGTTTCAAAATAGCATGTAGATATTTTTTGCATAGTCTCTGTTGATATACTGCTAGTGTACTGTCTTGTTTGCTGGGCAGTAGTAATGTCAAACACTCAAGGGTAAAATTTAATGGTCAGTTGAATAATAATGTGTACTATATAGTTAATGGCAACAATTGGCTGGGAATAATACTGAACCCACATCCAGTCAACCCCATTGTCTAATAAGACTAGCAGTTAGCTTTTAAAATGTTGTGATCCACATCATAAGTGACTGCATCATGAGACAAATGATAAACGAAAACCTTCTGCCACGATTATTTTTGTACAGCAGCATCCATCATAATTCTTTTTTCACAACATTTTTTTATGTGCTTAAAAAGTGCTAAAAATATATTTGTGCAAAAAAATTGTTTTTGAAATTCCATAAGGTGGTCACACTCATTCTTGCCTTCCAGACAAAGAAGAATAACATGGTGGAAATTTTGGGAAAACTCACAAGGAAGTTGAAAGCCATAATGGTGCTGAAGGTACATATGCATGTAACATGTTATTAATTTCAGGATTATTACTTCAATTTCTTGTGGAGGCGCGGTGGTATAGTGGTTAGCACATCAGACTTTCAACCTGAAGGTCGGTGGTTTGCGCCTGGTCTCTGCTGTCGTGTTCTTTCCTTAGACAAGAAACTTTGCACTATGTTGTCTCTCTCCCTCCATCAAGGTGTATAAATGGGTACTGGTAACATAATGCTGGGGTGTAATCTTGTGATGGACTAGCATCCCATCCAGGGGGGGGAGTGGTAATACTCTCAGTCGCTTCATGCTACAGAAACTGGGTTAAGCTCCAGCATTTGGGAATTTAGGCTTGTGAAGACTCACCTACTTCAATGAGGATCTCCCTCCACACCTTGCCAGATATTTTTCTTAATTATTAGAAGAAAATGATACCCCACGTTAACAACTGCATCCCTTATGGAGGTTGGGTGCCCAGGGAGCCCAGGGGCTACAACTGGTGGTCTAGCCCAAGTACCGCTCCCATGGCCGGCAATCCCTGCAACCCAACCGTGAAACACCCACACAAGACTTCCAGTCACCTGTCCCACTGATTAAACAGTGGATAGAAAAGAAAAAAGGGGAAGGGAGGGGTGGGTGAAAAACAACTTGAATGCATCGCCCCGAAGTTGGCCAATGCCACGCTAGATGAAACACACTACAATATTATTATATGACTGCCATGACTTGCCTGTGCATTTGCAGTATACTTGAACCACTAAACAGCACGGTAACTCAATGCTTTGTTGTTACATGTAACTTAATACTAGTTAAATAGCATTTAACCCTTTAACCCCCAAGAGTGCTCAACATCAAAATTCAAGAAAAATCCCAAATTTCATTTTGTAATTAAAATATTAAAAAACAAATGGTACCATGCAAAAGTGCCGCTGGAGAGGTTTCATTTGAATGGTTACATCATAGGATTTCCTCGACAGACTCAAAAGTTAGAACTACACTACATGCCTCCATAACTGACTCCGGGAGTGAAAGGGTTGACTGCATTATTTAGATGTTTACCAGCTACATGTATGACATAAAAAAAGAAATATTTTTTTAGTTATAAGTTAATTACTGTTGATAGACTGTAGTTGTTCTATACAGTGTACAATATAGATTACTTCATGGGTAGTGCACACCAACTCATGCATAAATGCCATATAGGCACTGCTCATGCTGTAATTTGTATATTAATTTTTATACATACTGAGATTTGTGTTTGGACGAAATGCTTTTTTCACGTGTGGGAAAGTTGTTTCGCCATTCTGATTGGCTGCGAACCCCAAACAGGGTTTTCACATGCCAAATTTCAATAGAAATTTAGTTATTAGTTAACAAGCAGCTGTACACAGCTTGTACTTAATTTTTTATTTCAGGTAATGTTTGTTTTTCCTTTGTTTCAAATTCATTAGCATATATTACCATACCCAAAAACAATGGAAAAATAAAAATTACCTGAGATAAAAAATTAACTACAACATACTCATGGTGCCTTTATTAAATCCAGTGTATTATTTAGTGCTTTAAGTGCTTTTACAGAGAAACATAAAGTTATGTCTGAAACGTAAGACTACAATTTCAGTAGCCGACACTTGATAGCATGTAGCTTTTTAATAAACTGAGGTCAGTCGTATCTGAGTACAAACTACATGTATCACATAGCATTTTTAATTAATAAACTGACTAAAGGTCACTCCTATCTAAGTACAAACACTCGAGAACACAAAAAGTGACAGAGAAACACTACTCATTTTATACCTTGTTGTCGTATAACGCCACGAGTAATTGCTTTTTATAGACTGTAGTTGTTCTATACAGTGTGTGTTTTAATGTGTCATTGAAGTGTAACCATGACAGGTGTTAGTTTGCTTATCAAGCCCTGTTGAGATACTAATCAAGATTTTATTTTCCATTGAACAGAACAACTGGGTTGAACAGGAAAGGTGAGCACAATTTTATGCAATAATACTACTTTTATTTTGATATTACCCAATTTGTTTGTGGTGTGTTACGTGTAATTATGTTGAATTTTTAAACCAATGTTTTTATTCTTTTTATAGTGCCAAGAGAAATGGAATTTGTTGTGAACTGCTTGACTGTGTAGAATCAGTAAGTAATGCTGCATTGCATTATTACGACTGTACATGTATATAAAAAATATACTACAGTATTTGTGTCATAATGTAACCCTTTAACCCCCAAGATTGCCTGAAATAAAAATTCAAGAAAAATCCCAAACATTATTTTGTAAAATATTAAAAAACTAATGGTACACTGTACCATGAAAAAGTACTGCTGAAGAGGTTTCATTTAAATGGTCACACCATAAGATTTTGTCAACAGACTCAAAAGTTAGACCTACATGTACACTACATGTCTCCATAATTGACTCTGGGAAGGTAAGGGTTAAGTACTGCCCTAAAGCCTCGTTATTCCCTGTATGATGGCTATGTTCATTTGTGTGTCTTTGGTAATATTAGTTTACTTAATAATTTATGATGATGGTTGATAGCATGTATTGTGTGTGGACAACAGACGTGAGTACTGTATATTATTTATGTGGGGGTAAAATCAAACAATGGCTTGTGAGAGCCTTTCTTACTGTAGCTCTTAATACATTTTTTATCTCATCTTGCTTGCCCAACCCATGAAATAAAATATAAATTTACATGTATTATTATACATTCAAATAAATGTGAATGACAAGGTAGACCACTTTTGGTTCTTTAATTGCTCCAAATATAAGGTGAGGAAGGTAAGCAAATCCATGGATGTAATTACAGGGTTATATTGAAAAACCATGATGTTAACTTTAGGTGACTTTTCAGAGTAAACTATAAATGTAGTGATTCACTTGTCCTTTGGACAAACATCAGATAGAACTTGGTTGTCCGAAATCCAAATTAAAGTGCTTGTGCAATTTTTTTTCCCCGAGGTTCAGCCATTTTTAGTTTTAGACTGGGCAGCCTGGGGCTTTTTATGGATTTTTCTTGCTGAAACAAAAAACTTGCCTGCAAAATAGGAAATTTGTTGCTCTATTTATGTTTCTTTTGTCAAGTAAGAACATTCCTTCTTTTTTAATGGATAAATTTATATCTTGGCAAAGGTTTGTGTCAATTTTCATCTAGTATTTGTAGGCAACCAGAAATGTACTTGTCCCTTAGACAAGTCATGTCAAAAATTTGCTTGTCAAAATTTACTTGTTTCGGACAATTGGACAGAGTTTTTGGTGCACCGTGCTTTTTGACCATGGAGTTGGTGGTCCGGCTAGGGTTAAACCCGTGGCTGCAAATTGAAGGGTACATGTACTTCTCTTCAGCGCAGTGTTAAGAATGAGATGGGTGACATTCAGTGTACACTACATGAAGTCAGACCTCATCCCATCCATTAATTAAATTCCCTTTCAAATATTTCAGCCTGTTCTTGATGGCTATCGAAATAAGTGTGAGTTCACAATTGCTGAAGGCCCTGATGGAGGTAGGTTCAGTGTGGGTACAGCTCACATACCAGTACCTCCATTGACAAAAGTCCCATTTACACTTGATCTTATGGTACTATTGGTAACAGGTTGTTTGCAAATGAAGGTTTTCCTGATGTCGATGCTGTATGCTGTGATGACACACACTGATATTAATTTTTTAGTCATTGCAAAATTAATGATGTTTTGCCCCAAGAATGCAATACTCAGCTTGTACATCATCATAGTTCCAATTCCGTTGTACTAAAGTAGAGGTGCTGTTCAGATACTATAGATGGAGATGCAATGAGCACATGTTGCGACCAGCAATGTCAGTTTCTTCTTTCAGGAAAACCTGTTGGGTTTTCAAAAGGATAGCATACTAAGGGAAACCCACCATAGAATGATACTGTTTTGAGAGGAAGCCCCAACATCGGGATCATGCACTATGGGTGCATTAGAGATACAGTGGAGGATTATGATTTATCAATAATCAAGCTACAACAATGTGGAATTATCATTTATTTATAAAATTAGTAATTGTTAATAATATCTTCTCCTGTGCAGCTAAAACTGTTGGATTCCGTCTTGGCTCATATAAAGGTAAGTCCAGCTCTATCAGCTATGCTCCAAGAAAAATCATGGGCAGGCCCAAAGGCTCCCAACTTTGAAATGTAGGTCGGGTGCTCAGTAGTTTTATCTTTAGTTGAGAGTTTCATGCAAAAAGCAAGTTTTTCTTGTCACTCAAAATGTTAGTAGCCCGAGGATACTAAGGCACAGCTTTGTCTATTTCAATAAAATTTCTCCAGGGTTACACTTCGGGGTAAAAAGAAAAGAATCAGCAACCATGAAAATGTTGTCTTGATAGAACTACACTGTATAAAAAATGTGTGACAGTAATTTGGTGCAGGAATCAAACTTGGCAAAAAAGGGAGTGTTCAAGATATGTTACATTCAACTTCATATGTATATTGCTCACCTGATGTATATTAGTGGCAGATCTACTGGCAACAAAAATACGGCCTAAAGCACCAGAAATTTTCACTCATGCGCGTAGTGACATGAGTTATAAAATGGCCTTCGTTTTTCTTATTTTTCTTTTCTTTTTTTTTGTGTCACGATTTTGCATGGAAATTTATGCACGCATATTTTAAATTGTGCTCTTCTGGTTCATAGCTTTGCCATTTACATTTTCTGTTTAGTGACTTCTGGCTACTCTTACTTCCGGTAAAACAGCATTACTAAAGTGTCACAACAGCATCTCCTACAACCCTACTTACTAACAAATGTTCACATTAGTTATATATAACACTCAGAAGAATCACTGGCTTCATTGTGGTACAGCCTTCATTTACAAAACATTCAATAGTAAACAACGTGGTTTGCAGGAACGATGACTGAATGAAAGGAGTAACTCTTCTCCATGTCGGACATCTTCTTATCACGTTTAAAATAATATCATAAAACTTTGATAGATACATGTACATGTTTTATTTTGTTTCCATAGAGGGCTACAGTGGAGTTGTTGAGCCATCTGAATGTATTCATATTTCAGAGAAGGCCAAAGTCATAGCTAAGGTACTGTGTTTTATTACATGTCTGTAACAGTGCACTGTTACCCTCTGACATAACAAAATGTTGCCTGCTTTCACAAAATTAATGTTGCCCGCTCATGGACCTTTGGCGGGAAACAGTTTGTTTGTTAGATATCATGTGACCATGAATCAACCAATGAACATGCGCATTGTATTGAGAAAAAACTCCAGTTATATAACAACAGCTTTTATTTGAATGTTATTGATTTGTTGCATGTTGCTTCACACTCTTTGGGTGTACATTGTAGATGTTTGTTTACTTAAACCAACTGCTGATAGACTTCAAAGTTAATGATGGTAACTGGAAGTTTATATTTGTTGCAGGCTTTCCAGACATATGTGAGAGAGTCTCCATTGCCAGTGTATGATCTCTGCTTTCACACAGGGTAGGTTGTTACAGTAGATGGGTGTTTGCTTTGGTTACAGTACATTATGAGAGCATGCATGTGTACTTTTAGCACAAACATAACTTACGGCCTATTGTATTGCTGTGTGCAGATCAGGGTTTTTTTCTCAAACCGTTTCCACTGGGTATGATTTACCTGTCATGATTCACCCAATATAAGACGACGGTGAAGAAATTTGCCCATAAATAAGCTCAAAGAGTAAATTCTTACAAAATAACATTGTACATGTATTTCCTGAAATAGAAACATCGACAAAGAATGTCAAGTTCTGTGAATTTCCATTGAATGTACCATTTTTTGACAGTGAGCAAACCAATGATGGGCAAATCACTACCGGGGAATTATTACACGCAAATCATGACGGGCAATTCAAAACATGCAAATAATATTTGGAAACTTAGCAGTTCTGCACCCTGCAGTGAGATATGTCTTTAGTTAATAGATTTGTTTTATAATTTAGAAAGTCAATTTATGTGTGAATTTGTCTGATGATCATGACAGGTGAATCATAGTTGGCAAATCATGTTTGAAAAATCATTGCCTGTGCACTGCAGTGAAATCAGCTGGAAACCATGGATACATGATTATAATTACATTGTGCTAAAGTTATTTCCATTGATTGCAGGTATTGGCAGACACTAACTGTTCGGAGTTCCATGTTCGGTGACACAATGGCAGTCCTCCAGTTCAGTCCACAAAAAATGACCAAGGTGAAGTGATATAATTCAGGCTTTGTTAGCTCAGACTTTAAATTATTACAAGGCTTTTACAAGTCCACTTGCAGGGGTTTCAACGTTAAACTAGGTTAGAACAAATTGACCTGCAACATATACTGTACAGTATGTGTAAACATTTTATTAAAAGTGAAAACAATACCAACCAGTCAGTAGTTTAAAGTTGAAATAGATGCCTGTACACCACCGGTAGCCACCTTCTAATAAAAGCACTGACTTTAAGCTGTCATGTTGTCTGCTTTATATACCGGGATTGTCAAAAGTAGCTGGATGTTAGGGAAAAACACCACCTTCTTTGTTATATTTGGCAGGCTACTTTGGCATTTAACAAACAAACAAAAACTCTGATTACTGTTCAAAGTTAGATGCCTTCTTCAAACGTTTCTGATGACCTTGTAGTAGATAAAATATGAGCGGGAGATCTGAATGGGCGTTTACAATGGCGAGCCGAAGGCGAGCCATTGTAAACGCCCATACAGATCGGACGCGAATGAAACAATGAGTAGAGATCTGTATGAAAAGTTAATGCATACTAATTAGCTGAGCAGATGTCTGTATCAAAAGTTAATGCTACTGTTTAATAATTCATCAACTCAGTTGATTTGTATTGGGGTTTACAAACCTTCATTAAATTTTCATTTCTTTTGTACTTTCCTTATGAATTATTAATGAATTTTATAAGTGTATATACAGATTTCAATCAGTAGACTTAAAAGTTAGAACTATTTCAAGGATTCAATGTTACTCTTTCTCAGGCCTTCAACATTTTTCTCATTCTTTTACAGGAGGAAATTGAAGCAGAGAAAATTCGCATCTGCGAGTATTTCAAAACTGGAGAAGGCAAAGATATTACACTTACATCTCTTTATCTGCAAATAAACCATACCAGGTATGTTACCTCTATGATTCAGGACATTTGAAAGAATAGGATTTTAAACAGTTCATAAAGAATAGAAACAAGAAGATACGAGAAAATGGGTTTTACATGTATTTTTCTCTTTCCCTGGCATATGTGTACTTGAGATGTGTGCAATAACCTTGGATTATTGGCATACCGTATATTGCCATCTTTAATAATGTTACAGTACATTAGGGGTCTCACACCGATTTTATTTGCAGGGCTGTTGGTGGTAATGCAGAAGCTCCATTTGTTCACATCATGGGTGAAGAGGTGCGTCCAGATAGGTCTGACTGAGACACACTTTTGTTTGCTTAGACACATGTTGCTTTGAACAAATGTGTGTTAAACTGCAGACAGTTAATAGAGTCCTAAAGTGATGTTACAAAAACTAAATTTGTGAAATTATGGGATTGGATTATGGGATAATATTCGGAAAGAGCTTGACGAAAAATGCCTGCTTGTCAAAAATCGACATCCTATTGCAATTTGGGGGTGAGATATGAACACGTTTATGTTCTGATGACTCCATACAAACTTTTCTAATTTTTTGCCTCAATTCCTAACGTTTTGAACTGTTATTATAAAAAATTTATTGCATAAATAAGAAAACTGACAGTGATGCTTCATTTAATTTTAGCACATTTATGAAGAGCTTTGTGGCCTAAAGTTCAGAATCTCTCCAGATTCGTTCTTCCAAGGTAAATATGGTGGTCATTTCCAAACAATTTTAACCAGGAATGTTGTGTTTTGTATGAGAGCGAAGGGCCTGGTTTTCTTAGTGTAACACGAACTTCTTTCAAGAATTAATAACAAAATTTAATATTGTCAGGGGGGAAGATTTTGAAACTTATTTAGTTACATGAGGTCACCTAGCCTGCGAATATACATATAACTACCTCCTCTCGCTCCTGGCCACTAGGGGCATTCATGTGAGAAAGCATCTGCAGTTTACCCTGAAAAATTGTGAACATCCCTAGTGGCTAAGGGGAGAATACAGTGAAAGAGGCAGCTGTATTTGCAGGCTAAAGGTCACCATGCAAGACCCCGAGGAATTTGTGAAGAGCTTCTTTTCTAGTTTAGAAAGCACGTTCCTAGGGCAATATTCAATATTTTACAAAACTGAGTTTGAGATTTTTTCTCGTTTGAAACTTGGCTGCTTTAAGAAATGAAATGGTTATAAAGAGTTATTACAGTGGAACCTCAATTTAACGAAGTGCCAAGGGACTGGGGAAATTGGTTTGTTATATAGAGGGTTTGTTATATCGAAAACCTTGTTATTAATAATGAATTTGCGGAAAAACAACCAAAATGTTCGTTATATCGAGGTATAGGTAATAATTGTTTTGTAACGGTGTTACGTATTTCTGGATCTAAACAAATAACATTTCCACTTTAATGCCTGTATGAAGCTACAGTACACTGTAAATATAACTACGGCACTGGAATACTGTACAGGTTATACCTTTACCCTATAGCACACACTGTTGGTCTCAGCGCTCGACCTTAGCGGTAGTCCACTAGTCCTGGACTAGTACGAAACGCTTCTTGACTAGTAAAAAATTAGAGCCACTAGTCACAGGACTAGTAACTATTAGTAGCATGTGTAGTGCTAGTATGTAATTTGTAATGTTTAATAAAAGATAAAAGACAAACCCTTTTGTCCTTTGACTGTTGTTTGAACGCGTTTCTTCGCAAACGTTCTGAAAACAACCACGAAAACGGAGAAATCGCCGAAAAGCCGAGGCGAGGACTGGGCACTAAGCTTGAGGCGAGGCGAGGACTGGGCACTAAGCTAGGCCCTTAATCACCGCCATCTTCGTTTTGACTTGTTCACTCGTGCGTGTGATTATAATGAAGAGGTTGGAGGCCTATTTTTCTAGTTCCAGCGGCACTGATACTCCAAACAAGCGCCAGAAAGAAGGAAGAGATGACACAGGAAATAGATCAGACAGGAAAGAGACAGAGAAAGATAAATCGACCAAGAAATCTTCAAATAATCCAGAAGAGGATCGAACCATTAAAGTTAGGCATTTCCATCCTGAATGGAAAAACACTTTTTCTTGGGTTTTATACAACGATGGTAAATTTTTTTTTTAGACCCGCCTTGGTTGTCCAGACAAATCAAATGATTCATCAAATTTTGTAAGCGGTTGCAGTAATTTCAGATTCGAATCTTTGAGAAGTCACGCAAAGTCAACAGGACACATCCAGGTTGAAGAGGCGATTCGTGTTAAAGCAAACCCTAGAGATGCACCCCTACCATAAAATTACATAATGTATGAAATTGTAAAAGGACTACCACAAATTTTCTTTCGACTAGTACATTTTCAGCTCTACTAGTCCCAGGGCCAGTGACTCAAAATGTTAAGGTCGAGCACTGGGTCTGTTCTGCATTCATCTTTTGTCGCTCGTTGACATTTATTCGTTACATCGGGGTAGATTTTACGTTTGGGCTGCTGGATTGTGTTCGTTATAACAAGGATTTCGTTATATCGAGGTTCTGTTCCATACATTTTACTTGTAATTTTGCCGGGCTGAAGAATATCGTTCATTATACCAAGGACTTCGTTACATAGAGGTTCCTTAAATCGAGGTTCCACTGTCACTGAACATTCCCTTTCATATGATAGGAATGGACTGATATATTTTAAAATAGTCATTTGATTTTCTCCTCCTTCAGTAAACACTAAGGCAACTGAAAAGCTGTTTGATTTGCTCAAAGACTGGTGTGGTGACAACCTGGATGAAACAGTAGCACTGGGTAGGTAGCATTCATGTACACCTGTAGCCTGTGAACAAACTGTTCAGTGGGAACGTAAGGATAAAGGAAACAGGCGTAAAGAGAAAGCAATACAAATTGGCGACAGGAGCAAATCAAATGCAGCCTTAGAAGGGGGGGGGGGAGGTTCAGTCCCCCCTCCCCCCCCCCCCCCCCAATTACCCCCTTCCACTCCCCTCTCCCTTCTGTTTCTTTCTACAGTCCATGCTCAGTGAGCTTCACTCACAAATTGCTTTTCTCTTATTATTTATGGCTCCTCCTTTAGCTACTGTTATCATTGTATATATCTTCCCTGTTCTGTTTTTCTTTATTCAGTGTTGCAGCTTCCATTACTCTTTGGACATGTAGGGCTGGGGGAGGTGGGTGTGGGTATGGATGATGTTAAAAGTCGCACTACTGCATTGTACTGTAGCACAAAAGCCCTCCCTCACCCCCCTATCCTCCACCCCGCAACACCACTACTATGAAGTTTGGTACACATAAAAGAAAACATAACACAGACTGGCCATTATAACTAAAATATTATTAAACTCGCTTAACTCTAATGTTTGTGTATTTATTTCTCTAGACATCTGTTGTGGTACTGGCGCACTTGGACTTTGTCTGGCTCAGGTATGACTCTTATTTACTTATGCACTATGAAATAGCGATTCAAGAACAGAAACCTTGCTTCTGATTGGCCGTTTATTAACAAAAAACTCCATAATGTTATTTTTTTGTCTGCTCATTGATTATCGTGTAGTTTTCTCAATTTCAGATTCGATTTCCACTCTTTTTAAATGGTACGAAATTAGTTGCCACAAGAGAAATCTTGTACAACCTGTGTTTAATTTCGCATCATGTTTTTGTCCTTTGATAAATTTACATTGCCTCGAGAAAGCAAACTAGCCAGGTTGCTTGAAATGCCAAGGTCGCTGAATTGGTATATACTAATAAGTGTCTATATTGAGCTGAAATTCCATGTACTACGTTAGTGACTTTTTTTACGAACTAAATTCGTTAGCGTCTATTAGAGCACTTTTCACTCGAGTGTTGTAAAACTAAAACCAAAGTAATTACGCTGGCCAATCAAAACAAAGGCGGACAATCCAATGAACCAATCAGAACTGAAGACAAATACATGTAGCCGGCGCCAAGCGCGGGAAAATGCATGCAGACAAGTCACGATTGGTTTTGGTTTTACTTCTGATTGGTTGAGAAAGTGGTGGGAGATTTTTTAGCCAATCACAAAGCGTAGCAATGCAAAACCAAATCAATAGGCCATTTCCGAGTTACCTTTAGCCTCTCTATTAAAGCGAGGCTAGGTGCGAAACCTTTCATATGAAAATGAGTTTTCATTCACATGCAAATAAGTTTATTTGCATGTGAATGAAAACTCATTTTCATATGAAAGGTTTCGCACTTAGCCTCGCTTTGATAGAGAGGCTAAAGGCAACTCGGAAATGGCCTATTGCGAAGTTACTTTCGACACGCAATAGAAAACCACTGTATTATAAGTTGAATTTGATGCCATATGATGCTTTCTTTTACAGAGCGTCAAGCGCGTGATTGGTGTTGAAATCATTGAAAACGCTGTGGAGGATGCAAAGGCAAACGCACAACTCAACGGTGAGTTTAATTAAACGAATAAAGGGGTCAAGTGAGGTGTGTGTGCTTTATACATGTATATCCAATGGTGGAGCTCCGCGATTAGTGGAAACACGATCATGAACGTGAAAAAAAAAATTATATTAGTTGAATGAATGTGGGGATTAAGAGTGCCCATTTGAAAGGTGAATTTTTGCTCTAATTTTTTTCCCTAGTATAAGGAAAAGCTGTGGATCGCCATGTATTGTTTGAAATGATTGGGAAGCAACTGATTTAGATGCGTCCTTTTCATTTCTGTCATCGTCTGGTTCACGGAAACGGTCGCCCAGTCTCCTCCCTGTTTCATTACAGGGTTAGTTTAATAGGCCATTTCCGAGTTGCCTTTAGCCTCTCTATCAAAGCGAGGCTAGGTGTGAAACCTTTCATATGAAAATGAGTTTTCATTCACATGCAAATAAGTTTTATTTGCATGTGAATGAAAACTCATTTTCATATGAAAAGTTTCGCACCTAGCCTCGCTTTGATAGAGAGGCTAAAGGCAACTCGGAAATGGCCTATTACATTGGTGGAGTCTGATATGTTTTATCTCTTTGTTTTGTTTGTAAGTAAGTATTCAAAGGGTTCGCCTTCTGTTGCAGGAGTCACAAATGCTCAGTTTGTTTGCGGTAAAGCAGAAGACATCATCGTTGATGTGTTCAAGAACATGCCCCGGAAAACAAAAATTATTGGCATCATGGATCCGCCTCGCGCTGGACTACGTAAGTACAAACAACATGTTCACTGTCCAGCACTGTTACAGCTGTAATGCTTTCATTCCTAAAGACTGCTGGAGATTGAAACTGGACAAAAAAGACATTCTATTTTGCAAGGTACCAAGATACAAACAGTACCATAGGGACATACCGTACCCCTTGGTATTCACAAACTGGATCTTAGTACCACCTTGTAGGCAAAGTAAAAACAGTGGTAGAATAACACAGGAAACGACTTCTTAATGGTCACTCAGTAGACAGTAAGATTTCATCCACAGACTCAAAAGTTAGAGCTACCTTGTACAGCATAATAAACAGTACCACAGGAAAGTACTGCTCAATAGCTTTCACTTATATGGTACACTTTAGGATTTCATCCACAGACTCAAAAGTTAGAGCTACCTTGTACAGCATAATAAACAGTACCACAGGAAAGTACTGCTCAGTAGCTTTCATTTGAATGGCCACACTTTAGGATGTTATCCACAGTCTCAAAAGGTAAAACCACCTTATGCAGGATAATAAACAGCACCACAGGAAAGTGCTGCTCAATAGCTTTTATTTGAATGGTCGCACAGTAGTATTTTATCGACAGGAAGGAAAAAAAACACTTTAATCTGCTTTGCCACTGTTGTTGATGTTGATGTTGTTGTTGTTGTTGATGTTGTTGTTGTTGTTGTTGTTGATGTTGTAACTTGCTTTCAGGTGTCCCCAATTAGCAGCAATGCTAAATCCTTTGTTGACACGTTAATAAAGTTATGATGATAACGATGATGATGATCCTTCTTATTTCACAGACCAATCAGTGCTCCACGCCATCAGAAAGAGCCGTCGAATGGATAAACTCATCTACGTGTCTTGCAACCCGAGTGCAGCTTTCGTCAACTTTCTCGAGTAAGTTAGAACTCTTCATCGCACTTTATGTCAGTTTACCATCAATATTGATTGAAACACATACCCACTTGTGTTTGATACTTTTTCTCGTCTCTCTGACGATCACGTTGTTCTAAAAACCTCTACAGAGTTCAGGACTTTGAAGGCAAAATTCCAAAGTTCCCGCTTTCATTAAACAAAAAAAAATACTTCAACATCTGACTATAGCAAACTTCAAAGTATTGTAACTGGACTGACATCACGTTTTGAAGTCCCACTAACGTGTAATGACTGAAGCAATCTGGCCTTATATCGCATATCGTACTTTTAAGAAATGCATAACACAATCAACATCATCATCGTCGTCGTCATCATCATCATCATCATCATCATCATCAATGTTTATTTATATACGAAATCGTAGGAGTCGCGAATTTACACTAGAGTACATTAACTATATAACTACAAACTAACAAAGATGAAGTACAATAAAAACTTGTTCCCAGGGTCTCTCTTCTTCCCGGAAGAGATCCTGGTAGACGACGACACGTCCACGTCGTGCCTCATATTATGTACTTATTGACAAAGTGGGAGGGCCGGATGGGAAAAAATTTGGCTCGAGGTCATGGCGTACGGACCGAGCGCAGCGAGTCCGTGCACCATGACCGAGAGCCAAATATTTTCCCATCCGGCCCGACCTAACTTAGTCAATAAGTATTTTATCATATGACCAATTTGGAGACAAAATTACTTGAAATTTTAACGCGCGAGGCCGTCTGCTTTTGTAGTAGGGCCGTACGCCTTTTTCCGGCCCCGCTCGCGCAAATGCGTACGGCCCTCATACGGGACTTTCATCAATGGTTTTGCAAATAAAAGGTTCGGAGGACCGTACGGGTCATATGATAAAATTAATTATCACACCAATCTTATCCCTAACTTTTATTTATGTGTTAGGCAGCTACAGGAAAGAGTTACAGTTCGGGGGATACAATTATCTCGAAATTCCAAAGTCGTACTCGTACTCGATTTCGTACTCGTAGTCAAATCTAAAGGTCGCTATTAACTGGAATTCTACGCCCATTTTTATTGGCAGTTACCTATGATCTATTGGAGAACATATGTATAGATGACGTCATAACGGTCTCGTTGGCCACTTTTTTGTTCTTACTACGTTTTGACGTCATCTGTGATCTATGATTAAACAAACACATGGGAAAATGATACATACTCAACCCATGCGGCACTAAATTTTTGCGGGAGTTTAACTTTACCGATAGGCGATTTTTTGGGATTGGGAAAGTGGTTTTTCTTGCTGGGAATCAATTTTTGCGATTTGTAGGAAGTCGCGCTCAATTGGAATTAAAACATTTTCGTACATGCAATCGAAACACTGGTGTCAATCTATTACAATGGCCCTTATCGTAGATGAGTACGCCACGCCAACATATCAGCGGTTTCTCGCTTTCTTGACCCTATAGTCTCGTTTTAATGTTTACGAGAACCTCTGACGACGATGAGCGTAAACATCAAAACGAGACTATAGGGTCAAGAAAACGAGAAACCGCTGATATGTTGGCGTGGCGTACTCATCCACGATAAGGGCTATTGTACATCTTGTGTCTGGTTGCTCTGGCAATGGATCAGCAATAACTACGGTGCAACTTGACGCATCATTATGCAACAGACTGTATATAATTTCGACAGTGGAGACATTTTTTGCAGAATTTCATTTTGCGGGAACATTTTTTTTTCTGCTCGTGAAAAAAATCTGCAAGGATCGCAAAAATTAGAACCCGCAAAAATTCAGTGCCACACAGTATTTGTTAAATAATCCCATCCTGATATTTGTGTTTTGTACCAGCTTATGCAGACCAACCTCCAAGAGAATCAAAACAGCTCCATTTCGCCTGGTGAAAGCTGTGCCAGTGGATCTGTTCCCGCACACCAAACACTGTGAACTACTGCTGCTGTTTGAGAGAGATATGACGTCAGTGGACGCGGCCAAGTATTACAAGTGGTACTACTGAATGACGGGCTGGATATTAACCCGTCTAATACAGTCGAACCTCTATATGCGACCACCTCTCGTGAGCGACCACCTGTAGTAAGCGACCACCTCTAGTAGGGTCATGGCTCATGTACGACGACCTGACTGACGTCATAAAACCTAATACAATACAATACAACCTAACACTACCTAACACAAAACATCACAATACAGTCGTCGTACACGAGCCATGACCCCTCTAGTAAGCGACCTGTCCTAAGCGACCTCTTCTCCAAATTACCAAATTTTCTTGCAGTCAAATCTCTATAGTCCAAACCTCTCCTAAGCGACTGCAACCACTTTCAACAATGGTGATTTGAATTTTTCTATTGTTTTTAACCTCTGATAAGCGATCAGTCGCCCATATTTCGATGTCACTGAATAATGTGTTACATTACAAGACCAATAAAACGAAAGTTTTGTCCTTTGCATCAAAACTTCAATATGATACATTATTTTGCGCTAAAAGGTGCTTTTACATTGAACTTACTTCAGGTTCATTTAACGCAACTTTGCTTTTGCGTTGTCGCTTAAGGAAGGTTCAGCTGTATACATGATGAGCCCATGGAGTTTCCATGGATACTAGGTCGGTCTAAATGGTGTCGCGGATGTCATGATCACCAAATGACATTCATAAGATTTAAGAGAAACTAATTAACACCGACATCACAATATAATAGCCAACGAACAGTAGTTTCCTAACTACCTAAAACAAAAAGAAAAACATACTCCGAAACAATCATGCGTAGATGGCTCTCGTGCTCTGTTCACATAAGCGCCGAAACATGTTTAGAGTAAACATGTTTCAACGAAACACGTTTCCCGTAAACATCTTTGCAATTTCATTGTTGAAATTAGTTGGTATTTGAAATTTTCAAAAGACGTTTCACGCCTGGTTCTATAATTTATACTGTTTTACGAATTTCGAAGCAGGTAAAAACACGCATTAAAGGGAACCTCCATTGTTATAACAAATTGACGTTAAATTGTTGGAAATAAAGTCTTAATTAATTTTTTTTAAAAAAGCAGGTGCAAATATAATTTTAGTGTACAAAAATAATGGATACGAATATCGCCTGTTTTCACTTTCAAATTTCCCGCGCGCCGCCATTTTGAATATTTATGACGTGACGTGTTGTCTAATTGTTGCATACAAAAGAACTTCGATTCTTAACAATAGCGGCAACCGTAACACGTCATAAATATTCAAAATGGCGGCGCGCGGGAAATTCAAAAGCGAAAATAGCCGATATTTATATCCATTTTATTTGTACACAAATTATATTTGCACGTGTTCTTTCACAAATTTTAAATTTCGACTTTATTTCCAACAATTTAACGTCAATTTGTTCTGACAATGGAGGTTCCTTTTAAGTCTTTATACTTACACATGTACCGAAAAAATAGAGATCGAACTTGCTGTTGCATGATTTTGTAGTTTAATCTCACTTGTCAAGCTTTTCGTTTTAAGGGCAATGCAATGTGTAACAAGGAGACGGCATTTGCGCTAACGTGTTTCGTCTAACTTAAATCGAGACTACCTCGTGTAGAAGTTTCAACTATGCAGAGAATAACATTTTGATTATTTTGTGCAATTTACCGCCTGAAGTAAACAAATTTCAAAGTGAAACGTGTTTCATTCGTGACCAGACTTAACATGTTTCGCGCCCTCGTGTGAACACAGCAGTACTTAACTGAGTTGATACGAAATTTTACAGAGAGAAAACGACGTTCTGACTTCACTAACACGAGACATTCATTTATTGAGGATGAGCCAGCCAGTCGTCTGATGAATGTATCCTCTTATGCTAACCCAATCCACGCTCGGTTTGGTTTAATCGAAGTGAACTGGAGTGAAAGTAGCTCTATGGTGTTGTGCATGAAGTAGATTCGAGTTTTCACCGTTCAAATTTTTTACTCAGTTTTATTCCAATCAACGGCCATATAAACACGAACCCGCGTTATAAAACAGCCAGAACATTTTAGCTCACATCACATATACCAACCAACCAACCAACTAACAGCAAAACGTACGAATCTCTCAAAGGGAACCTCCAGTTGAGTGTTGTAACAAATTGATGGAAATAAAGACTAAATTTGAATTATTTTATTAACAAGTGAAAAGAAAATTTTAGTGTACAAAACCATTGGATATGAATATCGCCTCTTTTCGCTTTTAATTTCCCGCGCGCCGTCATTTTGAATTTTTATGACGTCACATAGTTGTCAAACAATAGCGGCAACCAAATGACGTCATAACTATTCAAAATGGCGGCGCGCGGGGAATTTAAAAGCGAAGTTTGAAGCCGCCTTCATGCTTTTAATGTTCATTGAATTTTGTTTTGTAATGGATGAGTTTTGGTAATAAAAATATTAAAATTTAATTTGGCATGAAACTGAGTAAAAGAACAATTACCTTGGCCTTATCGTGGGTTCGTGTTTACGTTCCTATGTTGCGTTTTATATTTTTATCATTTTGCAAGTTTGTAGCCGTGCAACGAGTACATGTACGATGTATGATTATGTGGAAATCACTTTTATAAAGACTCACCTAACAACAACGTTTTTCATTCCTTAGTATAGGAAATATGTTGGCAAAATGTTTAAGATTGTTAGTATTTAATGTGTAAATTCGCCATGGGGTGTATTTATTTTATACGCGCATGTTTTAGCACCATGAGATATAAAAATATTAATAACAGAAAGCAAGAGTTATTTTAAAATGTTTTATGTGACGTGTTTGAAAATATCATCCTTCATTGGTTGTATAGCAGGCGCTCACTATCTTGTTCATCTGCCCCAGGGCCTCAATCCGTTTTCTGTGTTATTGAGCGGTATTCAATTGAGTGTCGTAAAACAAAACCCAAAGTAAATACTCTGGCCAATCACATCAAAAGCAGACGATCCAATGAACCAATCAAAACTCAAAGCAAATACATGTCGCCGGCGTCAAGCGCGGGAAAACGTGTGCAAGTAAGTCATGATTGGTTTTGGTTTTACTTCTGATTGGTTGAGAAAGTGGCGCGAGATTTTTTAGCCAATCACAAAGCGTAGCAATGCAAAACCAAAGCAATCGCGAAATTACTTTCGATACTGAATTGAAAACCGCTCTATTCAGCCCTGTCTTCTTTTGCCGGCGTTAGTTTGTAAACACTAAGATACTGGTACTAAAGACTGCGTATATGTAAATGAATGTGTATTTGCGTATGCGTATGTGTACACCAAATTGAAGAACGTTGTCGAAAAAGAAGTACAAACCGCGAGCGATTATAATAACACAGGGCGCTTAAAACGCACCTTCGAACGTTATGGGCGGGAAACAAAATTTAAAATCAATAAACAAAACCTTGACAAGTATGCCAGCGTCGTCTTCCCAAAATTCCATCGCTTAGTAGCGTTTATGATTTTTACCGGACAGCGTTTCTGCAATTTGGTGTTTACGTATACCGACTACACTATGCAGTTACAATCTGGTAATAGCTTTATGGTGCATTATACACCCCAAGTCATGGTTCGTAACAGTGCTTCCTGTTCAGGGAGGTCTTAACAAGTGTACTCGAAGAGAACAATCCACGTTACTAATATAACATGAGGGGTCTAAAACCAAGATGCCATTTTTACAGGGGGAGGGGGGGGGGGGGGGGGGGGGGGATTTACACGACATCACCTACCTGTAGAATCCCTTGGTCAAAATGTAAAATTTTAAATGTAAATCTTGCACGTGTGATGAAGAGATCACACGTGTTTCGTTTTGAACGGTGGGTCCTGTTAAGAGTACAGTAGTTTTGACTTTCCTTTTACTAAACATAAAATACTAATACTAAATGCTGTGATGCAGTAAAACCTCTCCTTGGAGTCGCCTCCATAACATGGATTTTTACCGTATTATTGACTGTTTACTTACTCTCGAAGGTAACGTTGTTTGAACGCCCACTTTAAAATAGATCAAAACGGTGATGTACGTTGTAAATTTATAACATAAACAAGCACAAATACGTTGTCACCTACGATGTCACAGTATGTATATCTGTTGTAACTTGGCATAATCATTAAATTGTTTTTATTTGTAGAAGGTAATATAGTAGTGTCTTAATTTATTTGGCAACGATGAAGTGATTTGTTGAAGTGTTCAATAAATGCATTATAAATCAAGTTCTTGCTTGTAAAAGGGCGGTTTTCTATTGAGTGCAGTAAAACCCCAAACCGAAGCACTTGTAGCCTGCGAGCAAGCTCTCGGGCTCGGTCCTTTCCCTCCCCAACCCCCTCCCCCCCTCCCTCAAGCCCGAGAGCTTTCTCGCAGGCTAAAGCACTTGCCTTGACCAATCACAGTAGACGCAGACAATCTAATGAACCACTCGGAACTCGAAGCTAATATTTGTTGCCGGCGCCAAGCGCGGGAAAACGCGTGCAGACATCTAGGATTGGTTTTGGTTTACTTCTGATTGATTGATGAAGTGGCGCGAACTTTTTTAGCCAATCACAAAGCTCAGCAAATTATGCAAAACTAAATCAATTGTGAAATTATTATTATTATTACCGTCGACACTCGACTGAAGGTACAGTTCAGTTGTTTTGCTTCAAACAAAAGACATCACTACGAGGTTTAGGGGAATATACCATATGAAGTATTGTTCCACATAAGAACGATGGCAAACTTCATTGTTCTGCGGCATTAGCTCTTTCCCACATAGAATATCTTTGATTTCAAGAATAGAGGAGGAGCTGATGGTTAATAATTATATTTCATTATAAAAATAAAGAAAATCCATTTGCGTCAAATAAATTTTAGGAAATGTTCGTGCTTAACCAATCAGAATAGCAGAAGACAATAGCTAATAATTTTGCTTCTTTGATGAAGTTCCCCAAATACAATTTTTTTTAAAAATTGTATGTTGTGCGATTGGTCTCAAATTACTTGAAACCTTAAAAAAAATTAGACAAAGTACACCTTGAACCTTAACTTTTTAGCGGTTTTTGAGTCTAGGCCAATGAGATCACTAGTTGTAACAATGAAAAATCTTGACATTCCATCGTGTTTGACATTCCATTGCCGTTCAGCGCCATCCTTTTTATGCGGATCATTACTTAATCCCTACTATCATTCCCTTAATCCTCGTGATGATGTCTTTTGTTCAAGTTGAATTTTAATATATCGAAATTGGGCTATTTGAACTCCTTGGGTGTTAAAAACTAACCCCTATTAATATTGATTTTTATTATTTGACTGTGACGTTATTTTACCTTATAAGGGAAAGAGAACGCGCGAAATATCCGAGCGTATTACACAGTGGAGTACCGTATTACACCTTAGCATTGCGGTTTCAAGACACAAGCTATTTTAAATACAACTTGAATTTCGGTCGAATAATAAAACCCTCATTCGATGGTTTAACAGATACTACGTACACTTTCTCGTTTCCAGGGTCCTGTATAAAGTCAAACTCGGGTGATGATTGATTGATTATTATTATTATTATTATTATTATTATTATTTGAACGTTCTTGCTTATTATTTTTATTGTTATTATTACTATTTATTTATTTAAATCAATATTTATACTGGAGCATCCAGTTTAGCATAGCTAGATTAAATGGAGCCCTGATTGATCGGATAAGATTCAATGATATGTCTAATAATGGAATAAACGGCTAAATCGTCTTTTTAAGTCCAAGGTGAATTTATAAATCGGAATTCGCTAGAACATAGACCAGCCCACCTTGGCATAACTCAGACTCGTCGTCTGATGTCTCGATATTCTTGGAATTTGTTGTCTTTGTTTCACTCTATCGAAGGGCTAGGCCTCAAAACGTCAGCTTTTGAATATTTTTTTCGGTGGCCAATAATAATAATAATAATAATAATAATAATAATATTTAACCAGGGAGCCCACTCGCCTTCGCGGTTTTCAGTGGGGAACTAAAATCTGTAAAGGACCGCAAACGATAATGCTGTAAACGATACGTAGGATCTACGAAAGACCTTATCAGCCAAAAAATGAACAAACATAACCGATCGCGACAAACTGCAAGGCTAATCTGACTACGTAAAAAAGTAGATTTTGCGAGACACCAATACGACAGAAACCGATAAAGCAGGGTAGCAACCGCGGACAGCTGTTTTGTCCTGTTTGGGACTCGTCAGTGGGGCCCTGCAAATAATAAATTTTAACCTATATAAAAAATATACAAATCCTAGCTAAAAACATAAAAATGTTAAAAAGACAACATCAAAAAGGTAAAAAGAGTAAAACCTATTTCGTTTAAAATAAGTTCAAAAGTCCCTTAATTTTGGCTTTAAAAAGCGATAACGAAGATGTCTCTTTCATTTCATTCAGTCTAAATTGTTCGCTGAGTTGATAAAACCAAATTTTGGTATTGCTTTTGTTGCTGCTTTTCCCCCTGAGAATATCACCGAACTTTTACAGAAACTATCGCACGTGCAAACTCGTTTTATTATTTTTTAAGTTTTGTTTCGGCGCATGAAAATTGCCTATTGGCCGCGAAACCAAAGAACTTTAATTTGCCTTTGCACATGAATCTGAAAATGAATATTTAATTAATTTCGTTTTTTCCATCACATTCACGACGAAGGCGTACAGTGTATGGCAAGCAAAGTCAAACCAAAATGCTGTTTTAAAGTTATTTTGGAGCAAGGAAACCTTTACTTTTAGCGTTGTCAGTTATTGGAAATTGGACATGGTGTTTGTGTTCTGAATAGTACAATGTTTTATACGCGAAGCTCATAGAACTTTGCATTGTAACGATGGTTGGAAACAAGTGGTTATTAGCATCGCAGATTTCTTTTCTGAGGACGTTTCGCACGGCTTCAGATATCAGAGGTAAAGTTGATTTTTAAGTTTTATTTTCAGTTAAAAAGAAGAACTTAATACCTCGACTGTCGGTTTTCACAAGGCTACTTTACGAGTAGTCTCTCTTTTCTCTCCGATTGTAGAGAGAGTTAAACACGCGAGAACGCGCGTACGAGAAAACTCCTTGCTCGCCTCGCTTCAATATTCCTAACAGAAAAGATGGACTACTTGATGATGTCCTTTCTTCTTAAAGTGCACCTAACCCCAAAATTGTTTTTTCGCTTAATCAACTCTATGTACGTTGAAAAGTTGAATAGTTAAATATTTCTTGCTTTTAACGTTGCGTTATAAGTGAATTATAGAAGTTTGAATTTACAAAATTTTAATAAGATGACGTCAAATCAGGAATCGTTTATTATACGACCACTTGTTTCCACCTCCATGTAATATTTTTTACAAATCAATTGACTATTAACAGTTTTTATTTAGTATTTCTTAAATTGATTATTCTTAAGCTGTGAACTGTGTATTGTAAATTGAAGTAGAAATAATGGCAAAGTCTTGATTTGACGTCATGTAATTAGCATTTTGTAAATTCAAATCTCTGTTACTCACTAACGCGACGTTAAAAACAAGAAATATTTCACTGATCGACTTTTCAACGTACATTAAGTTGATTAAAAGAAAAAAATTGGGGGTTAGGTGTACCTTAAGATGTCGGCACTTAGGGACGGACCATTATTTTTTTGACAGGGGAGGTGCGGGGGGGGAGGGGGGGGTGGGGTTGGAAAATTTTGAAATAAATTGTTTGCAGAGGCTATTAACACTGAAATAAATTGTATGCAAGCAAAAAATAAAGAAAAAATTGTTTGCTGAAAGTATGGCAGTTGGACGGAGACGAAAAAAAAATTGTTTGAAGCAGGTGCTGGTGCCGCATATTAAAAAAAAATTGCATGTGAAAATTTTCCAACCCTCCCCACTCTCTAGTGCGGCCGCAGCCACTCTAACCTAAATGCCCAATTACAACATCAATATAAACAAAATTCGGATGTGAAGTGACGAGAAAAAAAAAAAACCAGACAGGAGATAGCTCGAAGGGCACTTTGATTTTTTTTACTCTCCCCAGTTTTTTTCGCGCTATGATATTCAAGATGGCGGCCTGATCGAACTCGAGCTCGGCCAACAGTACACACGGAAAATAGGGCACTATGAATATGCCTATCAACCCTGTCACTCCTAAAAGGTATTATAGAGGTAAATTAGCAAGCTGTATAAGGTGACTGTTATCTAACTATGCCGTTCTTTTTCATTATCAGATGACGACATGATGAACGAAAGCTTATACAAACGACTGAGTTGGATATGACTTTAATCCTTTAAACCTTAGGTAAGCGTAAGTGTCTTGGTGCATTTGTTATGAACAACAAACTTTTAGAACGTTTTCTGGAAGATCAGATCCAACAGGCTTCTCACAATTCAACAGTTTAAAAAATGTTACAATCTGCATCTGTTTGCCGCATTTAAGCTTATACAGTGTATAATGCGCCGATCAATTCGAAACATCAACATCACCCCCCCGGGCAATGCCCCGGGCATTTGAACTTTTGAAGATCGACTTGTTCAAATTCCCGCCCCCTTGGGCGAAAATTGCATTCAAATACCCCACCATAGCACAGGATTTGATGGTCAAATGCCCCTCCTAAAGATCAAAAGTTTTTAGTGAGAATAAAAAATACACTTTGCATTCAGTTTTTCTGATTTATTCTACCGATATACTCAACTGAACCGTTATACTCAACTGAACCGCGTATACTTTGCAACTGATATTTCACTGCACGGCACTTCCGCTGTGGACACTACCTCGAAATGAATTTGTTATTGTTTGGGGATGTACTTTTCGATAATTTTTTTCTGAATTGGGTAATTCCTCGTGTGATCAACAAATGTGGCAAAAAATATTTAGCAAAGCGGTTGTAAAGTTGGGTTTTGAACAAATCGTTTGCAAGTGAAAATTTATTAATCTAAACGCATTTTATAGCAACTGACAAATGTTTCCTTAGAGAAAGTTTGTTGTTCATTCTGATTTTACAGTGTTTTTTCTTTTCAATTAATGGCCGTTTAAGATCTGCGGATCTGCGGACTGGCAATACAGTCAGCCACCTTGACTTCGAAATCTCTAGTACAGTGTACGCGTTGAATGGCAGTTGAAGCTATATTTTAAAAATCTACAATTTACAAACCTTCAAAAACATTGCAAAGCTTTGTGAGCTCCTTTTTCACTTGCCACTAACAAAAAACGATATTTTTTCCTTTAATAGGCCTCTACTAAAAAAAACCCCGATATTTGGAACACTTCTGGTTCAAATTCCCCACCCCACCTGGGCAAAGTCAAATTCCCCACCCCCGGGATGGCCTTTCACATCAAATGCCCAACTCCCCGGGCATAGAAAATGTTGGGGGGATGTTGATGTTTCGAATTGATCGGCGCATAAGACTTAGCTTAAGCCGCATTTAAGCTTATATAAGCTTATCCTGCGAGCAGAGGTCAGGGTCCGACTATAAAGGTCGTTGACATTATGTTTACTTTTGAGTCTGTGGGTGGAATTCAAGGGTACAGTGGATCTAGGGGAGGGCCACCCTTTTTTTTAATTCCGTCCCCTCCCCTCCCCCGTTCCCTAGCTCACAAATGGACTCTGGATCCGGTTAGCAGGTTGCAGGTCATGGGTCGTAGGTTGCAGGTTGCAGGTTGCAGGCTGTCGGTTTGATAAATTTTTGATAAATAGAAATTTTTGAACGTCATGGTAAACGCGCAAACAGAATAAAGAAATAACAACAAATATGACAAAAGGTTACGACAGGGTGGGAAATGGAGAACGAATAAGGACTGGAAGAGAACAGCCTCTCCCCATTCCCTCATTCTAGTGCTGACAATCCTTTGTCTCGTTTCACAAGAGACCGCATATAACCTTTGAGCCGGTGGCGAAATTTCAAGGAGGTGTGCGCAAGGGGAACACGTAAAAAGGAGAGGCTAACTCTCCCTTTTGCGTATTTCCCTCTCGTGCGCCTCCTGAATATTTTGCCCTATAAATGAACCGGTGCCTGCTGCACAGGCTAAGTGCGAATGGGTGAAACACTTGCCGCTCCTGAAGCAACTCTAGCAAAGCCGGACGCAGTCATGAAAACATAGAACATTTTCTGATGGGTAGTGGGATGTCATTGAGTTATATTCTCGGTATAAAGGCAGTGAAAATTTCCATAAAGCTTCCTAATCTGGCACAATCTGCCATGGAAATAAAAAAAAAGTTTGGATAAGATGAACAAATAGCTACTGAAAGTGTGAGGATCTTGGAGTTAATCCGGGTTTTCAATATTTTCAAAAAAAAATGCACGAGGGATGGCAAAGGCTGCCCCCCAACACCCTTATAATAATATAAGCCAGAGGGTTACCGTATGGCATCAAATTCTTTTCTGAAGAAAATTAAAATCTTTGTGTACAATTACTCCGCTATAAGAAGCCGATTCAAAAGAAAGGCTTGTGTAATTTGCATGTTTATGCCTCTTTCAAAAGGCAATACTCTTGATTCTAGAATGTTACAAGTTCTTAACTGGCGCAAAGTGTCGGGCTATGAAAACTTGGCACCTTACATCCATTCTACATTTTGTGCATTTATTAATTATTAAACCTGCCACCTGCGACCCGCAACCCACAACCTGCGACCTGCGACCTACCACCTGTGACCTGCAAATTAGACCCGCCGAAAACTGCCGCTGATATAAAAGCTTACAAGTAGTTCTTTCTGGTGGAGTTCAGGCAGATAATGAATTGGTACAGTGTATGGGTTTAGGGGATGGCAAGGGATATCAGGGGTACATCCTCTGAAGACAATGTGCCGTTTTTTTAGACATCATTTTAATCAGCAAAAAATTATCTTTTTTTTATTTGGTAAATGTGTAAATGTTTCTAGGTAAATTACAGTCATTTAGCCCCCCTAGCCATTTAGTTGTAGTCATCCACCTTAAACACGCTTTAGGCTATTAGCTATCATTAAACAGCTTTTAAAACAAGTAATATTAATACTTATAAACTCCAGTTTTCCTTCGTGCAACACGTTTTTGGAACAAAGAATATGTATATATTCTTAAGACTAATTTCCTTTCTCGCAACGCAGCTTTGTTTGGGGGTTATTCTTAATAGCCGGGGCGAAATGGCTAGGGAGCTAAATGTCCGGTTACCATTTCTTGAACAATTACCAAAAAAAAAATTAATAAATAAATAAAAAAGGCAGGCTAATCACTCCAAGGTTAGGACATTTAGCCAGGATTTTAAGTTGTACGCTGAAGCTCAATATACCATAACCTTACCCTGAAACAGCTAAACGTAATTGTAATTGCTCTCCAGGTCAATACTGGCAGGGAAAGAATGGGATAAGACGACAATAGACAAATGCCACACTTGGAAGAGACTGACAACTCTAGGATAACATTTTCTACAGAGAAGTACATGTAAGTTTCTTAATAAGTTTAATTTGTAAAAAAAAGCAGTATGCTTAACAGCTATGACAAAGGTTATTATAACATACAGCTGTACCTCAAGATTTGTTGATATGCCCCATGCCATTTGCTCGTTGGTAGCATGCTCATGTCACTCAGCTTGCTTTGCCGGTAATTTTGATATATATATATATGTTGTCTTCATTATTAAATGTACATGACATCATACATGTATAAAAGAAAATACATGTGTATAAATGTTAAAAAAAATATATTAAACATTGCAACTGTGCGTACATGTACATCGAGTTATGGGCACACTTGGGGGATTTGCTATAAAGCACTCAAGAAGCTTGAGTTGCTCTTGGAAACTTTATGCTGTATGTTTGCCATTTTCTTAAATCCACATAATATACCAGAATCTCAATACTCGTGCCTATTTAGGGAATGTTTCTTTATGAATACCTTTACTTAAAAAATGCTTCATGGGGTACCCTGCCTGTCATGAGTTACATGTATAGCATTAAATAAAAATAAAATAAATAAATAAATAAAATAAATCGTCTTTATTTAACAAGGGTGACACTAAATAGTCATAAGACTAACTAACCTGTGGCCCTCGGATTCCAGATCAAATTGGAATTTGGAAGTGTTGGTTTTTGAGCAGAGGGGAAAGCCGGAGTACCCGGAGTAAAACTTCTCGGAGCAAGGAGAGAACCAACAAGAAACTCAACCCACATATGATGCCGGGGCCGGGAATCGAACCCGGGCCATATTGATGGGAGGCGAGTGCTCTCACCACTACACCACCCCTGCTCCCTAAAATGCCATTCAGAGGAGGAAGGAAGCTGACCTTTATTCATTCATGGCTATATGCGATACCAATTGGAATAAATTAAAGCGCTGGAAAGAGGGCCCCTTAGCGATGTAAAAGTAAGACTGTACCCTAATGTCACCTAAAATATGACTAATAACACAGTCTACTCTCTTTGTACCAGGCTAATACCAGGAATACTGGTGGACAGGGGCAAGATGGAAAATTACCACTGAACAAAACAGACATCAAAATGAAAACATCCTCTGTAAAGAAGTAAGTTGGTTATCTTTGTTTACATTTTATTCATTTTCATTGATGATCAACAATCTGCGCAGCACACTGTTGCCACATTGTTTTAATTGCAAGTTGCATAAGTCACTTCAAACTAGCGTCCTTACTTAATATATACTAGGGTTTACTTGGAACAGCGAAAAGGAATAAAATTGCAATAATATTATAACTGTAGACCTCAAATAATAAATTGTGAATGAAACCTTAATTATTGACACTGTTAGGCCATGATCCTTATTTTACCATCTCAATCTATTTCAGTTTCTGGTGACAACGTGGTGACTATAGGACATTGAACCTCTGCATGAGGTAGGTGTCTCAGTGCATTTGTTATGAATATTCCAGTCTGGAGAATGTTTCTCTGCATGGTAGATCCGAACCAACAGGCTTTTAAAAAAAATTATTATTCATTCCAAGTAATAATTATTGTTCATACTTTCTATAAACTGTTTAATCTGTGAATGATGTGAGAGCTAAAGAGCAGTGCTATTTATTTAAGGCGGTTCTAACCTTAATGAGTCTAGAAATGAAATTGTAATAATTGCTTCAAATTGAGCAGATTATTTCTAAGAAGCTGTTTGTTTTGCTAAAATAGGTGAATCTGACCTTTGAATCTTTTTTTTCCGACCTTTAAGTCGGTGAATAAAATTCTTAAGTGTAAAAGCTACTGATGGACATGAGCAGAACACTCCAACCCCATGGCTGTTGGCTTATTACTTTTTGAAAATTTTGCAAAAAAGATATTTGGCAAAATGTTTGTTCAAATTTTGAAAGTGATTCTCCCTGCAAGGGTTGCGAGGATAGCACATTTAAACCATACATACAGTACCTTCCACTGCATATTAATAATGGGGAGCTTGTTGACCTCTTATTAAAGGTCTACTTTCCTTTACCTACATGTAGCCTGTGTGCGACCATCTGTTTGATACTTTTACCCGTTCTAATTTAGATCCAAACAAGCGATTTTCTGTACCCCAATATCAGATCTTAAACCCTTAAAATTTCCATATTATAACTATCATATAAGCTAGCACATGTTGCTGTGGACATACACTTTCCCTGAATAACTTAGCTTGTACATAGGGGAGTTACTCCAAGGGCCTCTATGGGACATATCACATGCATGCAGGTTAACAATTCTCTTATCCCACTATTGTAACAATGTTGATTTAGACATGATTGTCGCTAAGGCCTGGGCACGGGTTTGTAATAGAGCTCCCGTATGTTGCTTGAACATTCCATGTACGCTCGATTCTTAGTACAGATTAAACGTTGTGTTATTGCGAGCTTTTATACCGTTACTGACCAGTAATTACTACTACAACAACGTTACATGGTGTCAGAAGTGGGAT
This sequence comes from Dendrophyllia cribrosa, assembly GCA_024195265.1. Classification (NCBI taxonomy): domain Eukaryota; kingdom Metazoa; phylum Cnidaria; class Anthozoa; order Scleractinia; family Dendrophylliidae; genus Dendrophyllia; species Dendrophyllia cribrosa. Next base: position 37,981,612 of record JAJLRJ010000008.1, on the reverse strand, counting down.
ACGAACTCACAACCTCCATCTGCTGCCGTCGACAAATCGACCGTCAATCCACGAGAAAGTGATCCTGTGCGAGATTTGCTCGCGAACGCGTGGTTGAGTGAACTGGCTCTTGCGACTCGATACAGCCGGATTTCTTCGACTTTCCGGACTCAACTGCAAACTGTGAAAGCCTCGAAAAGCCTCTGCTTGACTCCTTACCAAAAGCCAGGAAAAAAGAGAACGGTGAGAGCGGGATAACCGCATGTTTTGTTAGGAAGTATCTCCTCGCATAAGAAACCCAACGTGAGGTGAAAACAGTCTTATTCCACCGAAGCCAGAAACTGATGGCGCCTCGGCGCCACAAGCGTCAGGAGCCGTTGAGCAGCCAAAACTAATACAAATTCCAATAAACATTCCACTACCGTCGAAATTAGAGGTCACTGGAGATCTTGCGACCAACTGGAAGAAGTTTCACCGAGCTTGGAATAACTATGAAATAGCTGCGCGACTGAAAGATCCTGACAATCCTGAGAATACAAACAAAGCACTGAGAACCGCCACACTCCTTACTTGTATCGGTTCCGATGCACTAGATGTGTACGACGGCTTAGACTTTGAAAGCGAAGACCAGAAGAAGGACATCGACGCTGTTCTCCAGAAGCTACAGTGCTACTGCATTGGAGAGACTAATGAAATCTATGAAAGATATCGATTCAACAAAAGAGACCAAGAGCCGAATGAATCTGTGGACGCTTACGTCACCGCACTTCAAACCTTGGCTAAGACGTGCAACTTTGGAGTTTTGGAGGATAGTTTAATCAGAGATCGGATTGTCATTGGAGTAAAGGACAATCAAGCGCGCAAGAAACTTCTACAGGTATCCAAACTTACCTTGAAGGGTTGTATCGAAATAATATGCAGATCCTATGAAACTACAAGCTACCAACTGAAGGAAATTAATCAAGAAAGTACACACCCTCCAACCATCCAGCTACAGAATCCCTGGTCCCCCGAAGGAGAGAGAGATCCTTTGCAAGTTCTGTACCAAAAAACATGCCTGGAACAAATTGAAGTGCCCTGCATGGGGCAAGACCTGCACATCCTGTGGTATACGAAATCACTTTGCAGTTGCTTGCAAAGTTAAGCCACCACCATCTGCCAAGACAACTCCAACCAGACGTACCTATAGGCCAGTGCATGCAGTGGAGGACTCTGACTCCGATGAGTATGTAGCTAGTGTAGACATTAAGGAGCAAGTGTGTGCTGTGGAGAATCAACATCAAAAGGATAAACTGTTTGTGACCATGTCACTCAATGGTCAACAAGTACAATTCCAGGTAGATAGTGGTGCCACGGTGAATATCCTACCAGAAGATACTTTCAAACACCTGTATGGGGAAGACAGCATTCCTCTCCTCGACGACGCAGAAGTGACCCTCCTTATGTACAACAAGGCGGAGGAGAAACCCCTTGGAAAGAAACGAGTACGACTGGTGAACCCCAAAAATGGAAAAAAATACAGTGTGGAATTTGTGGTCGTAAAGGGGAATGGCAAACCACTGCTCGGTTTGCGAGCCAGTGAACAAATGAATCTCATCTCAGTGATCAAGCAAAATATCCTGACTGTTCAAACACAGGAGTCATCGCAGGGTGAGACCGTCCCCACCATACTAAAGAAGGAGCACATTTTGGAAGAATATGCAGACGTATTCAACGGTGTAGGCAAGCTGGAAGGTGATCTCCATCTAGAGATCGACCCCAGAGTCCAGCGGTTCAGCTTCCCACAAGAAAGGTGCCAATCGCTATCAAAGAAAAACTTCAAGAGGAGCTAAACCGCTTGGAAGCCCTCAAATTTATCACACCAGTAAATGTCCCAACTGCGTGGATATCAGCAACTGTTGTCACTTTAAAGAAGAATGGCAATATTCGATTGTGCGTAGATCCCAAGCCACTCAACGAAGCCCTTAAGCGAAATCACTATCCGCTGCCAACTATTGAAGATATCCTTCCTGAGCTCTCAAATGCAAGATGCTTTACTGTGTTGGATGCCAAAAACGGATTCTGGCATGTGACCCTCGACGAGGGCAGTAGCTATGCAACCACATTTGGCACCCCCTGGGGAAGGTATAGATGGCTCAGGATGCCATTCGGCATCTCACCTGCTCCTGAGGAGTTCCAGCGAAGACTTGACCAGGCATTGACAGGACTAAAGGGATGCAAAGCAATCGCAGATGATATTCTTGTGTTTGGCTGTGGAGCAACTGATGAAGAAGCTACAAGGGACCATGACCAAAAACGCGCAGGACTTTTAGAACGGTGCCGAGATAAAGGCATAAAGCTAAACAGCGGAAAGTTACAGCTAAGGCGTAAGGAAGTCTTCTACATGGGACATGTGCTCTCAACAGACGGGCTCAGGCCAGACCCTGAGTAAGTCAAGGCGATCAGTGAAATGCCAGCACCAGCTGACAAACAGGGTGTCCGACGTCTTCTGGGAATGACAAACTACTTGCAGAAGTTCGCACCCCAACTGTCAGAGATCACCACTCCACTACGCGAACTTAACAAGAGTGACACTGAGTTCCTCTGGGATGAACACGTCCATGGCGCAGCCCTGGACAAAACAGAGAGAATCCTCACTGCCACACTAGTCCTGAAATACTTTGACCCAAGTAAAGTACCTACACTACAATGTGATGCATCCATGCATGGCTTGGGCACGTGTTTAATACAGGATGGACAACCTGTCGCGTATGCATCCAGATCTCTCACTCCCACAGAAGTCCAGTATGCACAGATCGAGAAGGAACTACTGGCCATAGTATTTGGCATGGAGAAGTTTGAAACCTACTTGTACGGAAGGAAAGCACTAGTCGAGACAGACCACAAGCCACTGGAGGCAATCTTTAAGAAAAGTCTTCTAAGTGCCCCGAAAAGGCTACAGCGAATGCTACTAAGGCTCCAGCGATATGATTTTGAAGTTGTGTATACCAAGGGAACTTTGCTATACATGGCCGATACCCTGAGTCGTGCCTATCTGCCACAACAGGAAGATACATGTAACAGGGACCACAGCTGGCTCACTTCTAAACCAGGCCGATATTGACACAACTGCTCAGCTCTTACAAGCTAGGAAAGACAGGCATTCCTTCTACTACAACAATGGCTCTTAATCTCTTCAGCCACTGAAAAAAGGAGACACGGTTCGTATTAAACCTACCAAGCAAGATCACCGGTGGACCCAAGCAACAGTGGATGGATCAGTATCGAGTAACCACAGGTGACGGAAGGGTATATTGGAGGAATCATCGACACCTGTGCCGGACAGCCGAGACTCTGCCACACCCTAATGTAGAGATACATAATCCGGAACAGCAGCCCCCACTACCGTTTCAAGCTGAACAACTACCAGCGGACCCTACTGTACAAGCCCAAACAGTGATCGAGCCACAGCCAGCACCAGCTCCCCAGAATGATGCAGTGATACCTGCAAGTCCAGTGAAATGCAGTTCCAGTGGAAGAGTCCTTCGCAGACCAGCATATCTGAATGACTATGCATGCTGACATTATAACTTTGTTCCTTTTAGACAATGCGGGTCTACTTTATTATTATTTTTTTGTTGTTGTTGTTAACAAAGGGAGATGTAACAATGTTGATTTAGACATGGTTGTCGTTAAGGCCTGGGCACGGGTTTGTAATAGAGCTCCCGTATGTTGCTCGAACATTCCATGTACACTCGATTCTTAGTACAGATGAAACATTGTGTTATTGCGAGCTTTTATACCGTTACTGACCAGTAATTACTTCTATTTTCTCTTCATACACTGTTAAATGATCGACTTAACACTCCATCTTTGTCACTTTGAACAAAATGTTAGGAAAAAGGATTCAATGAAAGCAAAAATTGACTCAAATTATATCAAAGAAAATTTGGCCAACAATGTTAGAACCTTAAGTCAGGGCTATTAAATATAAGACTAGTAAATGCGAGATTGTACCATGCCCTACCTGATAACAGTTCATATCTCTTTTCAGGCAGATACGTACTGTATCAGACAAAAAGCCACTAATTTGGAGAGAAATGGAACTGCAGGATAATGCTTTATATAAAGCAGTAAGTTGATAAGTTTTATTTGCATGGTTTTTGATCTGCAATTAATCAGCACTACATGTACATTGCACATGTATTTTCTGATGCAATTATACATGTATTTGAGAATTTTTCAAATTTGAAGTCCTCTTGTAAAGCATAACAAACAGCAACATAGAAAAGTACTGCTCAATAGCTTTCATTTCAATAGTCACACTGTAGGATATCATACATGGACTCGAAAGTTAGAATCACATTGTAAAGCATAACAAACAGCAACAAAGAAAAGTACTGCTCAATAGCTTTCATTTCAATAGTCACACTGTAGGATTTCATATATGGACGCGAAAGTTACAATCAATTTTATTGATATTTTATTGATATTGACAGGTCAGCTGTCTTCAAAAAGTGATTATCTTCTAGTAAGCTCTTTTTTAATATTTTACAATACAGATAAAAATGAAATTTGACAGGGTGATAGTCAGAATTTTTTTTACAAGCAATGGCATGTTATTATTTTTTTAATTTCAATCTAGTTTTTGGTAGAGAAAACCCATTGATACATGTATATTACCGCCAAATTTCAATTTTCTCTTTCAACTGGAAAAGTACTGCTCAATAGCTTTCATTTCAATAGTCACACTGTAGGATTTCATACATGGACTCGAAAGTTAGAATCACATTGTAAAGCATAACAAACAGCAACACAGAAAAGTACTGCTCAATAGCTTTCATTTCAATAGTCACACTGTAGCATTTCATGGACTCGAAAGTAAGAATCACATATGTCACATAACAAACAGCAACACAGAAAAGTACTGCTCAATAGCTTTCATTTCAAAAGTCACACTGTATGATTTCATACATGGACTCAAAAGTAAGAATCACATTGTAAAGCATAACAAACAGCAACATAGAAAAGTACTGCTAAATAGCTTTCATTTCAATAGTCACACTGTAGGATTTCATACATGGACGCGAAAGTTACAATCACATTGTAAAGCATAACAAACAGCAACATAGAAAAGTACTGCTCAATAGCTTTCATTTCAATAGTCATACTGTAGGATTTCATACATGGACGCGAAAGTTACAATCACATTGTAAAGCATTACAAACAGCAACATAGAAAAGTACTGCTCAATAGCTTTCATTTCAATAGTCATACTGTAGGATTTCATACATGGACGCGAAAGTTACAATCACATTGTAAAGCATTACAAACAGCAACATAGAAAAGTACTGCTCAATAGCTTTCATTTCAATAGTCATACTGCAGGATTTCAGATATGGACTCGAAAGTTAGAACAAACGGCAACATAGAAAAGTACATTATGTACTGTTCAATAGCTTTCATTTCAAAAGTCACACTGTAGGATTTCATACATGGACTCAAAAGTAAGAATGACATTGTAAAGCATAACAAACAGCAACGTAGAAAAGTACTGCTCAATAGCTTTCATTTCAATAGTCACACTGTAGGATTTCATACATGGACGCGAAAGTAAGAATCACATTGTAAAGCATGACAAACAGCAACATAGAAGAGTACTGCTCAATAGCCTTCATTTCAATAGTCATACTGTAGGATTTCATACATGGACTCAAAAGTAAGAATCACATTGTAAAGCATAACAAACAGCAACGCAGAAAAGTACATGTACTGCTCAATAACTTTCATTTCAGTAGTCACACTGTAGGATTTCATACATGGACTCGAAAGTAAGAATGATATTGTAAAGCATAACAAACAGCAACACAGAAAAGTACTGCTCAATAGCTTTCATTTCAATAGTCACACTGTAGGATATCATACATGGACTCAAAAGTAAGAATCACATTGTAAAGCATAACAAACAGCAACATAGAAAAGTACTGCTCAATAGCTTTCATTTCAATAGTCACACTGTACGATTTCATACATGGACGCGAAAGTGAAAATCACTTTGTAAAGCATGACAAACAGCAACATAGAAGAGTACTGCTCAATAGCTTTCATTTCAATAGTCACACTGTAGGATTTCACACATGGACTCAAAAGTAAGAATCACATTGTAAAGCATAACAAACAGCAACGCAGAAAAGTACATGTACTGCTCAATAGCTTTCATTTCAGTAGTCACACTGTAGGATTTCATACATGGACTCGAAAGTAAGAATGATATTGTAAAGCATAACAAACAGCAACACAGAAAAGTACTGCTCAATAGCTTTCATTTCAATAGTCACACTGTAGGATATCATACATGGACTCAAAAGTAAGAATCACATTGTAAAGCATAACAAACAGCAACATAGAAAAGTACTGCTCAATAGCTTTCATTTCAATAGTCACACTGTACGATTTCATACATGGACGCGAAAGTGAAAATCACTTTGTAAAGCATGACAAACAGCAACATAGAAGAGTACTGCTCAATAGCTTTCATTTCAATAGTCACACTGTAGGATTTCATACATGGACTCAAAAGTAAGAATCACATTGTAAAGCATAACAAACAGCAACGCAGAAAAGTACATGTACTGCTCAATAGCTTTCATTTCAGTAGTCACACTGTAGGATTTCATACATGGACTCGAAAGTAAGAATGATATTGTAAAGCATAACAAACAGCAACACAGAAAAGTACTGCTCAATAGCTTTCATTTCAATAGTCACACTGTAGGATTTCATACATGGACTCAAAAGGTAGAATCGCATTGTAAAGCAACAGATCAACCTGATAGTTATCTTTCACACACAACAGACGACAGCCTTTCTCCGCCGTTTGTTATTTTATTACGATTTTTAGTCGTTCCCTTTTTATCGATGCTCTTGCTTTTTACAAATAAGTTGGAAGGTAGAAGAAATTATTTGTTGAACATTTAAAATCCACAATTTGTTTGTCAGTAAGACAGTCTGAAGCTAAAACTATTTTTATATCACTGAAGAAAAATGAGAAAAATAAAACGTTCTACGAGCTTCCAGCGTTAGCGTGAAGGCGGATATTTCAGGAAAGCAAATCTTGTCAGCATTGAAAAATATGTAGTTTTTTTTCTTACTTTTGAAAGAGAGTGCTTAGTGAGGCAAATATATTCTTAATTTTTTTGACATAAGCTCTACAAATGATTTATTTTGATTTCGAGCCTAAAATTTGGTTAAAAGAAATTGTCTCCAAATAAAATGCTATCAAATGAAAATTGTGTAATTAATTTTTTTGGCTGGAAATTTCAAACTTTTGCTATTTTAAACGATCAAAAAGATTTTATAAAAAATCTCTTTGATCTGTTTAAAACAGTAAAAGTTTGAAATTTCCAGTCAAAAATTACTGCTTGCTTCCAAAAAAAAAAAAGAGGAAAATGGGCGGACGGTACGGGGGCTGAACCCCCTAGTTAAGTCACACAAACTTAAATTAAACGACGGCAGAGATAAGGCCGTCATGTGTTTAAGTCAAGAAGCGCAAGCTTATTACCACTACGCCACGGAGGCGTAGCACGAGAAAGAGAGGTCGAAATTACCTAGAAATAGGTTGTGAGGTCTATTGTTTTCATTGAATATATTACCTTTAATTAGGCATGTTTTATTCAGTCCGTGCAAAATGTTGCTTACTTTGTTAAATAATACATATAACACCACGAACGTTTGTAAACAAATTCCAAGATGACAACGCTGGAGTGAAAGCCGGTAAATTGAGTAAAGCAATTGTGGTCGATTTTGAAAGCTTGTTGTGTTCGGAGGTTTTTCAATGCGAAATCTTTAACGCGCAAAACTTCACTTTTACTGATTTCGAATTTTCTTGTTTATCGTCGTTATGGTAATATCGATTTTGCAAAACCAGTTAATGGTGGAAATGTCACGTTGATCTGACTTGGAGAAGTTTTCTTAAAAGCCCATTGAAAATGTAGGTATCACCTCCAGAAAATTGTATCGAAACACCTTGACATCTCTTGGAACAAAAGTTGTAAATCTGTTGTCTTTACTTATGTAGTCTCAAAAAATTTGCTGAATAAATTGTCTTGAATGTGGTCCAAAATTGTAAAAGCTACTAAAGGAATATTGTGGAGTTTCTATGATCATTTGAAATGTCCACCATGTTATACTTTTGCGAAAATAGGTTGTGTTTGCAGTGAATATAGTTGCGTTAATAAGTGATGTTTTATTCATAGTTACTTTTTGTACAGGCTTTATTGAAAGCTATCGTTATTTTCATTTGCTTTAACAGATGGATTCATGTCAAATAGAAGTTATGGACTGAAGATGGACGTTAAAGCGTAGGTCTTCCCAGCTCGTGCATAACAGTCATGAATATACATGTAAAAACGGCAAAAGCGCAAGTGGAAAGTTTAAGTTTGAATGGGTATTTCAACTATTTAGTAAGTGTAAAGCAAGAACGGTTATTTTGAACTGTCTAATAAAGTGTAAAGTTGGAACGGTTATTAGAACTGTCTAATAAAGTGTAAAGTTGGAACGGTTATTTTGAACTGTCTAATAAAGTGTAAAGTTGGAACGGTTATTTTGAACTGTCTAATAAAGTGTAAAGTTGGAACGGTTATTAGAACTGTCTAGTAAAGTGTAAAGCAAGAATTGTCTAGTAAGTGTAAAGTTGGAACGGTTATTTTGAACTGTCTAATAAAGTGTAAAGTTGGAACGGTTATTAGAACTGTCTAATAAAGTGTAAAGTTGGAACGGTTATTTTGAACTGTCTAGTAAGTGTAAAGTCGGAACGGTTATTTGAACTGTCTAGTAAGTGTAAAGTTGGAACGGTTATTAGAACTGTCTAGTAAAGTGTAAAGTTGGAACGGTTATTTTGAACTGTCTAATAAAGTGTAAAGTTGGAACGGTTATTTTGAACTGTCTAATAAAGTGTAAAGTTGGAACGGTTATTAGAACTGTCTAATAAAGTGTAAAGTTGGAACGGTTATTAGAACTGTCAAGTAAGTGTAAAGCAAGAACGGGTATTTGAACTGTCGGTCTGAAAATATATTAAAAACTAGTGTTTGAACACTATATTTATGTATTTCAAATTTTTGAAGTTCCAGAATAAAATACTAGTCGTGAAATTTTGTATTCTCATTTTCTATCAAAAGTGTAAACAAGAAGTTCGATACAGTTTTCTGGAGACCATACCAAGTCAGATCAAAGTAAAATTTTGAATTGAAGTTTGGCAAGATAGATATCACCATGACGACGATAAACAAGAAACTTCGAAATCAGTGAAAGTGAATTTTGCGCGTTTAAGAATTCGCATTGAAGATCCCACATACACATCTTATAATATGGTTTGGCAAATAAATTTTGCAAGAATAAAAAATTTTCTGTATGTTTGATTTCAAATAAATCGAAATAACATTTCAAACCTTACTCTTTATATAGTAGTAATAAACGGACTTAGAGATTAACACCGGTTTGGTAAAATTACTTCAAGACAGTGTCACAATGTACCTTGATATCATGTTTGTACGCCATGAAAGTGTTCTTAACATTCTCTTTTGTGATCTTGATAACTACCTTTTTTCCTAACATTGCTCCATACGCAATTTTTGGGTCATTTTCGCTTTCAATAGCTTTTGCAAAAATCTGAAGAACGGGTCGATGGATTCTTTGGAAACGTTCACTGAGCATGCAATCCATCGAGCTGTTCCTCAGATTTTTGGAAAAGCGATTGAAATCGAAAATAACCCAAAAATCGCACATGGAGCGAGGTTAGGAAAAAATGTACTTCTCAAGATCACAAAATAGAAAGTAAATAAAAATTTTATGGTGTGCAAACATGACGTCAAGCTACTTTGACAGTTATTTCACAAAACCATTGTTTATCTCTCGATCAATTTATTACCAATATAAAAATAGTAAAGTTTGAAATGTTTTTGCGATTTATTTGAAATCAAACACAGAATTGTTTTATTCTTGCAAAATTTCACTTTTACTGATTTCGAAGTTTTTTGTTTATCGTCGTCATGGTAATATCGATTTTACCAGAAAATACTTCTTGCTAAACATCAATTTAAAACCAGTTACTGGTGAAAATTTCACGTTGATCAGACTTGTAAAAGATCGCTTAAAAGCCGATTGAGAAATGCATTGTAGGTATAGTCTCCAGAAAACTGTATCGAAACACCTTAATTAATGTTCAAAATTTTGTTTCACGGTTTTCAATATTTCAATCACAGAAACTGAAACATTTCCTGAGATGAAATCGAAAGGAGCCCTTTTAAACCAGAACTTCTTGTTTCAAAGAACGACAGCTACAGTCGAAATTTTTTTTTTTTATTTCTTCCCTCCAGGCCTGCTTGAATCCAACTTGAGAAGACGACTGTAAAACAAAAAGCAAGATCAAAATTAGTAGATGATAGAAAAACACAATTGTTTACCGTCTCATTCGTTTGCATTACCTTACAAAGCATTCAAAATTCCGCACGGACTATGAATAAAACATCACATATTACCATTAATATAGATTCAATGCAAACAATAGACAATTTGTTTGCAAACGTTTGGTGTTATATGTATTGTTTTGCAAAGTGAGCAACATTTTTCACGGACTGAATAAAACATGCCTAATTAAAGGTAATATATTCAATGAAAACAATACACCTCACAACCTATTTCTAGGTAATTTCGACCTCTCTTTCTCGTGCTACGCCTCCGTGGTGTAGTGGTAATAAGCTTGCGCTTCTTGACTTAAACACATGACGGCCTTATCTCTGCCGTCGTTTAATTTCAATTTGTGTGACTTAACTAGGGGGTTCAGCCCCCGCCGACCACCTGTTTTCCTTTTTTTTTTATTTTTTAAGCAAGAGGTAATTTTTTGCTGGAAATTCCAAACTTCTACTATTTTAAACGATTAAAGAAAATTTGTAAATAATTTCTTCTATCGTTTAAAGTTACAAAGTTTGAAATTTCCAGCCAAAAAAAAATTACACATTTTTTTTTTGATAGCTTGCAGAATTTTTGACCACATTTTATTTGAAGACGATTTTTCTTACCAAATTTTACGCTCGGAAAAGAATGTTTTGGGAGAGCTTTTGCTGAAAAAAAATTCCGAATTTTCAGATTTCTAGCAGCACCTTCGAGTTAATTTTCCACTGCAAATTAATCTCAAGAGTCTGTTTTGGTGTCAGATCTCTGAAGCCGATAAAAAAAATAGAGATTGACAATTTTCAGCCCAAAATGTCTGCCACCTAACCTTTGGTTTGTTCTTGGTTTTATTAAATAAAAAAAGAAATCGGTGGTCAACGGCGGCTGAACCCTTTTGGAAAGTCACAGAACGTAAATTAAACGACGACAGAGATAAGGCCGTCATCTGTTTAAGTGAAGAAGCGTTTATTACCGCTAGACCACGGAGACATTGTATGGAAAAATAACCTGCACAAATCTATATTTCGTGAAGTTTTCAAAAAATAAACTTAAAAGTCTCATTTAACCGCATTATGTGTGAATAGTTTTTGGTTGTCCTGTTATATTGTGAATGGTAGATCGCTATGTGCTTGTCCTGTTATGTGTTAACAGTTACCCCATCTGGCTGACCTGTTATATGTGAATGGTTTTTCTATCTAGTTGTTCTATTGTGTGTGAATGGTTTTTCTATCTAGTTGTCCTGTTATGTGTGAATAGTTACCCTATCTGGCTGACCTGCTATATGTGAATGGTTTTTCTATCTAGTTGTTCTATTGTGTGTGAATAGTTATCCTATCTGGCTGACCTGTTATATGTGAATGGTTTTTTTTATCTAGTTATTCTATTGTGTGTGAATGGTTTTTCTATGTAGTTGTTCGATTGTGTGTGAATTGGTTTTCTATACGGTTGCTCTATTATGTGAGAATGGTTTTTCTATCTAGTTATTCTATTGTGTGTGAATGGATTTTTCTATGTAGTTGTTCTATTATGTGTGAATAGGTTTTCTATACGGTTACTCTATTATGCGAGAACGGTTTTTCTATGTAGTTGTCCTGTTATGTGTGAATAGGTTTTCTATACGGTTGCTCTGTTATGTGAGGATGGTTTTTCTATGTAGTTGTTCTATTGTGTGTGAATTGGTTTTCTATGCAGTTGTTCTATTGTGTGTGAATTGGTTTTCTATACGGTTGCTCTATTATGTGAGGATGGTTTTTCTATGTAGTTGTTCTATTGTGTGTGAATTGGTTTTCTATACGGTTGCTCTATTATGTGAGAATGGTTTTTCTATGTAGTTATTCTATTGTGTGTGAATGGTTTTTCTATGTAGTTGTTCTATTGTGTGTGAATTGGTTTTCTATATGGTTGCTCTATTATGTGAGAATGGTTTTTCTATCTAGTTATTCTATTGTGTGTGAATGGATTTTTCTATGTAGTTGTTCTATTATGTGTGAATAGGTTTTCTATACGGTTACTCTATTATGTGAGAACGGTTTTTCTATGTAGTTGTCCTGTTATGTGTGAATAGGTTTTCTATACGGTTGCTCTATTATGTGAGGATGGTTTTTCTATGTAGTTGTTCTATTGTGTGTGAATTGGTTTTTTATGTAGGTGTTCTATTGTGTGTGAATTGGTTTTCTATACGGTTGCTCTATTATGTGAGGATGGTTTTTCTATGTAGTTGTTCTATTGTGTGTGAATTGGTTTTCTATACGGTTGCTCTATTATGTGAGGATGGTTTTTCTATCTAGTTATTCTATTGTGTGTGAATGGATTTTTCTATGTAGTTGTTCTATTATGTGTGAATAGGTTTTCTATACGGTTGCTCTATTATGTGAGGATGGTTTTCTATGTAGTTGTTTTATTGTGTGTGAATAGTTATCCTATCTGGCTGTCCTGTTGTATGTGAATGGTTTTTCTATCTAGTTGTTCTATTGTGTGTGAATTGGTTTTCTATACGGTTGCTCTATTATGTGAGAATGGTTTTTCTATCTAGTTGTCCTGTTATGTGTGAATAGGTTTTCTATACGGTTGCTCTATTATGTGAGGACGGTTTTTCTATGTAGTTGTTCTATTGTGTGTGAATTGGTTTTCTATACGGTTGCTCTATTATGTGAGCATGGTTTTCTATGTAGTTGTTTTATTGTGTGTGAATAGTTATCCTATCTGGCTGTCCTGTTGTATGTGAATGGTTTTTCTATCTAGTTGTTCTATTGTGTGTGAATAGTTATCCTATCCGGTTGTCCTGTTATATGTGAATGGTTTTTCTATCTAGTTGTTCTATTGTGTGTGAATAGTTATATTATCTGGCTGTCCTGTTATATGTGAATGGTTTTTCTATCTAGTTATTCTATTGTGTGAATGGTTTTTCTATGTAGTTGTTCTATTGTGTGTGAATTGGTTTTCTATATGGTTGCTCTATTATGTGAGAATGGTTTTTCTATCTAGTTATTCTATTGTGTGTGAATGGATTTTTCTATGTAGTTGTTCTATTATGTGTGAATAGGTTTTCTATACGGTTGCTCTATTATGTGAGAATGGTTTTTCTATCTAGTTGTCCTGTTATGTGTGAATAGGTTTTCTATACGGTTGCTCTATTATGTGAGGATGGTTCTTCTATGTAGTTGTTTTATTGTGTGCGAATAGTTATCCTATTTGACTGTCCTGTTATATGTGAATGGTTTTTCTATCTAGTTATTCTATTATGTGTGAATAGTTATCCTATCCGGTTGTCCTGTTATATGTGAATGGTTTTTCTATCTAGTTGTTCTATTGTATGTGAATAGTTATCCTATCTGGCTGTCCTGTTATATGTGAATGGTTTTTCTATCTTGTTGTTCTATTGTGTGTGAATAGTTATCCTATCTGGCTGTCCTGTTATATGTGAATGGTTTTTCTATCTAGTTGTTATATTGTGTGTGAATAGTTATCCTATCTGGCTGTCCTGTTATATGTGAATGGTTTTTCTATCTAGTTATTCTATTGTGTGTGAATGGTTTTTCTATCTAGTTGTTCTATTGTGTGTGAATTGGTTTTCTATACGGTTGCTCTATTATGTGAGAATGGTTTTTCTATCTAGTTGTCCTGTTATGTGTGAATAGGTTTTCTATACGGTTGCTCTATTATGTGAGGATGTTTTTTCTATGTAGTTGTTCTATTGTGTGTGAATTGGTTTTCTATACGGTTGCTCTATTATGTGAGAATGGTTTTTCTATCTAGTTGTCCTGTTATGTGTGAAAAGCTACTCTAACAGGCTGATCTGTTGTTAAGGTAAACCTGTGTAAGGTATTTGATGTCTAGAGTCGTTGGATGATGTCAAGTGGACCACATTCTACATGTCCACATTGAATGTTGTCTAGAAATGTTGGATGTTATGTTGTCTAGTGATGCTGTATTATTTTTCTGTTCGCAGTTGAAAACTGACAAAACGGAGGCGTAGACTAAATGAAACCGAAAGTCATTGTCGTCGTTTAATTTCCCGTTAAAAAAAGGAATCGAAAAAAAATTACATTTTAAAAAGTAACTGATTTGAAATCCAATTTAATTGAAACCCGGAAAAATCACTGAAATTGCGTAAAGCAAGCGGACCATCTAAAATTCAGCTACCGTATTCACGAGAATTAGCACCAAATCTGTGTAGAAAGTAAATATATCTGGTTTTGATATCACTGAAGTTTAGAAATTCGGTCAGCCATCATTTCTTTTCAACTTGCGGGAGTTACTATTTGTGTAATGTAAAAATTCTCACTTTTACAGCGCTGTTTGCTCCCGCTTCTGACTGTGATTCTTGTACTCATTAATTTGTCCTAATTTTCCCTCTTCCATTTGACTGAATTCACATGTAGGTTGTCTGAAAAGAAAATATTAATTTATAATGTAAATGGGATAAACTGAATAACCACTCAAACAGAAAGTATAAAAAATGCCGGGGGGTGGGGTGGGAGTGGGGTGGGTGGAGGAACAAAGTGCCCGCGCTGAGTTTGAAAATTCATAACTTGTTTAAATATTTAAGCCACCACCACCAAACTTTGACTTTTGTTTAAACCAAATTGGCAATAATTTGGTGTTTCATTGTTTACTTCACTGAATGTTTCCTGGATATTTCCATTTGACAGCCATGTTTTTCGGAATTTGGATTTTGTTTTATTACAACATGCTTTTTATTGGTTTTGATCACTTTTGAGTCAACTTGAACGGTTGTCTGAGATTTTGGAGAAATCAAGAAATACAAGATGGTGGCTTTGTAGAATAGATGGCGTAATTTCACATTATTAACTGTTTTGGACGTACTGTATACTCTCCAAGTTTCATTGTAATGTTCTCTCTAGTGAAGTTACGAATGGCGAGGTGGCTTCCCCCGACCCTCCCAGGCTAAGGGTTTCAAAAACATGAGCTTAAAACTTTAACCCAAAAATAAAAATTAAAGAAAAATTCCATAGTTCATTTTGTAAACTACTGAAAAACAAGTTGTACCATGCAAAAGTACTGCTGAAGAGGTTTCATTTGAATGGTCACACCATAGGATTTTGTCGACAGACTGAAAAGTTAGGACTACACTTCATGTCTTCATAATTGACTATGGGAGTGAAAGGATTCAAAATGAAATTTGCGAATCTTGGAATATTTTGGTATATATTTTGGATTGTTGGGGTAGATTAGATTATGGCAGGGATTTTCTTTTGCGTGTACATTTAACATCAACACAGTTTTCATGATATGATAAGTGTAATAATGACAACTGCATGCGTCTGCGTAAAGACTGTGACAGATGTTTACATGAAGAAACGTTTTCGAGCAGGGAAAAAATAATTCTCACCGGCCTCCTCTTAAACTAATTCTACAGCCGACAGTTCTTGCTAAAAAGATCTAGATTTACTTCTGATTTGCGCAAACTATACATCTATGCATATAAGTCAAGGCAGAAGAGAATTGATCTCACAGAATCAGTAAAGAAATTGTGAAGCAGTTCAAAGTTGAAAGATGTGACTGACATGATCACGTAACTTTCTCTATTTCTTTATTTTCTTTATTGTCTTTTCATTTTTCTTTCACTGTTTTTAAATACATAACTAACTCATTATTTACTTTTGTTTCATTGAATAGTAAGCGGAGTAGTTACGATAGGTTTTCTACTTTGTATGATTTGTTCTATACTTCTGGAACTGTTGTACTTCTGTATTAATTCACATGCTTAGAGCAGATGTTTTTTTTCTTGCATGCTTACTTTCTGTGTTTTTTATTAGCCGTGAAATTGTTCAGTAATTGAAATATTAATAATATAAGGAACTATTTGTTTAAATATAATAATAGTATGATTTCACATAACGAAACATTTGATGGTAATTTCAACGAGAATATGCAAATTTCCGAAATTGGCATATACCACTTATCCGTGCAATCGTGGACTTTATCCTCAAACCACATGTTCAGCTGTGTTTTGTAAAACCAGTTTAATTAAAACGTTTGAGCAATATATCACACAGTCACAGGGACGAGCAAGACTAATGTGGAATTTCGTTGTTTTTTTTCTATGGCACAAGGTTTTGGCTGATATCACAGATTCCCAAGATGTTGACGTTTTACAAATTCTGGTACTGAAGAGACAGTCTTAGAAGGTTGCTCTTCGCTGTCCCTGTCAATGCCGGATACAAAGCCATACTTTTTTTAAGGAATGGTGCTGCAGCAGTAGTGTCCTACTTTCAGTTCCCCATACAATATTATCTTTTGTCACATATTGGAAAGAGAATAAACAATGGCCACGATTAATTTAAGCCACGGGCAATCGACTTTTGAACGGCGTGTTTGACAGTTGAATCATATCATAGCACTGCTAAGAGGTTTCATTTGAATGGTCACACCATAGGATTTTGTCGACAGACTGAAAAGTTAGGACTACACTTCATGTCTTCATAATTGACTATGGGAGTGAAAGGATTCAAAATGAAATTTGCGAATCTTGGAATATTTTGGTATATATTTTGGATTTTTGGGGTAGATTAGATTATGGCAGGGATTTTCTTTTGCGTGTAGATTTAACATCAACACAGTTTTCATGATATGATAACTGTAATAATGACAACTACATGCGTCTGCGTAAAGACTGTAACAGATGTTTACATGAAGAAACGTTTTCGAGCAGGGAAAAATATTTCTCACCGGCCTCCTCTTAAACTAATTCCACAGCCCACAGCTGTTGCTAAAAAGATTTTTATAAAGATCTAGATTTACTTCTGATTTGCGCAAACTACACATCTATGCACATAAGTTAAGACAGAAGAGAATTGATCTCACAGAATCAGTAAAGAAATTGTGAAGCAGTTCAAAGTTGAAAGATGTGACTGACATGATCACGTAACTTTCTCTATTTCTTTATTTTCTTTATTGTCTTTTCAGTTTTCTTTCACTGTTTATAAATACATAAATAACTCCTGATTATTTACTTTCGTTTCATTGAATAGTTAGCGGAGTAGTTACGATAGGTTTTCTACTTTATATGATTTGTTCTATACTTCTGGAACTGTTATACTTCTGTATTTTAATACAGAAGTATAATTAAAATTCACATGCTTAGAGCGGATGTCTTTTTTTTCCTTGCATGCTTCTTTCTGTGTTTTTATTAGCTGTGAAATTGTTCAATAATTGAAATATTAATAAGGAACTGTTTGTTGAAATATAATAATAGTATGATTTTACATAACGAAACATTTGATGGTAATTTCAACGAGAATAAGCAAATTTCCGAAATTGACAAATACCACTAATCGGTGCAATCGTGGACTTTATCCTCAAACCACGTGTTCAGTTATGTTTCGTAAAACCAGTTTAATTGAAACCGTTTAGCCATGTATCACACAGTCACAGGAACGAGCGAAACTAATGTGAAATTTCGTTTTTTTTCCTGTGGCACAAGGTTTTGGCTGACATCACAGATTCACAAGATGTTGACGTTTTACAAATTCTCGTACTGAAGAGACAGTCTTAGAAGTTTGCTCTTCACTCTCCCTGTCCATGCCGGATACAAAGCCATACTTTTTTTGAAGGAATTGCGCTGCAGCAGTGGTGTCCTACTTTCAGTTCCCCATACAATATTATCTTTTGTCAATTATTGAAAAGAGGGTAAACAATAGCCACGGGCAATCGACTTTTGAACGGCGTGTTTGACAGTTGGATCATATCATAGCACAAATATTTTAAGATAATACCATGCTGAAGGTAACCAATATGCTAGGCATCCATGTTGTGAACGTTGTAGACCCATGTGTTTTTTTCCTACAATTACTTTTGGCCCAACAGTTGACCTTAACTTGACGTGCAGTTAAAAAAGGTATGTTCTTTTATCTCCTTAGGGGAGAATAGGGATGTTAAGAAATAAACTTTAGACTTCAAATATCGGCCTATATTGGTAATGCATTTGTCAGAATAAGACTATTTATCCAATATTCCCAACTATTCGTTTTCAGGTTTTCAGACATAATGGAGCATTTTGTTTTACATTTAACTCGTTATTATCACGGCTCGTCTTCAAAATAATTTCTCTCTGGTTTTTAGTAGCTGTAGAATTATCGACAAGCGGGTTGTGTGCCATCTTCATATCGAGAGTAGATATATTTTGTTTCATTTACTGCCAACTAACGGGTGGTCTTGGTCTTCTTTAATGAAAAAGTCTGGAAAGCTAATTTTCTGCCGCTTTGTTAGAACCCTGTCAGAGCCGACTTCATTTACTATGATATTTCAGACGTAATGGAGATTTTTTTCATTTCACTCGTTATTATCAGGGCTCGTCTTCAAAATAATTTTTCTTTGGTTTTTAGTAGCTCTATTATTATCAGATACCACGCAGCTCTCAACAACCTTTAATTTCATTGGACCTGGGTATCACGCAGCTCCATTGTTTTCAGGGATAGGGTCCATTGTTGTATTGTTTGTTCTATTGTTTTCTCAGCAAATCAAGGAAGACCTTGTAAGAGCTGCGTACTGCCCCATAATTATCGACAAGCAGGTTGCGTGCCATCTTCATATCGAGATTAAATGTATTTTGTTTAATTTACTGCCAACTAACGGGTGGTCTTGGGCTCCCTTTAATGAAAAAGTCTGGAAAACTAATTTTCTGCCGCTTTGTTAGAACCCTGTCACAGACTTCATTTACCATGATATTTCTTTATTAAAACAAAAATGAATAGATGAATAATATTTCACTGTTTATTTTGGTTAAAAGGTTATTTCTTCTACGATCTAAAGGCTAATTTCTAATCATTCAATTGGCAACATAGGATAATGCTTGGCTTGTAGACAGGGTAGATTACTAGATTGTGCGGCAGTAGGCTAAGTTGGGTAGACATCAAAATCGTTTGACCAGACCAAGTAACTGCACGAAGTGTGAGAGGAACAAGTTCTGAACAGCTGGAGGTTTTTTATTATTTGGAAAAAGAAAAACAGCAAAGAAGTATTTTGTCGATATCACTCCATAAAAAACCGTGTTATTACCATTATAAACTGCAAAGGTCTTTACGAGTTCTACACCAAGATGACAGCAGATGAAGACATGTATTCAACATCCTTCGCCAACTGCGTCTTCAACGCTTTCTTGTCTTACACCACTATCGTGTTGAACATTATAACAATACACGCGCTAAGAAAAACTGCGTCTTTGCCAAAGTCTTTAAAAACATTGCTCCTGAATCTGGCTGTTTCTGATCTTGGTGTTGGTTTATTGGTCCAACCATTGCATACTGCGCGTCTTGTCATGGAGATGCAACAAAACACTAACAATAATACTTATAAAGCCATAAATATCGCGTATCTGATCTCGTCGAATTTACTTTGTTGGACTTCGTTCTTTGGTGTTGTCGCTTTAAGTGCAGACAGATTCTTGGCTATTCATCTTCATCTCAGATACCAGGAACTTGTGACTTACAAACGTGTTGTTGCTGTAGTGATCTCAATGTGGGTGTTCAGTGCATTTCTTTCGTTGATTGATTTGGACTGGATTTTAATTTCACAGAAAGATGTTTTCATTATTTACGCAACTTTTGACATTGTTTGTTTCATAACTACAGGATTGCTTTACTGCAAGATATATAAAGCTGTACGACGTCACACAAATCAAATTCAAGCCCTACAAGTGCAACAAATAACAACAACTGGTCAGATGAGAAATTCTGCAAGACTGAGAAAAACTGCAGTTGGCGCATTCTATGTGTATTTCGTGTTTTTGGTTTGCTATTTGCCATACACATGTGTCAGTATCGCCTTTATAATCTCAGGCCCATCTACCAATATAGACACTTTGTTGGTTTACACTGAAACGCTGCTTTATCTCAATTCATCTCTCAATCCGCTGATTTATTGCTGGAAGATGGAACACATTCGTCAATCTGTCGTGGACATACTGCGAAACGTTTATTCAGGTCATAACTGAGGAAGAGACAGTTCGTAAACAATGCATAGGCCATGGAAAATTCAATTCAGATGGATTCTGGCTTGTTCCCAATAGTCCCGACCATAGTGATACGTTTTTTTCTTCGGCCGTACTTTTCGCATTTCCACGGCCTCCATTAAATTTAAATGTTCCGTAAG
Organism: Dendrophyllia cribrosa; assembly: GCA_024195265.1. NCBI lineage: Eukaryota > Metazoa > Cnidaria > Anthozoa > Scleractinia > Dendrophylliidae > Dendrophyllia > Dendrophyllia cribrosa. The sequence continues at coordinate 37,961,095 of JAJLRJ010000008.1, read as the reverse complement.
TTCCAAAAGATAGCCAGTGAAAGTAACGTCATAGACTCACAAATTCGTTTCCGGGCTCCTCTCTCTTCGGAGTTGACTAAATTGTCCAGGAGCTGAATTCGTAGCGGATGCTTTTAACTTCAAATAGAAAAGGAAAATTAACAGTCGTGTGTTCAGATTCTCGATAAAACCTTTAATTTGATCACAGATGATTTGGGAATCACCGATCATGGACAATAAAATTAAAATCGAAAATCATAAAATTGTATTTTTGATGATCCGTGATTCCCAAATGGCAAATAATCCCAGACCGCGGCAGGTTTGAATAATTTGCGGAACACGAGGGGTTTTAAAAGTATTTAAAACAAGTAGCAAACTTGACGACCCAAATTCGCCGAGCGTCGTCGATACTATACACATGAAACTAGGTAAGGCCGTTTGTACATATACTGAATGTTATCATACTTAAAAATACGAGAAAATAAATCGGTCTACAGTTTATTGTAATACCTTTGTGGTAACGTAACGTAAGACATAACAAGTTCATGACAATTCAATACCCTAGGGAAATTAACAATAGGTCCGGGGGTGCCCCTCAAAAATTTTAGTGGCGGTATGTGACGCACTTCTTGAAATCCTAACCTGTTTAACCCACCGTATCCTCGGTGCCCTAATATAGCTTCTATAAAAAAGAAATAAGTAACCCCCCCGGACAAATGTTAACAAAACTAAACAAAGAACCTTTGTTAACAACTTTTGCCCCTTTTTTCGTTGTGAATCGTACATCTCGTTTATGCGCAAGCGCATTAACGAAATAAAAATGGGGCTCCCCCCTCCTTCCCAAGGCTATTTCCCTATACTATGTCTTCCATTGTAAAGAAAGCAACTGAGATGGTCGCTCGTTCTATCTTCGCTCATTAAAAAAATAAAATAAAATTGGGTGCCCCAGTTAACCTTCGGCAAACTTGCGCTCCCACCGTGGTACGGGGGGGGGGGGGGGGGGGGGGGGGGGGTTGCAACCCCTTCCCTGGGTTTTTGCTGTGTTACAATATATCGGAAATATTTTACGTCTGATAGATGGCCTGTGATGTGCTCTACAAGATAGACAAATATTATAGGTTATAGCGCTGGTGGGGGTCCGTAATGTCATCCAAAATCGCCGCAAAGATGGTCGCCATCTTGGATTTTATAAAAAATTCAACTTTATTAGAAAAGTGCGAAAATTGCCGTAAGTAAGTTATAGGTTTGATTTGCAGGAAGCAATTCGTGTGTAAGCATGTCGTAAGGATGGAATTATCGTGTCGCATGCGACAATGTTGTTCTGTGTAAACCGGCCTTGAGAATTCGCACCCTTATCAGTGAGGAGGGTGTACGTAAGTGATATGCGCGCCGGCCCCAGGAGGGAAGAGAAGACGGGTTTAGGTCAGAATTCAACGGATACAGTCACTTTATCTATCTTTCCTCCCCTCCGAGTCGCCGCATTCAGAAACAAAAGTGCTTGTCAGCTGCACCTGAGCTCAGATACGAAGCAGCTCACAATCCCAACAACTATTTCTCCAATTCAAAGCCCTACACAGCTGCAAAATTGGACGTTACATTACCGCAGTATCTTGAAATTTATGTGGAAGGAATTTGACACAACACTGCTGGATAATTTTCGAAAAATGTTGGAAAATGAAACTTCATGAAGAACTAATGAATACTTTTTAACGGTTCAGACGATTGTCAATTGGCTTGGCACTCAGATCTACAATCAAGGACAAAAGGGTTGGGATGAATTCACATTTACGATATTTTCCTACTACCCTCCCCTCCCCCCCCTTGCAATAATGTTGAGCCCATGTAATAAAAATGATTTGTGGATTTCAACATCGTCTCGGGGGGAGGGTTGGGGTTGGTGAGATGGGCTTCAAACGAAAAACATGACTTCATTGGTCAGTCACACTAAATTAGTACTTACAACTGTAATAGGAGGACTTTGTAACATTTGTCCTAAGAACGTTTGTCCTTGTTCGAGTTCTTGGCTTGTTCTATCAAAGTGGTTCGGGTATATAAAATTTCAAGAGGACTTCTCGGCTCCGCAGAACAGAATAGTACAGCCGATGATCAAAAAATGTGTTATCGGTTTAAACATTCGGTAAGACACTGCATGAGAGTACTTTACAGTGTTTTCAAAGATCTCACCTCTACATTGTGAATTTGTGATTCCATTGTGTTTTCTTTCATCTCCTCTCATTTCTACTTCCAATTGGCTGAATACATGTAGGTTGTCTGAAAATCAGTAAATAATATTTAGTTCAAGAAATTGAAGCACAAACTAGATCCTAAATACATCGCACCAGCGTGCAAGCCCCAGTATCACTAGTATCGAGATGGAAATTCTCCTCAGTGAACTCCATATATTTTTCATGGTTCTCGTAAGGAGAAGGTGCTTATACATCAACTCAATTTATCTTTGATGACCGTTTCCTTTATTCTCATTGTATGGATGTTTGATCATGAAAGTATCCCTTGCAACATAAATCTGGTGAAAGACTCGGGTAAACCTGGATTGAGCCAGGCATACCAGGCTTTTGGCAGGAAGAACCCGCATGTTTAATTGAGTGTGCTTTTATCAGGCTTTTTTTGGTTATTCTTGCTCAAATTTACATGAAAAGCCTGGCAAGCTGGGTTTAGGTTTAGGCCATAATTTTATGGTAAACCTGTTCTTGGAAACTATCATTTCATAAGCCTCACAAGCCTGGTTTATAGAGAAATTCGACACATACCCTACTGCGATAAGAAAGAGTACGTGATGACTTTTTATTAGTCATTTATGTTAGTGTTGTGAAACCACTATGGGCTGCAACGTCAGCCGTTGAGAAATTGCGATGAAAAAACAGAACCTCGGTCCTATTTCACAAATGTTGGTGAATTAGCAAGAAAATTAAGGCATGCCTTCCGTGCGAAATTTGATTTCAAAAGATCGACCAGTAAGAGAACCAACCTGTCGTCGGCCTCCTTAAATGGTTACATGGCCTCCTTAAATGGGGGGAGAGGGGTTGAATGCCGCCGCCGCCCCCCCGCCTCCCTCTTACCGTTACTTCTCGGATTTTTTTAAGAGCATTTGCTGTCCTCTCATTTGCTGTTCGTTTTATCCCTGAGACACATTTTGAATAATCTGAATGATCTAAATGATCTGTCGTAGAATCGAAATATAAGCAATTACCTCCAAGATGCTGAAGCACTTTCTATATTGATCTGGAGTTTAAAAACTGAATTTAACTGTGATAAGGGTTAAAATATGTTATTATACATCTATACTATTATGTTTTACCTTTAAAGTGTAATCCAGATACAATGATTTGTTTCATTCCCTTTCTTTCCGATTTCCAATTCCCTGAATTAATTCCCTGAATGATACTCCCTGGAATAAAAAAAATCATCAATTTAATGTCACAGCGCGCTATAGTGAATTAGATTATAAAATAGATACATATTAATAAATAAATACCTATATCAACTGAAATTACTTGTAAGCGTCCTTTTATATTCTGTCAAAGTTCTTGCCTCTGAAGTGATCTTGGTCTTAACTTCAGTTTTTTCTCTCGTAACATCTTCCACTTTCTCAAATAAACTTTTAAAAAATAAAAATAATAATCCCTTTAGGCTAAACTGTAGAATACCCGGCCACTTATTTGCATCCGTTGAATAGAGTGTTTGCACATGACGTCATAAAAATTTAAAAATCTAAAGTATACATCCTACAAAGTTGTTTCTAACATGGTATGTGGATACCAGTGTTATAATCGTTCACAAAAAGTTTCAGATTTTAACGATGTTTCGTTTTCGATTTATAAAGGTTGTAAATTCGTCACGCAATTCGTCACGCTATTTCAGATAAGCCGTTAAAATAAACAAAATTGAACTAGTTGAAAGTTATTTTTGAATTATAGATACTTATAAGCCGATTTTACACATGTATGCCTCTTATAGTGAATACAATATTTTGTGATGACATGTTTGGTGTTATTAAGACCTTTTGGCCGCCACGTTGGTGTCCCTAAGTGGGACACCAAGATGGCCGCTCCATACATTTCTTACTAAAAATGTCTATACTCATTCACCTATAACTCTTGAATGAAATGCTCTTGCGCTTCAAAATTTGGCCCAGATCTGTAGTTTTAAACTCTCTACAATTCCATAAACATTTCAGAGTCGAAAATTGCTTCTGAATTTTGATATGACGTCAGTGAAAACACTCTATAACAATGGATCCTGACTCGTTCTATAAAACTTTCAGGGATTTGCAAACAAGTGGCCGGGAATTCTGAAATCGCTCCTAACTTTATTTCTGTGTCAAATAAAAAAAACTAGCCAGAGGAAATAGATCCTTCTACTAATAGCAAACAATCCCAAATACAAATAGCAAAGCTAAAATGAAATGTTATCACAAAGAGGGCCCCTTCGCATTTGGAATCGAAAATATCAGTGAATATCCCATGCTGTTAGCGGCTTCAATTGCAAAAGGCTACACACGCTTTTACCTATTCCAGCATACGTTTTTTCGCAACCTAGAATTTTTAGTTTTGTGTTTGCTTCAAGCGTTTTTCCACATTTTTCAAACATTTAACCGATAGAAAAGCACAACCGACTCAGCTTCGCACGTGTCTACTTCAACCGCTTTTTAAACCCTTTTTATAACGTTCATGACGAAATTAAGATTAGCAGTCAACACAGGCTTACCTTCGGTTGCTGAATTAATGGAACATAAACTTATTTAAAACAGCTTTCAGGAGTACAAACAAATCTTCGAAGGGGCGACATGTTGGTTGCAAACTGCTTCAGCTTCAAAATCTTAGCATAAATTACAGCAGATTCAAAAATCGTCATGAATATGGAAAAATAGCAAACGAGGTTATCAAAATGCACGTGTTTCATCGAGCGAATCCAGAAACGCGATAAAGAATGAAACGCGATAAAGAATGAATTCGCACGTGGTATGTGAGTGAAAAGAACAGTGGAGTGGATAAATTTGAATTTATAACATATACCACAACAGTGTTATTTGTTATCTCATTTTGGGAGTCTTGAGAAAATATCGAACTCGCATGTTCAATCTACTTGGTGTGCGAGCACAGCAAAAATATTCAAATAATCAATAAGCTGATAGAAAAAAAAAAATAGATGTTTTAACTTTTTCACACTACTTTACACGCGTATGCCTGCTACTTAGTACTTTTTCTCGTTCAAGAATTGCAATTTGTTTGTTTTGTAAATCTCACAGTCAATTAGATTAGAAATCATAAAACATAACCTTCCACCCATCATCGAAGACCCAGGGGCAGTCAGTTGTAACGGGACGAAGAAAAAAGCCGGCAAAAATCGCCGCCGATTTTTTAATTTGTCCTGCTCCAACTAACTGCCCCTGGGTTACTGAAGATGCCTTCCGCTGGTCCAGAAACTTGAGGGGGGAATAAGCACCAGTTAAGACAGTTCAGCACGCTAGGTAGTCTGGGATTGTTTGTTTAATTTGATTATAATTTCAAAGCAGACCGCTTATTTTTCAAGTGAAGAAAGCGCTCAATGTTATCTGGTCTACGTACCAATTACGACAATCACTTGATTATGTGACGGAAGTATAAAATATAATTTAACAATTTGGCAATTTGGCAATGGTTGAAAGAACAATATCTGAAAAAAAAAATGAATGAATAAATAAATAAACCAGTTCTTCATTTTAATGTTTTACTGCGAGATTAATATTTCATTTTCATCGAATAAAGCATGCCGTGTGAATTACGTGTTGTTGTTCAGTTTCCTCACGATTTTAAATCCCTTTATCCACTTACGTCAAACGTTCCCAAAATAAAGTTAATCATTTCCTATGAGCAATTTCATTTCAGCCCAAGGAGCAGGAAAGTTTGTAGTCCAGTCCATCGAAGTGATCAAGAAGCAGGAGCGCCCATCAAATATCTGTTTGAAAGGCTCAACTCACCTTAAAAATTCGTAAGTACACTAGAATAAAAACAGAGGGTTTCCTTTTATAAAATGCCGCCTCGAATTTATGTAACATCGCGTTTAAACACCTTCTGTTTTCGGAGTGATAAAAATGATGTCGTTTCAGGGGTAAATTAATAAGGTTAGCTAGGATTTTCGGGATAGTAAATTCGGCTGAAGTATTCAGTTAAATGAACCGAAAATATAAAGCTGTATTAGCATTGCCATAGATTCCTTCAAAGGCACTAAAATGATATAAAAAACTCCAGTTCAACACCATTCCAGGCGTTTTCCTAAAAATTCCTCCTTGGGTTCCCCTTCTTGAAGGAGCTAGTGGCTGATGAAGTTGCAATTTGCCGAGATAAGTGTTAATGTCATGTATATAGGTTATGTTTTAGTTAGGTTTGTTTTCTCTGTCTAGATAGATCAAATCATCATATTGCAAAACCATAGGATCGACGCCATTCAAAAAATCAGGCTAAATTCATATTATACCGATCCAAAACTTGCACGCAACGAAACTTTACCGGTAACAGCTTGGATCGATGCAATTCAGTTTTGTATCAGTTTTCAACCGCGTAATCAACAAAATGTGCACGGTTATGCCATACGTTTACACCAAACTCCAGCGTAACGGTTTTAGAAACGTTACATTCGTGTACAGATTTGTGAAAAAAGAAAACGAAGCATATACATGCAAATTTGTATCTGCTCTAATAAAAAAAAAGTTACATCGTCACGCGGTCCGGAAAACAAGTTCGGTTTAAACTAAAGGCCTATCAGTTCAAATTTTGTAACTTTTTTTTTTCGTCCCTTCTCCATAATCCGGTAACTTTAAAGAAAAGCATCAAAACGCACATTTTATCGAATCCCAAAAGGCAGCTTTTTTCTCCTAAATTCCCAGATGGCGATATTATTCAAGCGATCGAGTGAGCCTATTATAACGCACCGCAGCCATCGAGCGAAATATTTTTCTCTGACAATTTCATAACAGCAAATGTTGTTTCAGTAACGTAAAAATCGAACTGCAACCGAATAGTCGCACCAAAGCTACTGAAGTGAAAACTGCCACCGAAAAAGTGGCACCACAGCTATTGCATGAAAAATTACATGAAAAATGTGGTCTTTTGTCGCCGACGCTTGATATTCGTGACCACTGATTGGGCATGAGGTTTGCTAAGGCGCCGTCGCCGCCACGATCCTAAATTCAAAGCAGTCCTCCCTTTAATTGTACTTCTTTGCCTTTCTTCATCCTCGTGGATTTTTTTGCGAAAAGCGCCACGCGTGCCAAGCTATTTTCCGCGCGAGATGCCACGCGCGAGCATCTTTCCTATTCACGCGCGAGTTTCGTTTTTTTATTGCCAATAAGTAAACACATCACCGCTTAGTTTCTGCCGCTATATATTCCTGTAGGAGGGCGGAAGTTTAATTAAAATTAATTAGCTCCACAACAGTTTTCTTGAACAGATTACTGCCAAGATGAAAATCGTGATTCTTTTGTTGGTTCTAATTATTGGAAAATCAGAAGGGCGACCTCGCAGAATGGAGCATGCAGCCTATCATACGATGGAAGAACCATGGAGATGTTACGACGATGAAGATTGCCCTGAAAACCAAGCTTCGTTCATTGCCAAACATCGCCAGGAACCCGCTGACCAGGAGGAAAGTGACTGCGCATTTAGCCGGCTTCATGATGAACTCGCTAATGTAGAGATGGCTGCAGTTAATCTAAATTTGAATGAAAACGAGGAAACAAATTTCAGTGATTTGTATTATAAATATGATTCTGAGATTTAAAATTGTTTGCGGGATGACGAAGATTGCGATGATGATGATGATGATGATGATGATGAAGATAAAAATGGTAATGAAGTGGAAAATGGTAATCATAATAATCAGCCCGAGTTATCCCATTCAAACAGTGAGAAGAAGATTGTTCATAACAAAAATGATTATATATACTTGTAGCGTATATCATACAACAATAGTGTCTCGTTGAGTACGGGGCAGTCCGCTATATTTTTAAGCTGTTGTGTTTTGTTAATTATATATAAGTTGTCATTGCCTTTGTTTTGTACATACATGCGCCTATTAATATTTTAATTGTTATAAAACAAAAATATGAATGATGCGAAGCTTTTCTTTGTCAATGTCCAGTTACATTTATTAAAAGGGACAGTTCTGTTTTTTCGATATCAGGGTTTACTTTAAGCTTCATTTATTAAAATAGTTTAAAAGAAATCGTAAAAAGTGGTAAAAAGTATGAACTAAAGCGTCAAAATAACAGTTCAAATACCTCAAAATTCCACCAGAATGGCAAGTTTGATGAACTTCCATCGCTGTGATTTTGCACTTTTTTTCCAAACTACTAATACAGTTGTGCTCTGTACAACCACTTTATCAAATTAAGTTGTATATTTGGTGTTATTTGGTGATATAATATAGGAATTAATTAAGTATAAACTAAGCACAATTTTATTTTTTTCGGCGGGAGACTGTCCCTTTAAATACCGATCAGTTTATTTGATCGCTATAATCTGGACAAGTCTGCGTCGCTATGCTGATTATTTTCATCAAGGGCAATATTTATTTTTAGCTTTTATTGCTTTATAACCGATTTTTTACAACCAATATCTGATAGAAAAATAAATGAGCAGATTACTGTCTTTAGGGATTTCAGGTTGTTTGCTCGGTAGCCTTGTGGGTGGTCAGAAACAGTTGAAAATACAGTTGTATTTCCAAAGAACGGAAATTTCATTATTCTGACCGGCTAACATCGCCACAGTGTAAACCATCAATAGAATAGAAAAGTACCCTAAGAAATTAAATATACCGCGTGTTCGTGTATTTAAAATATTCAGCTTAAAATTAAATAAAGAAGTTCTTTAATATATATTCTAGATTTTTTGAACAGTTTGTCTTATTTGCTGGTTAATAATATACATAAAAAAATTGCTCAGTTCTGATTGGCTAAGGGCAATGCAATTCAAGTGTAACACCAGTGCAAAAATTTTAACACCAGTGCAAATTACAAATCGTGAAATTCTGTATAAAAGTTGTTGTAAATCTTATTGAATACGTTTTTCAGGATTTCATGTGCAAACGAACCTTTGAGATTCTAGTATTATGAGACACCTTTTTTTGTTATTATACCCAAACTTTAGGATAATCGAGCAAATTCCCTTTGAGTTGTTGTAGCTCTTTTAAGTGTCCCCTACAAGCCAAAAATTCACTTTGAGAAAACAGGGCGTCATTAACAAACTTCCGGTCAAAACGTCATACCGTCATTTCTCCGTCAATTTTCAACCTTTATTTTGACTCCCAAAAACAAATTTCGAGTAAATGGTGGATCAGAAGGTACTGTGTAACTTTAATCCTTGCTTTCTCTTGGTGAGAACCACAGATATTTAGCAAAAAAAAATGGTTTCTCGTCTACAGGGTTTTTTAGTTAATCGTATCAATAACAAAATTCTCGATTGTGATTGGTCATCCGCGCGCCTATTTCTCACGTAATTGGCGCGCGGTCACGTGGGTGTCCAATTACAGCTATCCAATTTCAACTTTTTGAAATTGGATAGCTGTAATTGGACACCTACGTTGCGCGCGCGTCAATCAGGTGCACTTAAATGGGTTCTTTTTCTCGCTGTTTCCTCCTGCTTTCAAACTGATAGAAAATATCCTTAACGTTTTGAGCACCAAAAACTCCACACAGACTTTTCAATCTCGAATTTTGTTATTGATTCGATTAATTAGTAATTGAACTTCGTGTCGTACAATTCAGGGGTAATCGTGCTCGTAATTTCAAATCGTCCTCGCGCTACGCGCTCGGCCGATTTGAAATTACTCGCTCGATTACTCCCTGAATTGTACTCCACTCAGTCCAATTACTATTACAAATCGCCTCCGCAGTGGTCTCCAACATCAAGATTTTATTAACAGTTTCGTTCCACCCTTTTCCAAGGGTTCTCTTGGCAATATCTTCCCAGTGCCTCTGACCAGTCTTGTTGTCAGGGTCTTGTTGACATTCCCGTCAGCAGTCTCGTTTCCATGGCAATCTCAGTTGCTTGGTAATGTCCTTCTCAGGCTCTTCAAATCGTTCATATATCCAAAAAAAGTTTCTTTGTCCCTTTCCGTCGAAAAAAGGTTGACTTGAGTGCAAACATTTTGTTTTGAATCACCTTTCCATTTTTCCATTATATCCATTGCTATTAACATTGTTTAGCCATTTTTTTGGCTGTGAAATAACTATGTCAGGCATATTGTCTTACAAATACATCAACGCGTCAGTGAATATCGTATTTTTGCCATCGGAATGCATCTCGTACCGCAACATGGATTGGACAATAAGACACCCATTGACTATCTCTTCAAAGTCTTAAAATAAAAGTACAAAGAAGTTTGACTGCAAGGGCAATAAGCTTACTCTTAACACTCAAGCTGACTCTAATTGTGCCAAACTTTTTTATAGTTTTAATTAACATTATTGTGATTATGATTTTCCTAGCTATTTAATATTCATTTTACCTTTGGGAAGTATGCCCATCGTATATATGTTTCTCTTGTTTTACCATCTATATATTATTAGTTTTTATGTTGCCTTTTTGACTTGATGATGACGCGAAGTAGCGTCGAAACCCCCGGGGGGGGGGGGGGGGGGGGGGGTACTTCCTAGTAATAGACTAATGGAGATGTGCCGCTGGATGGGGTCTCATTTTCACGACTGGATTGACTATAATGAGGTCGCATTTTTAATAGAGTTACTAGAATGGGGTCGCAAATTGTCGTGATGTTTTGGGGTAAGAAAATTCTGGCAAGTATTGTATTTGGGTAGTTTTATTTTAGCAGGGATTACAAAAAAATGGGAAGGTTCGCAGTAAAAAAAAGTGACTAAGTTGGGATTGCGAAATTTACATTTACTCAAAAGTGACTAAGATGGGGTCTATAATTGGCCACAGAATAGACTATAATCGGGTAGGGGCTCTGAGAGGCCAGCGGCACATACAGTACTCGCAAGCTCGGGGGAAAATACTTGCACGGTAATTCGGAATGCATAACGCTTCGCAGATCGATCAAAGTATGGTTTATGGTCGTTTATCCACATGTTAGAACCTGCTGAACGTTATGACTTACAAAAAGATGAGTGGTGAACTGCTGGCGTTTTGCTAAAAGATAATAAGCGCCCATCTAGATCTATTAACCCCCCCACCAAAAAAAAGCTCTTGAAATAAATAATTTAAATTATCATTCGATGCATTTTTTCTTCCTTTTCATTGGCAAAGAGCACACCACGTGACCTGCGAATAACTGCCTACGAATAATTCTGCTCGTGCGCAAAACGTTGCAAAGTTTTGCCGCGAATAATTGTTCTGCTCCCTCCTCTATAATGGCAGCCAGATTTCCATTAAAAACAACTCGGTACTCGAATGATCTTCTTCAAATCTTTTTTCTTGATGGAAAGCATGCTGGCAACTGAAGATTTTTCGATGTCGAAGTTGTCCGGTGCTGGTGGACATGGCCGCTCGAGAAAATATCTTCGTAAACCGTTCCGGTAAGTTTGTAGAGTACCCGGCTCGTATTCTTTTCTTTTGTTTCTTTTGTTGTTTGTCGTATTTCCAAAAAGAAATGCTTTAGAAGATGCGGTGCTTCTTGCTTAGAAATAGTGTAGAGGTCTAGCTCGTTGCCATTTTTTTCTTGGTACCATGATTTTAAGCGGCGTACGGATGTGTTTGTACTCTTCTTGGTGTTTTCTGATACCATACTTTCTTTAAAGGCGTCAATTGCGGCGTCAGTGTACGTAACGACCGTAGCAGATGCTTCGGCAACTGTAGGTTGAGTTTCGTCGTTAACTTCGGCCTCTTCAATCGATTCCGCCGACATTTTCTTCGTTTCTTGTTTTTGCTGGCGGTTTCTTGTAATCCGGAGCGTGAGCGGTTTTTTTAGTCTTTTTAAAAAGTCTAATTTCAGGTCAAAACTTGGAAGCTCTTCTGTGGTAAATTCGTTAATTTTCAATGACTTGCTGTTTGACATTTGTGCAGAGTATATAGCTTACTTTAGTGCATATTTGTTTCCATAAGTAGAAACAAAACAAAGAAATTTGCTCGCGACTCACGTCATGCAATATCACTTTTCGCTTATGCAATTCCACGCTAAATACCCCCGCTTCGTTAGCCAATCAGAATTCGAGTTTTCTTTTACTTATGCGATTCTATACTGAGTCTTAGGAATATACGATAATATATCACCCGGGACACCGTGCCTTTTATTCCGTGAGTTGACCGATTGCTTTCGGCTTGCTGTGCTTTGCGGCAAACACTATCCGAGATATCAACCTAACAACCAAATGTTTAAATAATAGTTGCTATGGTTACTCCTAGTGACCAAACGTTTGGATGACAGTTGCTAGGAGATTGAAGATCAACAATCAACAAAGGGACTGTATAAAGGTTTAAGATCATTCGCGGCGCTTAAGGTGGAGCCATTACTGAAAAACAACCAAGGAGCAACTGAACAACGTTGTGGAGTAACGAGTTCACATCTATATCATTTGGTAGGCACAATTTAAGTGAACAATTAAGATATATTTTTTGATACTAGATCTATTAAGTTTTTTGTTTGTAAATCGTAAATTTATTCAATGGTATTTTTCAGTGTTTTCAGTACAAAATGAAAAGCCGGCAAAATGTTTGAAGAATTGCGACATTTATGTTAGGGAATGTTACGGTCCAAATTATATCAAAGAAATAGTCAATATTTGATACATATACCAGGAGCTAAAAGACTTCTGAGGAAATGGTTTTTACGAATTAAAATAAATTGGCTGAACGAAACAGATCTGAAAACGAAGGCGCGCTTGCAAAAATTGTTGTTTAGTTTTGATTAAACTGATTCAGTTCCGCAACGATAAATGAAATAGCTAGGTATTCGAATTTTAAACCATACAGTATTTTTGGTATCATATTATTGAAAACTCCCCAAGATGGAAGGTATAAAAACGAAGATGGAGTCGTCTTCTTTTTAATTTCGATAACCTCCTTGCACCAAAGACAAATAGAAGTTATGCTGAGAAGAATGAGTAGAGAAATAGATATGGAATTATGAATACTGAACATAGACCGTTTCCATTTGATAACAGTAGATTTAGTAGCATTCTCCCCGAATTCGAAAGATCGCCGGGGTAATGACTTTAAGATATTGATATTATTGAACTAATGCCCATAATCGCAAATGAAAAAAGAAATTAAAAGGATTCTAAAGGTTTGAAATTCATAACCGCTACATACTTGGTCATCGCTCCAATTGTAATCATTTTATTTCACGCCTTTACAATTTTCAATTATTCTGTACAGTAATTTAGTAGGTGATGAAAATTATTTCGTATAACATTTATCTCTTCACATTAAATCGTTTCACGGATTTTTCATCATAAACTACTTTTTATGACTAGATAAGTTTGAATATCTGATTTAGTTCACCTATAAATATTTATTTCTTGGAAAGAGAATGACTTATTATAATTTGTAATTGTCATAGGATTTTCACGAAAAAAATCTGCAGGCGAATGACGTGCTTAGTTGTCATTGCAAGATGGAGTTCAAGTAATTGTTCGGCAAAAAGCCAACAAGAAAAATATCGATTATATCGTTGTTATGCATAAATCCCACACTATATAATACACTTACATGCGTTCTATGCATTCGAGTTTCTTTCACGAACATGTCTGAATTTTGACATGTGAAAACCAGTTTGGGTCGCATAACGCCGATGGGCTTAAAAATTCGCGAGCCAGTTTTGCTTTGTGGCATATATATGATCTGAATTTTTTTTTTGTAAGCCTAAAAGAAAAGGGTTTGAAGAAATGAATGTCCTCCTTCAAAAGCGCATTTACGCAGTAGGAGAATTGGTTACGGACTCGTTAACTCTATTCAGACAGGGGAGGTGATGGGGAAAGGAGAAGAAAACAGCAACTGCTTGAATTTCGATTGTGGCGCTTTAGATTAAAGTGATGATCAAATTTTTTTATTTTCATTTTTTTTTTACATTTTCGTGTACTATTAGACTTTCTTGCTCATCTTGCCAATCTTCAATCCATTGCGAATATCAGAAGTCATTTTATTTTAACATTTATTTCCGAGAATTTACGGCCGCCATTAATCAAACTTGTTCCAAGGCTTGGTTGCGAATGGGAGAAAGTGACGTCAAAGACTCAAACATACCTCACAGGTTGAAATTATAATAACAATCAGCATAGAAAACTGCACGAAGTACAAGTCCAAAGTGTTTGTTGCTTTTCGCATGAATTTCAATACTTAGGGACTGTGCAATAATTATCAAGAGGTGGGGGGGGGGGGGGGGGGGGGGGGGTGGGGGGGTGGGTTGGAAAATGGGCTTCAAGTACGAAAATATTAAGTAATACCCCCCTCCCCCCTTCTAAAGGACTGATTTTAGTTATTGCCCCCCCCCCCCCCTCTCTCTGATCAGTCAGAAATTTTGTATAACCTCCCTGCCCCCTTCACACTCCTTTTATATACAAATAACCAGCATTTTCTTAATATACACCCACCTGTTATTGCTACGACGTAATGTTTGTTCCAGACGTGGAAATACAGCAATACTACATGTTTACTTGTTGGATATCCGTATCTGGAACAAACATGACCTCGAAGCAGTGTTCAACAAAGCCATCCGATTCCACTTCTGAATCACTTCATTGCGAATCCGAGTTGCTTGCACTGGAACTCATTTCCTCGTTAACGTTCTCTTGGGTTTCTCGTGGGATGCAAGAATGATCACCACGAGCGTACTGGAGAACTCGTGCAACCAGTGCCACTTTACCTCCACTGATCTTAAGACCATGCTAGTTGAGGTACATCTTCAATCTGTTGCAATACGATTATCTACATTGTAGTGAAATTATGATTTTGTTGCAATTTTGTTTGCACTGGTTCAAACCAGTGCAAAATATTTGAACTGGAGCAAAGTATTTTCACCACGGCAAAATATTTGCACTGGTGTATAACTATATAATTCTACTGTTCAAATTTTGTTGACAATAGCCCAATTTCGATATATTAAAATTCAACTTGAAGCAAAAGACAACACTACGAGGCTTAGGGGAATAAACCATATAAATCCTTATTATCATTCCCCTAAGCCTCGCCGTGATGTCTTTTGTTTCAAGTTGAATTTTAATTTCTCGAAATTGGGCTATTCAAATTTAAAAAGCCAGAAACGCTTTATCACAATATTCGTCTCTCTATTATAGAGATAGAGAAGAATAGTTAATCGTATTGCAACAGATTGAAATTGCAGTTCAGCCACAGAACAGATCATCAAGCCTTTCGGTGAGAACTATAAACACTTGAAATAAAATGATAAGCCCATCCTCCTCTTGAGTGACTTATTTTACTTTGAGCCCCCCCCCCCTATCCTTGCTTTGATTTTACTTTATGCCCCCCCCCCCCTCTGGTTTTCCAACCCCCCCTCCCCGATAATTATTGCACAGTCCCTTATTGTTATTAGAATTTCAACCCGTGAGGTATGTTTGAGTCTTTGACGTCAAATAACAGTTGCTAGGTGTTATTCCTAGTGACCAAACGTTTGAATGACAGTTGCCAGGAGATTGGCGATTACGAAACACTATCCGAGATATCAACATAACAACCAAATGTTTAAATACGAGTTGCTAGGCGTTATTCCTAGTGACCAAACGTTTGAATGACAGTTGCCAGGAGATTGGCGATTACGAAACGCTATCCGAGATATCAACCTAACAACCAAATGTTTAAATAACAGTTGCTAGGTGTTATTCCTAGTGACCAAACGTTTGAATGACAGTTGCCAGGAGATTGGCGATTACGAAACACTATCCGAGATATCAACCTAACAACCAAATGTTTAAATAACAGTTGCTAGGTGTCATTCCTAGTGACCAAACGTTTGAATAACAGTTGCCAGGAGATTGAAGATCAAGAAAAGGACTGTATTAAGGTTAAGATCATTCGAGGCGCTTTAGGTGGAAGCATTCCTGAAAAGCAACCCAGGCAACAACGTTGTGGAGTAACGAGCTCTCATCTATATCATTTGGTAGGCATTTAGAACACATGCACAATTTAAATGAACAATTAAGATATATCTTTTGATACTAGGTCTATTGTCTTGGACTTAAGTTTTTGGTTTGTAAAACAAACGCACTATTTAAATGAACAACATAGATTTATTATCGTGGCATTCAGTTATTGGTTTGTGAATCGTGAAATTAATTAGATGGCATATTTAATAATGAAAAGCCGGCAAAAACTTTGGAGAATTGCCACACGTTTATGTTTATGGTCAAAATTATATCAAAGAAATAAGTCGTTATTTTATGCATATGCTACGAGCTAAAAGACTTCAAAGGAAATCATTTTTACGAATTAAAAAAAGTTTAAGTAACATTACGGGCGCGCTTGAAAAGAGTCATTGTTCAGTTTTGATACCGCTTCAGTTCGCCACCGATAAATAGAAGGCAAGGAATAAATAGGTATTCGGATTTTTAACCAAGCAGTATTAAAAAAACTCCCACAAAATGGAAGGTATAAAAACGAAGGTGGAGTCGTTATTATTTTTTGATTCGATTACTACTTCTGTACCAAAGACAAATAGAAGTCAAACTAAGAAGAAGTAGATAGTGGAACTACGAACGGCGGTCGAAACAATTCTCTATTGCAACACCGATGAAAAAGAAAAACAGGGAGGAGAAAAATATTTTAAGCGACTGCGTGAATTTCGATTCTGGCGCTTTATATTAATATAATGCAACAGTATGCCTACCAGACTACACGTTTATCGCCGGGACATTGTGATTGGGAAACATTCTTTTGAGCCTTCGCAATTTTCACGAAGCAGTTTTCTTAGTGCATAACGCATGGGCGCAAAGGGAGAGTATCCGGGCTAAAAAAATTTGAATTTAGCTTACCTCAGGCTTCTATGTTTTAAAAGTTGCTTTAGTTTTTGTAGTTGCTGTATTCGCTGTAGTTCTTGCGGTCGCTGTACATAGTGTTCCTGTAGCTACTACAAGAACTACAGCAACGGCAAGAGATTTATTGTCTCAATTTCCATATATTGTTGCATATGTATTAACATTTTGGAAGGAAGATCTAGACACAGGATGTTTTTGAAGCATTATATGCATAATCGAACAGGTCTGAATAGAGTTAATAACTGGCTCTTATTACCTCATTGTAGGAGAAGATGAATGGAATAATGAAAATCTTCACTTTCATGTTCGTACTGGCTTTTGGAGAAGGGAGGCCTCTTGGACAGATTCACCGTCCGTATGAGGAGAAGGATAAATCATGGGGTTAAGTCCCCGCTGCCGGCCAAACATCTCTCCGCGATTGATGTCTAGGAAAAGCTAACTGGCAAAAAGTTTCTCGAAAGCTATCTTGACCTCGATATGGAAGATTTGGAGCTTACTTCCCAATATGCTGAAGTTGTTAAGTTTAAAGTTAGTTAGAAGAGGTCACATTTGATGATCACTGATGACGGCGACAACGACGACAGCAATGATGAGATCTTTGAGGGTTTTGACGATGATGACTATCATTATGATGATAATGATGATGATGATGATGATAAACTGTGCGATGACTATGAGGTCGATGGTGATGATGATAAAATCTGTGAAGGCTATGATGATGATAATGATGATGACGATGATTGCGATGACGACGATGATCAGATCTGTCATGATTGTCTTGGGGAGAATGATGACGATGATGATGAAATATGTGATGATTATGAGGATGAAGGCGATGATGATGACGAAATAAGCGAAGGTTACGGTGACGATGATGATGATTGTGATGATGACGATGATGAGATCGGTCATGATTATTCGGATGATGGCGACATCCGTCGTGATTATGATGATGATTATGATAATGTATCTGATGATGATGAAATTGATGTGATGCTGATGATGATCGATGGCAATGATAATGGAGGAATAACTGATTATGATCATGTTAATGATAAGCCGCTTATATTTTATCCTTAAAAGGTTTAAATGCAAAAACTCGCAGAGCAAAAACAAAGTAAAAACCTTGGTAAAAGAAAAGGCGAAATTGAAGAAATGATAAAGAAACTGTAAAAGAACTATAAGAGATATGTCCAGAAATGCACGCAACGACAAAAGTGGTTAATTTGACAAAATTTTGCCATATCGGTTTTGACGAAGGGTCTTCAGTAAGCCAATTTGGCAAAAGTGATGATTTGACGACATTTCGCCACTAAGAGTTAGTTTATTGTTTAAAACTTTCCACTCACTGTGCTTCAGTAATCATATACTAGAACTAGTCCAAGGAAAACGACGAATGACCAAAATTCACATAACATTTCAGCAGATTACACCTACAATTTTGGCATTGAATGAACTGTTTGGGCCAGATTTATTTCATGGTTGAAACATTGTTTGTAATTAATGTGTACCATATTTGTTATAAACGTTTGTTCATATAATGTGCAAGTTTAGGATAGTTGTAATTATAGTTTTGAACTTGTGTAGTTCGAACCGCCTGCTGGTGCGAGGTCGTAGTGAACCAAAATAAACCTAATGGATTGTACATGTCTGCTGTGTAGTGGAGTTGAAATATGTCCAGAAATGCAGGCAGAGGGGGCCACGCTACCCCATGATAGTTATCACCACGTGTCCAACTATAAAAGTTCACCATAACACACATAATTATTTCATATATCATGTCATATGAAAATGAAAAATAAGTGTTTCAAATATGAAGTATTTGTTAAACAATACTTGCATGCCATCCTGGACATAAGTGTTAATTTCTACAGCAGTGAGTGTATAAGTATTTGTATTTTCAGTAAAAATGGAATGAATATTGTAACTATAATTGATAGTGGACACAGAGCATACAATAAATAATTGTTCACACTGTTACATTTGTAATGTGTTATTTTGGGTGCAATGTTTTTAGAACGAGTGATAGACAATCAGACAATCACAAAAGAGGAATGACTGCTTGAGGAAAACGTTTTCTCTTAACTTAGGAACTGGTCAAAAAGTATAGTGGGGATGGGGGGGGGGGGGGGGGGGTTCCGGAGCATTTGGAAAGGTGGCGAATACAAAACACATGACCCACTACTTCCTGCTTGGCACACAACTGCAGACTGACTTCTCCCCGCCTCATTTAAATGAAACCACGCTTTGAATGAACTTGGGGTGATGTTGATTTACATTTAGATATATTTCTTAACTGAAATACAAAAGCATCCAAAAATCGTTTTCTTTTTTAGATATGTACTCTGTGTGTCTTTGCTGGTGGTTATATACTGTCTAAGGCTGCTGACAACTGAATGTGAGCTGACACTACGTCGAACTTACCTTCATTGTTTAATTTGTTTTCTTTTGTCAGATTGTGGTCTTGTATATAAAGATTAAGCACAGAAACTCTTTGCTTTCTACGCAAATCCTCGCGGAGGAGTTTTTCCCACTGAACTGATCCCCATAAACTATGTTACTGGCCGTTTCTTCTTTCGCTCTTTCTTGCTTAGAGAATGAACAAAAGTAATCCCTTGCATTCGTGATAATATTTCATGCTGCATGCAATAACGCCATACGTCTAACAACGGAGGTACTGCATAGCTCCGAGTCACACAACTCACAACTTAAAAACAGAAGATAAACTCCGAGGAGCTGGAAGCAATTGCAATATGCCATATTCCACTATGACTGTCGTAAAAAGTCTTGGATCTTAGACTCTTTTAGCTGTGATGAAGAAACACTATCTCGCAAATCATGCTAACCGCAGACTGAGACATTAATGGACTTAGAAATTAACTGATCCTAGCATTCAGCGACCAATTTACTCGGCTACTACTTATCTTGCAACACCGGAGTAAGTGAGCCTGATAGATTCTTACTATTCCCAGAGCTATTAAACCAGTACCAAGGTCGGCATAACTGAATATTCTAAACAGGTGTGGAAATCGTAAATTCCTCAAAGGGTTTACGCCCAGTCAGAAAAACTATCTAGCCGCAAAATTTAGACTTGGTGAGCAGTCAGGTCAGAAAGCAGATCCTGCATCCGTCTCCCGGGCAATGATGAAAGCTAAAGATACAAGCGGTAATCCCCTATTTACAAGCGACGACTTCCTTACGCCAAACCAGATTGTATGTTTTTTCCCCGCCTCTCATCGAAAAAATGCCTTAGCGACTATGATGACGATCGGTTTGACGACATCCGGAATGCCGCAAATGAAGCCCAATTGGAAGACTTTTTAAATGCAGCTGCACGTGAAGTAGGGCCCGCACATCCATTCCTATAACTTATGATGTGTAAAATTTATGTGACATGTACCCGAGATCTAAGCTAAAGAATTTCACAATTTCTATATTAAGGGATATTTGCACTTCTTTCAACATTGATATCACAGGCGTATCCGCTAAATGCAAACAGCCTTACGTCGACACGATCAAGTTGCTTCGCATGGGCTGTAGCTACCAACAATAACGATTTTGTGGTCAAACTGAACTTGATTCGTGCCCACATTTACATATTTTATGACGCTCTATTCTAGATTTCCTATTCCATGCGTTAACAATCTTAGAAAACAGTAAGAGTTGTAAACAGTTTATGTTAATAATGTACACCAGGTGTACATTACTTATTTTAGTTCACGTTCCGCGGGGGGGAGGTGGTTTCCCACATAAAAGTGACGGGTGGTCGTCTTACTTTTTAGGGATTAAAACTCGTAGTTAGATACCGCTAGGAGTGTTTGAATCGAAAATTACCACTCCCCCTCCCCCCCCCCCCCCCCCCCATTTTGGCTGTTCCAAAAGAAAAAAAACACCGCTGACCTTACAGATTGCGTGACACAACAAACAGTCAGCGACTATATTTTGAATCTACGACTCCTTTCTTTGCGTCGTCAGAAAGCTTCGATTTACTAAAAGAAAACCGCCAATGGCAATGGCATTCGTGGACATATATTTGTCGTGTTTTCATCGCATGCTAACGCTGAAAGGGGTCATAAAGAAATACAGTTACAAGCAGTAGTAATGTTCGTGACCCAGACTGTTAATCGCTTGTTGATCTCTCAGTTGAAGAGACAATTTGATAGGAAAATAGGCTATAAATCAATCGTCAACCATTGGCTTTGAAAGGTAAGCTTATTATTTGGTTTCTTACAGAGTTTTGGGCCCAGTTTGAGGTAACTTGCAAAGTTTTTGTTCGAGATTTGGCCATAATTTCCAAGAGAGTGAATTGATCGTTGCAAGTTGTTGACAAATCATTGTTGTGGTTTTCCCGAAAAGTGCTTCGATCTTTCTTCCGTGCGATGAAAAGTACCAAACTAATTTTTATATTCTGGGTAAGGACAACACTTCTAGATATTGCAACCGAATTTTGAAGTTGATCTGAGTTATACCGGATATAAAACTGATGTGTTGAAAAAGTGCTCTAAACTGAAATTTTTAAATATCGAAATACGAGCTATCTTTACTCGATCACCAGAAATTTAGGATTGCATCTATAATTCTCTTTTTTAGGCTCAAATTGCTGGTAAATATCTCCTAACTTAATATCCGAACTCGTTCAAATCTAGTTTACCGTTGCGCTTTTGCGAGCCAAGGATTTTGTTGTCATGATTAGGCATTTTGAGGCAATGTACGGCCGTAACGGTTTTTTGAAATTTTCACGAAATTAGAAAATAATTTGAACAAAATAACTATACCACGATAAATGGCACACCATAGACTATCTATGGACAAAAAATTAAGCACCCTGATTTTGGACCGATGTGCCACAATTTTGTAATTTCACCCGGCGTTCAGGAAAATTCCCTCTTAATTTATTTTTTATCTAAATGGTAAAGTCTCTCAGGCATGCACATACTTGGGGCAACCCTTTTCTAAAGCCGGGATAAAATGCTTTTTGCGACGAGCAGGATTTGTGCTAGGCCTGTCACCTTTTTTAACAATCATTCAATAAAGATTTTTGTTGTTGTTGTTGTTAGTTTGAAGATTTTGCTATTTAAAATGACACAATATAATGCTAAATGAACATTTCAGTATTATGTTGTGATTGCAAAATGGAATCTACAGAACTAGGTGTTGGAGCAGTGAGACATGTTAAAACCATAAATAAATTAGGTTATATGTTTAGTTTTAGACCTTAGTAGATCCGTTAATACTTTTGTTAAGAAGTTTAGGTTCAAGTATGAAGGTCTTCCTATTCTAGCCGTTATGTTTCGAGAGAATTTTTGGTTTTTCTCCTTCGACATTGAGTCGGGCTATCATCATCTGGATATTAATTCGAATTTTTGGAAATTTCTAGGGTTTGCTTGGTCTTTCAACGGAGTCGTTAGGTACCTTGTTTTCAGAGTTTTGCCATTCGGCCTGTCGTCAGCCTGTTATATTTTTACGAAGATGTTTAAACTCTTCGTCGCTCGTTGGAGATCCTTTGGTATTTTTGCTATTGTGTATATAGATGATGGAATTTTCGCTTGCAGAACCTTATTAGATGCTCAGTCCGCTAACACATTGGTTAGGTCTGATCTACAACTTTCTGGCTGGAAGGCTAACGAGAACAAATCCAATTGGGAGCCCCGTCAGTTGGCAGAGTGGTTAGGGATTGTCATTGATACAATTCGAATGCTCTTTGTCATTACTGAGAGAAAGATTGCGAAATTAAAGTGAGCTTTGTCTGGACTTATTCTTGTATTTCCTAATCTTCGAGTTAGGGACGTAGCTCGTGTTTCTGGATTTGCGATTTCTCTTACCGTGGCGTTAGGGCCTATTGCCAGACTATCTACTAGACAAATGTATTTATTCATTCAATTGCGGCACTCGTGGGACGATGTTCTTGTCCCACTTGATGGAGTTTTACAGGAATTGAAATTTTGGTTATCGCACGTAGAAGCCTTTAACGGCTATTCGATACAGGTAAATAGACCTGTTGTCGTCTAGCGCAGTTTTAACCCGAGATGCCAGTGAGTCTGCTGGCTATGGCGCTGAAATCACTTTTAGTTGTGAACGGAAGTTTTGTTCCGGAATGTGGAGTTCTGTTGAGCGTGCAAGAGCTCTTCCTTTCGCGAGTTATTGGCTATTTTCGTCGCCTTGAAAAGCTTTCAGAGCTTTATCACGGGTAAGAAGATTAAGATCTTCTCAGATGATCAGTGTCGTTCGTATTGTACACAATAAAGATTTACATTACATTACATTACATTACATTACATTACATTACATTACATTACATTACATTACATTACATTACATTACATTACATTGCAGCAGATCGCAGTTGATATTTTTAGTTTAGGCTTTTTTAGGCTCAATGGATTCCCAGAGCTGACAACGAGCTGGCCGACTATTTAAGTCGTATCATTGATCCTGATGATTCGATGTTAATTCCCGATTTGTTCAAGTTAATCGCAGATAAGTGGGGTCCTTTCGATGTGGACAGGATGGCGAGCAGTTTTAGTTCTAAGTTTTGGTGTCCTGGCACTGAGGCAGTGGATTACTTCACGCAGGATTGGGGAAAAGAATGTAACAATTTTGTTTGTCCGCCCCCTTTATCTAATTAGTGCAGGCATACCACATGGGAACTTGTAAGGCTAAAGGCACTCTCGTCGTGCCAGAGTGGAAATCCGCGCCTTTTTGGCCATTGTTATGTTCTTTCGATCGCCCGTTTTTGTTTCAAGAATTTGTTAAGGATTTCTGTTCTTTACTTAAATCACGCGATATGTTTCTTCCCGGTTGGGGTTCATCTTTTGTATATTCTAATATTAATGAAGTCCGTTTTTTCGGGCACGCACAAATTTAATGTTCTCGCTCTTCGATTGGATTTCGCCTGTTAGGCGCGTTAGTTTAGATTTCATGACTACACGTTTGTTCTTCCTTTTTTGTTTTTCCTTTATATAGACGTGTTTCAAGCGGGATTGTGGTCTCAGAGATCCTAGCCTATGTCTGACAAGTTGAAGAGTCTGGCCGACTCTCTTCCTGCTTTTGTTCTTGGCTCTAAAGCTCTGTCTTCAAAACATGCATGGCTAAATTGGAAAAAGTGGTAAATGGATAACGTAGGCTCTAATCAGTTTACCGTTTCGCCTTTTTTTGTTTTGTTTATATCTCAGAAAAAAGTTGAGTCATGTAACAGTCTGTATTTTAAAGCAGGCACAACAAACGAGGGATGTTTTGGAAAACGCTTGGAATATAAACAGGCAAATGTTAAGACTGTACGCGTGTCGATGTTTAACACAACGGGTTTTTTAATTAGTAAGTTTGGAGAGGTCGTCACACACTTCTCCTCATCTTGGTGGAAGAAAAGAGATGGCGTGGCTGAAGGGGTGGGGTTGCATCAAATGATTTTAAGTGCAAAGGATGGGGGTGCTAGCACTGTCCTCTCCCAACATGCCTTTGAACAAAATAATTCTTTATTCTTAATACTTCAAATGATTTTTAAATTACACAAGACGACACTCAAATTAGCAAAAATTCACCACCAATTATCATTGTTTTTTATTAAATGAAACAAACATGAATTAAATTGAAACATGGCTGTGCACGCCTTCATCCACGACGTTTCAAATGAAAGCTACTTAGCAGTACATATCTGGGGTGACAGTTAGTACGCTGTACAAGGCGGTTTCTAACTTCTTAGTCTGGAAGAAGTCGTGAAGGGTATTAAAGCAGTTACATTATAAACGTATCACAAAATGCTTTTTTTTTTCTCAAGCTAAAATATTTCTCTCTTCGTCTGTAATAAATTCTTGATGATTTCTCAAGGTATTCAATAACTCTATTTCTAACCAGTACTCTCTTACGGTAATGACAGTTTTTCAGTTCTTACCAAGACAGCATTTGGACTTTTTGTTTTTGTTTTCTTTTTTGTTAGCCATTGTTAGCTAAGCAGTTAACTTACAACTTGAAGTCCCCATTTCAAATGGTTTGCTACTTTCGTACTTGCATATGTGATGTTAAGTGTGGTCGACAAGCCTAAATGTAGACTCCCACTTTCGTCAATAATAAGTTAACATCATATATTATCTTTACTTTCGGAAAATTTTAAATAACTAAACGGAACAGTCTGAAGCAGACGCGTTGATAGTTTTCCATAACTGCGCAGGAATGGAATGGATTCACTGAGTTCAGGTTAGGAGCTTTGTACTTTGGACATCTTCACTCGGTTGTCAGGAGTTTTATCAGCACTAATCCTTGAGCACTTTCAGTTCTTTGTCCGGACCCTAGTGACAAAACGAATCTGTCAGCATGTTGTCGATCTATTCGCATAAAAAAGTAACTATATTGTAGTGTTTTGATTGACATAAATGCCGCAGCGACTTAGAAACTCCGTTTTCGCTAAAATGGAACATGTGAAATAGTATTCCTTGTATGGCTTCACTAAAGCTATTGTATCACTGCAAATTAGACGATCAATAGAATACTGAAGGCTAGCGAGAAAGAACGGGACATTTAAATTTTGCACATACACGTTTAAGGTTTCAACCTTTTTCACCTACCCACACTTAAATGACAAATGCAGAACTCTTCGAAGGCATACCGCCTATCTCCCACACACTCAGAGAGAGAGAGGGCAGAGCCCAAAATGAATTTTTTGCGGGCCTTCTTATGGAAAGAGATCAGTTAGAAATTATACCCGTTTAACCAGGCAAGAGATGCCAGTTGCTATGTAAATCTGAATGAAGGAAGCTCAGTCTGGAAGCAAAATAATGTTGGGGCAATTAAACCATACTTTTTGGTTGCCCCTCGGGTAACTCGATCTGCCATGGCAGAAATCCCTGTTATCACAGAGTGTGACTAAGTTTGTCTTGAATGAGGTAATAAAAACCAAACTAGGAAGTAAAAGTAAAATGAGAACGTAACTTTATCATAGCTATTGAACATTTCTTTTCCAGAAAAAAGTTCACTGTATTCGCCATTTCCCCCCCTGTTCTTCATCCATACGAGGCTGTTTTTACAAGCTGCATCACCCAACAGTGAGGCAGGCAGTTGTGTTTGTTTATGGTCATTTGTAGTTGTACGACACCGATTCGTTTCAATGTTTGCTTATTTTTCCATGATGAAAAGCCTTTTAAGCACTTTAACTAGCAGAAAGATTCTCAATGGAATAGCAGTAATACAGAGATGAGAGAGATGATGCATTACATGTTTCTTGGCTTATTCAGGAACAAGCGGCTGGGCAACCAACTTACATTCTTGGAAAAAACAAACCAACACAAGTGGTTGCCCCAAGGACAATAAGGAACAATGAATTTCGAAAACTGCTCAGTATTACCGTTAATTGCAAACGCTACGTTTGAAACTGTACAGCTCGTTTCAAGAAACCGTGCGCGTTTTACGTTCCCACAAACCAAACGCTCTTTCAAAACGAACAAAAGTGACCAAAACGAACATTTTCGATGGTTTTTATGTGGACGGAAGGCCTACATGTAGGCACATAAAGAAATTTATTTTTTCAAATACTGTGATATCAGGATTAATCGAACCCTCAGGAAAAATGAAAACAGTTTGAGGTCATGGGATCGACTCCAAGGATGCGAGGATGCGAAAGGAGAGTGGAGATTAGCTCTTACTCTTGCTTTCCGGAAATGTGAAGTCTGTAATAATACAACGGGAAACGAAAGGAGAGAATTGTCCATTTTACAAGGAATTTACTTATTCAATTTAATCCAGAAACGGAATAATCGTTTTATTGACCTACGGTCGGAATGGCTATTCTGGAATGGATCCCGAATATTTTCTTATTCGGGAATAGGCTCAATCGAACGCAACCTGAGGACGAGAACTGATATCAGCATGCTTGTACAGTGAAACCTGTATTAAACGGACACCCTCGGGACCCTGGCTAGTGTCCGCTTAATACAGGGTCTCCGCTTGATACATTGCATGGTAATAGTTGATTATTGATCCTATGATAACTCCATGTTAATTACCCACGCGCACTGATTTTATTTTTTTTAATTTTTTTATTACATCACTTACGAAACAGTACAATATTTACAAAAACAATGCTTACACTACTTACAATGCGATACTTATACAACTTGCAAGTATAGTACTTTCACTATTTTTCACTAGGTTTTTTTCTATTTTCCAGTATTCTGAGAACTCACCTTAGTTGCTTCATAAGCACTTCCTTGTGTTCCTCCGAGAGGTCCCCAGAAGCAACAGCCGATTTTTCACCTTTGGCTGCCTCTATAAAAAGACACAGAGAGAATGACTGCATTGAAACTTGCATCTTTTTATAAGGCTGCAGTTGGTTAACTTGCCTTCCTGATTGACCAGGGCTATATATGAGGATTTCGACGTTTTTGGAACAAAAACGACCCAAAATTAAAACTAAGTACCTTTGTCACACGCGAAATGCATTTAGAATATAGCTACTGTATATGCGCTATTAGATCTGAGCGTGCACTATTTTTTTTTATAAAATGTCCAAAGAAATGCGCGCACTATGAATGGTCAAATCGAGTTCATAACATCTCAATAAAGCACGCGCGTAGGTGTTTATTCATTCATGAAATATTAGTTCTTTATGTGTACATAGCTAAAGAAGGTAAGGTTTACCTCTTGAGTCTCCAATGTTGTCATATTTGTGCGCATTAATACAACGTTTATGCTATATTCTAAAATATTCTTAATTAAATAGAAGATGGTTTCCCTATGTTCTCTAAGAAAATAATGCACTTTTGATGTCTATAAAAACTGCTGAATGCACCAGCCTCGTCCGCCTCTTCGCCCTAAAAAACAAACAACCAATGAATAGGAAAATAGCTATTTTTCCAGATTCGTATATGCAAATTATTTTAAGATTTAGGTTATTGATTCAACGAATATTATATGATCACGCATTGAAGTTCATTAGCTCATGTATTTATAGCTGCTATACCTGGGGGTCTGTAATTTTTCTATTGCAGTGTTCATTTTCTTTTCCACCTTGTATTTTGAGTCATTAGTTGCATGTAATGTTATACTGAGTGTCTCGTGAGATAAACTTTAATCTTCACAGGCACGTATCTATTGTGATGGATCAATAAAAAGGGGTCGTTTCTTGGTGTTGCGGATGGTTGATCACCAAATTACGTAAAACAAAAGATTCAAAAGACACTGAACAATACCCACACCACAACACAAAAGCTAACCAACAATGGCTTCCGCAACACCAAGAAACATCCTAAAACTGGCGCACGCGGCTCGTGTGGGGCGCTGTCTGAGCGAACATTCTTCCACATCTCTTCTTTTCCAAATCACGAAACTGTTTCACTTTACTAACAAAGAAAAAAAATAATGACAATAAATATATTAAACGAAAATAACTTGTTTGCAGTGTAAATACTTATAATCAGTTAATTTAGATCTTCCAAAAACAGTCTTTGGGTCGGTTTTATCTTCAGAAGTCATTTTTATGCCTTTTTCCTAATCTATCCCTGTATAAGTTACCCCAAGTGCTGGCTTGCCTGAGTTCTGTTTGCCGGGCAAAGAATAAACGTAACCATTTATTTATTTATTTATTTATTTATTTAATCAAATTGCAAATTACATTACATTGCATAAGACAATCAATGAATCTGAGGTCATCTTAGAACAGAATACGTGATTCCTTGGAATAAAACCACCTGATATATCATGGATAGTTTCCAATAACTAGTTACATAGCAAAACAATGGAATATATTCACCTTAACATATTCCCCCGACATATTCCCCTGACATATTCCCCTCTCAACACCCAAAGTTGCAAACAAAAAAAACAGCAAAGCAAGAAAAATTTGTCACCAACTTTAACGATTCTTACATTTTGAATACAACCGAGCAATTTGTTAAATTGAACACAGACGATGATCGTTCCGAAATACTGGATTACTGGATTCTACTTACTGCTGCGATATCTTGACATTGCTCGGCATCTTCAAACAACTCCTCAGTCACTTCTGCAACGCTAAACTGCGGCGCGTTATCATGAGCACGTCGAGGCCCGGCCTCGAGGCTGTTCAGTCGCGAGCTCCTCGTCTAGCTTACTGCTTACATTTAACGAACCACTGAAACTGTTCTGAGTAAGAAACAAGTCGTCTGCTGAGTCACTCATGTCTTCTGATTTTGGAGTAAATAAAGCTCAGACACGACGCAAAACATGTTTGTTCTGTACTAATTTACCACATCGAAATCCCAGTGCGTACGTTCAGCATTTGTATTCTATTGTTCTCCACACATACAAAGGCGTTCCGATATATGCATTGCACAAAAGCGTTTGTTTGTTATTGGGCAGTCAACCTCGCCCATGTGGAATATAAGCCGGTTATTTTCAGGCACCTCGTGGATACGTGATTTATTCACCTCGGGCTTCGCCCTCGGTGAATAAATCACCTTTCCCTCGTTGCCTAAAAATAACCCTTACGTAATGTTATTTAAGCTTCAATGTAACAACTTTTTACCTTTAAATATTTACTAATTGCTTTGTTCACTTGCTTCCTTTTGTAAAAGTCATTTCCAGCCTTAAAAGAAAAATAGCATTACATTAAAATAACAAAATGTATATGTTGTAGTTCAATTTTATCCTTGGTTCAATTTTGATTTGCCATTGTTCTTTTCTATGTTAATATATGATAATTATAAAACAAAGGAAAATCAAAATTGAACAAAGGATAAAATTGAACTACAACATATACACTGAAGACTTGCATAGAGCTACATAATTTATGTAGCTTTTTATTTTATGCGAACAGTTCTGCCGATAAAAAAAATACATGTACATGTAGGCAAGAACCACACGTGTCTACTGCATTATTTATTGCAAGAGAAATTATGAAATATGGATAGAAAGGAATGAGATACAGAAGAGAGGTGGGATAAAAAAATAGTAACAAAAGAAAAAAGTAGAATAAAATATTAGGGAAAAATCAATTATTTACATGTAATTACACCATTTTGTACTATATATAGTACTGTACTATAATTGCGTCGACGAAGGAGACGCTTCCTAATCTTGTCGGCTAGGCGGAACGAATCGAGAAAAGTGTCGGTACCAAATCTGCGCCATCTTGAAACGTCACAATCGTATCCAGCATGCTTAGCGCGTCGTCTAGGCGGA
>JAJLRJ010000008.1:37688534-37926034 GCA_024195265.1 Dendrophyllia cribrosa | reverse complement strand
GTATGAACACTTTAATGGCTGTTTTTTTTTTTAATTTTGATATTTTATCGAACTCACGATAAAATCCCATACAAATGCTTATATTTTTGTCGTTGAGGATTCCTGTTGTGAGCCTGGGCTCCCTGTGGTCTTCCTTGTTGTTTTCCTCCTC
Source organism: Dendrophyllia cribrosa (assembly GCA_024195265.1). Lineage (NCBI taxonomy): Eukaryota > Metazoa > Cnidaria > Anthozoa > Scleractinia > Dendrophylliidae > Dendrophyllia > Dendrophyllia cribrosa. The sequence goes on along the minus strand of JAJLRJ010000008.1, from coordinate 37,925,883 downwards.
TTTTCCTCACCACTGTGTTAGTAATCCTGAAAACAGAAATAAACAGATTCATTGGTGAGGACATGTTCATTTGCTTTCTAATTTCTCTGCACCTAAAAATATCCGTAAATAATTGTTAATGACGCAAGCAAAACTCGAAAATTTTAACACGCGTTGTAAAGCTTCCATATAAATTTAGGCACACGAATGACCTACATGTATGCGCAAGTCTGCTTTTACGAATTTTACGGACCAAGTCAAACTTTATTTTTTTTTTATTATTTTTTTTTTCATAAATACTCGTTTATTTCAACACATACATTACTAACTTACAATACATGTTACATTCCATTACTTACGATTAATTACAGTACCATATTTACAATATAATACAATGCATCAACTTACTAACAATACTTCACGTTACATCAAGTTGCTACATTACTTACATTTTGTATACTTGATTAATGAGTTATGTCTTAAGGGAAATACTGCTAGGGCTAAACTTTCTTCATATTAAGCTAATAGAAAATAGAAAATAGAAACGAGGCATAGGAGACAAGTTGGCAATCAGAGAAAAAAACTTACAAAGTTCGTGAAATTCTGAAAGTTTAGGTCCTTGCCCTGTGTTCTACAGATCCAAATAAAATAACGCGCAATCAAAAAATAGACATCCAGTTGGTTTTTCTTAAAAACTTTAGTATTTAAGCCTAATATTGTGGTTGAAGTAAAGTTAATAGTCTCTATGTCTGCGATGCCTTTGTCAGTGATGAGCCATTGCTTAAAACTTTGCCAAAAGCGTGACGTCACATTGCAAGACCAGAAAAGGTGGATTAGGCTCTCCACCTCACTTCTACAGAAAGTACACATGTCATTCTCTTTTATTCCTATTTTCTTCAAGAAATCATTTGTTGCCAGTCTTCTATGAAGTAGTTTGAATTGAAAAGTATTTAGTTTAGTTATTTTGGTACAGTTGAAAGACAGTTGGTATACTGACTCCCAATCAATTGTTTCCATATTTTCTACCTCGCAATCCGCACACCATTTGTTTTGACTACGGTAAGGGGGTTGCTGCTTTAGATCAATAAGTTTTTCATAGACTACTCTATTTGCCTGATTAGACTTTACAAAGCGTTCAAGAAAACTTTCGAACTTGGTGTTCCTATCTAAAAGACGATCTTTGTTTGTTTTCTCTAAAGCTTTCACTACAGATATTAGACTATGGAAAGTAAGAAAATTTGTTTGAATATTGAAACGATCTTTTAATTCTTGGAGTGAGAGGTAGGTGTTGGAATCTTTCATTATATGCGCGACATTTTGGACACCTTTAGACAACCAATACTTGTAATATACAGGTCTATTTCCGATTCTTATCAAGGAATTATACCATAAGCTCGTTGATAGAAAGTGGTCAATCGAGTTCACGTCCGAATCATAACTTATTTCCGACCAAATATTCAAAATTTCGGCCAAAAATTTGTCCGAGATACTAGTTGTAAATTTAGACATGTCGTCTTTGTTAAGGTTTCCTCTGAAAACGGCCTGGCCGCCAAATTTGTGCAATTCATAGTCAAAAAAATATTTCCACTTACCATGGTTCTCTGGATCAAGGTATTTTTTTACCCAGGTAGATTTTAGTGCTTTGTTAAAGGAATACAAGTCGATCATCTTTAATCCACCATCTGAATAATTGCCTATAATAACATCTCGTTTGATCTTGTCCCCCCTACCATCCCATAAAAACTTAAAGAATATATTGTTGATTTCTTTTAAAACGCGATGATTTGTTGGTAAGGGCGACAAGATGTAAACAAGTTGAGAGGCTATCAGACTCTTTAATACTGTAATTTTTCCGAGTAAGCTCAGTCGCCGGTATTCCCAGCAGCCCAGGTTATTGTTAATTTTGGTTAGTTTTTCAGAATAGTTTATCTCCAGACTTACTTCAGAATTGGTCGAAAACCACACACCTAAGGCCTTCACTTTGTCTGTGACCCATTTTAGATCTTTTTCCGGGCAAAGTATGTCTTTTCTTCCGGCATTGGCTCCAATCCAGAGTACTTCAGTTTTTCTATTGTTTAGTTTTAGGCCAGATATTGTCTTAAAATCATCCAATACCTGAAGCGAGGAAGTTAAAGATTTTTTTGTGCCATCTAAAATAAGAGTGGTGTCATCCGCATACTGGCTGATTTTGATTTCGTTTCCATACACAAAGATGCCCCAAGTCAAACTTTAAGGGGCCAAAACTTATTTTAATGTTCGTTACAGCTTAGAAGCAAGGCTGTTACATTTTATTGTACTTTTTGAAGCAAATACGACTAATTCAAATGTACTGCTTTACGGCCAAGGAAGCGACGCTCAAAATGCACGTGGTCACACTTGCACTACGAGCAGCATTTTGAAAATTGTTTTAGCTTGCTGGAAAAAAAAAATTAAAAATAATATAGTTTAAAACCACTGCTCACCTTTGGTTGAACTTGTTGAAAGTTTCCTTTCATTGTTTCATCTCTTCGGTTCCTCTCGTGTGGTTTCAAATTCCCCAGTCTGAGAAGAAATAAAAATTATTTTAGTTTTGGGACAAAATTGTAACAATATATCCTCTTAAACCAGTACTCACCTTCGGTTGTTCTCGTACGTGTTTCAAGTTTGAAGACTTCTTTCCTCGCTTCAGTATATTCTCTTAAACCAGTACTCACCTTCGGTTGTTCTCGTACGTGTTTCAAGTTTGAAGACTTCTTTCCTCGCTTCATCTCTGTCTTGTCCGTCGTGCGACTACCCGGTCCTTTAAGACAGCAACGACATCCGAACTTCTCGGCGTCCTCGCTCAACTGCAACTTGCTTGGTTTGTGACACGTTCTGCAAGTTACATGAATATGGATTAGGAACCTAGAAGCCAATCACTGACAAGCACGCTACAGATTTGACACGATTCTCTTGTGCACGCTTTTTCAGTGAGAAAAAAAAAAGTTATTTAACGTCTTCTCCAGGATTTGAACTCGGAACCGCTGGTTCAACAATACAGCGACCTATACCACTGGACCACAGTGGAAATCCGTTTGAAGTCTGCAGATCGGTTTTAATTTTCCATCAAAGTACTCCAAACGCGAAACATCAGTACGTCGTGTTCATAATGTCCTCTTTTTCGGCGGTCGAGTATTGCATTTGAAACGGGTAAATACCGCACTGGTCACTAGTGGCACTCGTTCATTACGCTTCGCGTATTCAAGAGTTAAAAAGGAGGCTGGTTTTCATATGGTCAAAGATAATCTCTATAAATAAAATAGCTGGACTTCCTACTCTGTGATTGATTGTAATTTTTTTCAAATAGTGTTCCCAATGAATTTATTCTGCTATGTGATTTTATAGACACTTTTAAGTACTTATGAAATGAAATTTTCGACCCATTTTTTATACTAAAACAATTGAAGTCCATGTTCCACTGATTCATCATTTTCCAATTTAAGTTATGGTCAAGCAACGAAAAGTATTTTTTTGGACGTCCAAAGTTGGTCGAAAATGAACTTTTCGTGTCCTGGGGCCTGGATCTAGTTTAAAAAGAAACTGAATGCACGATAACTGCAACAAAGCATTGAGAATGGCCAGATCTGGGTTTCCAGACCTAGATCAGTATTAATACTTGAAGTGAAACAAAAAAAACCGGTAAACTGATCCTTACGGCGGAAAAACAGAAGTTAGAAGCAAATAACATGGTGACGTCATCAGTTGTGCAAAAATGCCAAAAATGCGGTGTCGCTTTCAGACGTCTCAGTATTTCTCGTAAACAAACCATTTTTTAGCTATATTTTTGCAGTTTTGCTCAGTTAGAAATGTCCTCCGACGATGAATTTTGACTACCATGTTGACTACGATGGTCTGTACAACTGTTGACGTCACAAGTCCTATTTTGCATATTTTGGCCGCGCGCTGGTTGTCCCATATTTTTGGCTCAAATAGGCTAACGTTGAGGTAAGAAAAAAATTGATTGCGCGCTTGACTATGATAACTTAAATTAGAAAATTATGAATCAGTGGGACAAGGACTTCAATTTTTTGGTATAAAAAACGGGTCGAAAATTTCATTTCATGGGCACTTTAATAAAGTTTATTTATGAGCTTTTTCAGTTAAACACAGATCAAGCATCAAACACCTTGGTCACTCTGTCTAGTAAGGTGCTATCATACAGTCTATGTCTCCAGAAAGACACCCTGTTTAAGACGCTTAATAGTGAAATAAGACGCAAGACCCTGAAAACCATACCCTGTTGGGAGGCACATACCCGTTTAAAGGAGGATATTACCATCTTCCCGGCATGCACTTCAAGCAAACTATATTATCAAACGGCGGCGACCCACAAGCAGCTCATTTTACACAGACGCCTTTGAGGTTGGACGTCAGTTGGTCAAAGCGGAAACCTTTCAAAAGAAATCTACTTCTACCTATTTAGTATTCTATTCGCGTTTACAGGATATCTTCTATTTCAGGTTATATATTCTACAGTTTCTTCTCAAGGCCGCTTAGTTTCTCAGACTGGCCGAAACCCTCGCATTTTCGATTGGCGTCGCGTGGTAGACGCGTGAAATGTCTTCATACATTCGTGGAATCAATAAACCTTGTCGCCATTCGAAAACAATGCCGGCTTAAATTGGAAGAAATCTCCGTATTTGCTTGCCTTGACCTATTGAATCTAACACGCGGGAACAGAGCCTGTGAAATATTCCCCGCTCACAAAAACATAAAACCACAGCTACTCAATTTCAACTCAACTATGTCTACTCAGCACGCGACTGTCTTGCTGTCTGTTTACGGCTTTGTTTATATACTTTAGCTCAAAATCAACCGTCGCCTTTCTCGCTATTTTCTGACCTTTTTATGGTACGAGTACTGATCGTTTAGCTTTACTTCATCTTATTTTTTAACTTCAACTTTCGCTGGTTACTTTTAGACCTTTCATGAGTGCTTTTACACTCCGAGGAGCAGACTGTAAAATGACGCTCGCATAAGCACAAGTCGTGTTTCGCTTCGAAATTACGAAAATTCCAACGGCTCAAATCAGTTGAAATCCTGGAGTCCTTAGGAGTCCTTATAGTTTTCTAGATTGTGTGCCTACAAATGTACTAAATTATCGTAATATTATGCTAAGGACGCTTTGTTGTTAAAGTGATTCAACAATTACAAAGCAGACTGTTCAATACAGGAGGTCGGATTCACGTAAGAAAGGTCACAAACAAAAGAACGAACAACCGTAACGCAATATCGCCAGAAAAATAAAACCAGATTCAATGATTCATAAAAACATCACTGAACACGATTTCATTGAACAACTTACCATTTTCGACCAAGTTTCCGAGAAAAATCACCTTGAATTATGGCATATTTAGCCACTAACCCTTCCAGTTGGCGCCATTTTATTGCATAAATTACCGCAATGCATGTCGGGAAGGTGGTAATATCCTCCTTTTACCCGTTTAGGGGGAGAACCATTGCTTTTTGGTCATATAGTGTAATCAATACGTAGATTGCACCGAAAAGGGTGTAACTGATGAAGCTGTCAAAACTATTGCAGTGCGGTAAACTTAGTGCTGCAAGACAGTAAGGATATAACTAGCAGAAAAGTTTGCAAATTACCAACACCTAATTGGGCAGAAAGTGGAAGCGTAGAAGCCGATTAAAAATAGCTTGTAAATAGGACTTTCGTGCTGACGGTTGGTGTTTCGACGTCTGGGGTCTGCTTTGAGGGTGGAAGAAGGGTAATAAACACGGATTAACGAGTCTAAGTAGAAAATTAATCAGGAGTATCAATAGTTTAAAAATCCAGTGTAAAGAATATTTTTTAATTAACGGAATAACAAAAAGCGAGAAAAGAACAAAATTCAATTTCGATTCATCTTCGTTCCATTAATCTAGATCAGGATGAACTCAGTTTTAAGGTGAAGGATTCTATCTAGTACGCATTCAAATTTTATCAGTAGAATTTGATGGCGCGTAAGTCAAGATTTGCAACTAGTTTCATCAATCCAAATTTTCCTTGAATTTTGCAATTTACACTTTTACAACGCAAGAGTTCTTCGATATATCTTGTTAAGTGATAATCATCGATGATGAACAACAGTGATTTTAGCTGCACAACAGGCGCTTTTGGGCGTGTTCAAGGGGGTTTGGGGGCGCCAGCGCGCAGCGCGAGACACGCGAGGGGAGGGAAACAAAAGAAAGGCTCCCCTCGCGTATCTCGCGCTACGCGCTCGCGCCCCAAAACCCGTTGAACACCACCCAAAAGCGCCTATTGTGCAGGCTACAATCATTTGATCGAAGACTCATTGCTCTGCGGTGGTTTGGTGGAGGATCAGGGTCCCGTGGTCTGTGGAAAATAAGGGGTAGCGAGTTATACTAGCTATAGGTGGTCTCTTCGTAAACCTACAGTAGATCACCTGTGGTTAAGCAATAAGACATACGGAGACAATATTTCAATATACCTCGAGGGTAGATTTTTTTTATAAAAAGGTTATGTAAAGTTTTGCTCAAAACAAATGGAAATTGACAACGTTAGAAATTTTGAGATGATATGCTTCAAAAGACAAACGCAATTACTTCAGGTTATCAATAAACAGCGCGGCTACTTTAGTTGAAAATAATTGATGTTTTAGAGTTACGCATAGTCGCTCTCAAGAAAACTGAGCCTCGGAATGTTCCATCAGCTTAAATTTAGGTCCATGGAATCATGGAGTCGGTCCATCGAAAACTCGTTCGGGGGCAGTTTCAGTCAGATCAAATACTAATGCCTTTTGTCTTGCATTTAGTTATGTTAATGTTTTACGTCAAAGTTGCAAGATAAAAAGTCTGAACACAAGCCATCTATGTAGCATAAAACTATTCTAACCTTCACCCTAACCCTAACCCTAACCCTAACCCCCCCCCCTCCCCCCCCCCCCCCCCCCCCCCCCCCCCGTTTAAAAAGGCACTGTCATGCTTTTTTCATACAAAACTGATACCTTTTAATTCCTTACGTTTCTAGCCAGCACGAATTAATTAGACAAAGAAACCCTTTGAACAAAGGATCAGTGCGTTTCGCGGTTACGTGAAGTTAATAGTTTGTCTAGGTACTGGCCAACAATAAATGCGACTCATTTTTTGTAAATGCGACTCGTTTTTTGTACTCGAAACGTCAAGAATAGTTTCTATCAGTATAAAACCAGAAGGGAAACAGCAAGAAAAGAACCCATTTAAGTGCACTTGATTGACGCGCACGCAACGTAGGTGTTCAATTGTAGCTAACCAATTTGAAAAAGTTGTAAAAGTTGTAAAAGCTGTAATTATTGGACACCCAGGTGACCACGTGCCAATTATGTAAGAAATATAATAGGCGCACGGATGACCAATCGCAATTAAGAATTTTGTTATTGCTACAATTATTATTATTACAGTAGTAATGTAAGGCACTATACGTCACTTTGGGTAATTATCGAAAAAATTACTATAATTTAATGGCTATCAATAAATTATAGATGAAACGTCTATAATTTTGATTCATACGTCACTTTTCCATTTTAGTGTGTTTTTGTCGTTACTTTGATGTAATATCATATAATTATAGATGAAACGTCTATAATTTTGATTCTTACGGCACTTTTCCATTTTCAGTGTGTTTTATCGTTACTTTGACGTAATATCATTAAATTATTGTGGTTTATCGATAATTTTGAGTCATGTATGGCACTTCTATACTTTATCGATAAATTACTATAATATAAATGGCTGTCACTAAATTATAGTAATTTATCGATAATTTTGAGTTATGTTCGTCACTTTTCCATTTTAGTGTGTTTTTGTTGTTACTTTGATGTAATATCGTATAATTATAGATGAATCATCTATAATTTTTGTTATGTACCACACTGTGTGGTACTTTACCATTTTTAGTGTGTTTTGTCGAAAGATAATCTTATTTTGTTTCCGTCTTTATCCATAAACTCATTTCCAGTTCTTAGGTAATGTTGAATTGAACCGACATTCTTGTTCAACAGTTTTGAACACTGATATATACTTTTACATTCTTTTATTTTTTCACCTGTTTGCGAATTTGTTATTACTACTTTCTTCGCTGTTGACGGCTTGCATACTAGTGTTTCATTGAGATTCAACGCTTTCGCCAGTTCCACTTTGCTTAACTTCATGTAGTATTTGATTTTCTTTCCAACAGCCTTTTCTCTCAATTCTCGTAGGGTCATAAATGATTCCATTGTTTAATCTTATTAATAAGATTTATATTTTTTAACCCATTTTTCACAGATCTTTCAATTCTTTTAGATCTATCCATTGGTTGAATTTTTCTGGGTAACCACTCCACTTCACTAACGCTTTACCTTTTCGAACGTCTCGTCGAATCACTTTCCCAATTCGGTAAACGTCTTGAACAGCTTTCTGTAACTCTTGTTCGTAGAAAGAACCTGTTATCTCCTCACCCAATTGATCCTTTATTTTATAAGTTATTGGATTGGTGTATTGAATCGAATCAATAATAAAAATCTCTTCCGTCCAATTTGGGGTGTAACCTTTATCGAAAACAGGGCGTTTGTATTTTGATATTCGAACTTTATCCCCAACTTTGAAGGTTGGTTTAGCGAGTGTGCGTTTCACATTGCCATAAAGATTTAAATAAACATCACTTTCGTTCTTTTTCTTCGATGCTTCCACAGGTGTCATTCCGATGCTTCGATGTTTCGTATTATTGTACTCTGACAACAACTTTGTTAACATATCATAATATTTTGTATTGTTTTGAATTGTAAATTGCTTCCACATTTTGTTTTTCATCGTACGGTTCCATCTTTCACAAACACTAGATTTTTCTTCATTTTCAGTTGAGTACAATGTTATTTTATTTTTATCTAACAGTTCTTTCATATTCTTATTGTAATACTCTTTTCCCTTATCAGTCCATAAAAAATCCGGTTTTCTTCCTTCTTTGAATATTGTTTTGAACGCTTCTGCGACACTCTCTCCCTTTTTATCCTTCAACGGAACAATCCAACCATATTTACTGAAAACATCTAACACCATGAGAAGATATCGATATCCCTTATTCCACTTACTAAATTTCTGCATTTCAACAAGGTCAGAACACCATATCTCATCGATTCCGATTACAATAACACGCCGCCGAGTAAACTTGCGCCTTATAGGTTTATGTAGTTCGTTTGCTAGCTTTTCTTGCCACGGCTCTACGTTACTACTCGGCGGCTTTTTCCGTTTTTTGAAACACCTAGTCCAAGTTTTTGTTTTACGTTGATTATATTTCTAGCTAACGAGTGACCCCATTGTCGTTCACTATAGGGTATACTATCCAAGGCTTTCACCATTTTTCTATCAGCTTCATTTTTACATTTTTTAACATATGCTTTATTCGCGCACACCGAATAATCGACGTCATGCTGCATAGCTACGGCATCCGTTTTACCCGTTGGCTGCTCGTAGATCTCCAGTATTTTACCTGTTTCATCATGTTTTACTTGCGAATCCAAGTCATTGTATGGTCCTGTGTATTTATGCCCTGGTAATGTCCATCCTCCTTTTGGTTTTGGAAGTTTTCCAATCGCTTTATGAATATCGACCCCACCGCCCGCCGCTGGGACGGGCTCAATTAGTTTCCCGATCTATTTTGCATACCTTTTCCGGTCAATGCGTTCAGAAGTAAAGGGACTCCTATTGTAGCCAAAAGGGTTCCGAGAAATCCACCACGCTGTATTGTCACATTTCCACCTGATTGAAGAGCAATTAATTCTTGCCTCTGTTTATTTGTAAGTGAATGTATTTTTTCAATAAGTTTTTGAATTGTATCTTGCGGAATAAGGAAACCTCCATTCTGAGACGGTACTTCGTACCCTTGTCCTAGAATTTTATCCATTCCAAAATTACCCAAACTTGATAAGGCACCTGTTGCAATACCAGGGAGAGCTTTCGTGGCCGCTTTCATAACCTTCGGTAATAGCTTTGTTCCCAGGCTGATAAGTGAGGAAAATAGAGAACCGCCTTTTCGAACAACTTTTTTGATCTGCGTTTTACTGATTTTGATGTCAACGCCTTGTCCCAAGCCTTTCGCCTTATGGATCTTGTTTATCTGTGTTTTGGTCAACAGTAGCTCATCAGAGCCGTACAATTGATTATATGAGAGGCGAATAGTTATTGGAGAGCGACTCTGAAAAGCTTTCGCCAATTTTAGTTTTTGATTTTGAGATAAATTCACACCATGTGGAAGATATTCAGTCATTGTATTATTATACGTTTCATATAATAATTCTTTGAAAATTTATTGAATTTATCCTTTTCTGAGGATGGCTTTTCCACTTGTCACGTCGACACTGATCTCTTCTTCGTTAAGAATCAACGCATACATGTTGAATTCAGCATTTGGTAAACCGCTAAGTTCGAATTTGAGTTCCAACTTAGTGGCCCCGCTCTTGGGCCCCTCTTCCTGATATCTTAAATCGAAATATAAAATACCATACAGTTCCTGAAACGACTTCAGATCAATAGTCGGACCCGACAGATAATCATTGAAAGCCTTGGTGTACTCTGTCAATTCCCTGAATGTCTTGGCTAATTGAAGAGTTGGTTGTATTTGCTCCTGCGGGTAAAACACACCGTTGGACAAACCCAACCGGGCACTTGTTATTGTTCTAGCGTTTGCAATATTGTAAGTATTGAATAGAAACATATTTTGTTCCTGATCATCCATCTTCGCGGTATTGAGAGCCCATACAAAGACATGTCTGGGTTTTCTGATGAGGGTCGTTATCCTGAAAGTCCCACTCGTCTGTTGAAATGGCGAGGTTTCGATACTCTCCTTGAGGTAGGCCCATGTATGGGGTTTGAGGTACTTTTCAAGAAACATTTGTTCACCACTAGGATTCAATATCATTTTAGGAACCCACAAAACAAAATTGGTGATAATATATCTACCAGGGTCAGCGGCAGCGGCTCTAAACAGAATATTATCGTCACTTTCTAAGGTAATTTCAAAGCTTACTTTCCCATTAGGACTGATCTGATCCTTGAATGACTGAAAATAACCGAAACGATTCAACGGTAGAGTAATATTATTTGTTGCACCAGCACTAAGAAGTGCCTTCCTCTTTGCAAACCCTTCGTTATAATGAGGGTTATCTGTGGGTGCTATTTGCTGCGCGTTTCCATTCAGCGCAAGTGTAGTATACTTTTGAAAAACTGCCCCGGTGGCTGTATCAGGGTACTGAAACATTGAACCACCTACTCTGTCGCTATAATCTTTCGAAAAATCCGTGAGATTTTTGACATTGATAGCGTGATTGATGCTATGTGCGTCAAGGACTTTCACACCACCAAAGTCAACGGTGAGGGATTTTATTAATCCAAACCCACCGTTTATAATTCCAGCGGCATCGTTTGCACCATAGTCCGTATTATCCATTTTCGTAATTTTTACGTCGAGCTCAAAGTAAGCATTATACCAATCCAATGGGTGAATATCGTTGCTACTATCAACAACAAATTTATAATTAGTTTTGTTTTGAGTTCGATTATTTGCTGGAAGGACGATTGCATTTTGCAAATCGGTTGAAATATACTCATATCTTTCACAATGCTTTGAAGATCTAAACGCCATTTATATTTTGTATGGAAAAGTTTTTTTTATAATTTCAACAATTCCTGAAACTGTTGGTTTAGATTACCTTTTCTACTTTTATCTTTTTCTTTATGTGGTGGAGGTGCGGACTTTGCATTTTCCGCTTGTAATAGTTTTACGATCTGTTCTCCTTTATTTTCCTGACTTGTGGGTTCCTTACTACTGAATTTGTTATATATTTTTTCTCCAATTAATTGACCTGTCTTCTCTCCAACCTTCTCAGCACCCTTTTCGACAAGTTTTGTTGCCCCCTTTGTTACTATTTCCTTCGTCGCTTTGCTTGCGAGTTTTGATGCTACTTTTTTCACAAAATCAGTGAAAATTCCTCCACCGTCGATTTCATAATATATATTTTCACCATTTTCATCTCTGTAACGCCTTTGCTGTGACATTTTTTACTCTTACTCAATATTATTTATTTCTCTTCTTTTAGAATTAATATTAGTGATATAGGAATGTTATTCAAATCCAAAGGTCTACTATAGTCATCGGTAATATAAATTCGTAAATATTTTATGCTATTCGTTTTGATTTTGTTGAATAGGGCTCTCCTAGGTTCAATGTGAAATGGAAATGACAAAGGAAGATTATCAACACTAAATCGATAAAGTACATCTGATTCTTTCCCCGCAACAATACTTTCAGATATAATGTTTGTGTGAATAAATATATTATCGGTAGATCTTGTGATATTTGGTATTTTTTCACCATAACTGGTTGCACTGACGATTCTCTTGTTAAATCCGATAATGTCGGCAAAATCACCGGTTCTCAAGTCCACCTGAAATTTCTTTTTTAGGGTTATCAACACTTTGAATAGTGATGGAACGAAATCGATTGTGATACCTGATTTTGAATGACCGTTCGTTACGAGTGCTCGCTGAAAATAAACGTTTAGTTCCTCATACGAATAATTACCGTTTGGCAATACGATCTGTGTCCACGTCCGTCCTGAATCGTGGCTATATTTAATTGTATTGTTGTTGTAACTATTACTCACATTGTACCAACTGTACGACATCGTTATCGAGTCAAGAGCCACGTAATAGTTCTTATTCTTATCAAGCTCCAATTCCGGATCGAAGCGGATCGTAAAATCATGGCTTTTCGAATTTACTGTGCCATCAACTGAATTGATAAAAAGGGGTGCCTCCATTGTTACGTTAGATGAATTTGTACATAGGAATCATAATCTTTTTTCGAAATAATTTCAAGTTTCAACAGGCGATCAAGAATTTCCCAAATCTCATTTCGGATCTCTATATTATTATTACCGGCGCGTCGGGTTCCTGTTAAAAGCGTCAACCTTTTCATCAACTCTTCTGGAGATGTATAATAAATCGTGCCGCCATTAGTAGAAACTAGTTTACTTTTACCTGAAGACTTATGTTTAGGCATTCCGGATAGCCTGTTGAGATCATGGAATATCTGAATGGCTCTTGAAGAGTACTGCTTTTTCGGATTGAACCTTTTTGTCAACAGATCTACTAGAGATCTATCCGCTGGCGACTCATAAACCATACTTCCACCTTTCATCGCTTCCACAACCATCTCATTCAACAGTCGTGGAACATTGATCATCAACCCACCGTATTGTCCGGTGCATCCACCGATCTTATATGCATTTCTTTTCGGTTGTTGTATCGTCGAACACCTTCCCCAGTAGTAGGCGACATTGGTGAAACCAGTGACTGACCTTCATCTAACAGTTGTAAACGAGCTCGATACTTTTGCAATAGCTTGATATCTTTCGTCAGGTCCTCGAGTTCTGCTCTATTTTTATCTTTTGATTTTTTACTTTTCGAGAGTTGGCCCTTTTTTCGTCCAAGAGCTTGCAGCTGCTTACTAAGTTTTCTATCGTAATCACTCCAATTTATCGTCTTATTTATTACAGCATTCATTACATCGGATGGCGGTGGTAAGTTATATTCCATTAGCTTTTGAACTTCATTTGGACTAAAATTTTTATCAATATCCGCTCGGAAGCGTGGTGGACTTGGATCGGGACTACCAAACGGAAGTTGGTAACCAGGCGATGGAGTCGCAAATCCCTTATCTTTATCTTCTTCAATTGCGGTTAATACAAAATCTTCCATTCCGCTGGTTATCGCTTTCTGATTCTCTGTCAATTTCTCAATGAGTCGATCTTGTTTCTCATCAATTGTTTCTTTCACCTCTTTTACTTCGCTAACAATGGGGTCAAATATTACTCCTCTTTCAAACCGCAAATCTTCTTGTTCATCGCTATAACCTTTCAATGATTTCGTGACCTTTTCTTTCAAAATATTGACCCTCGTTCCCTTTTCAAAACGTTTTCTTAACTGTTCAACATCCATTATGAATTTATGTTCAGTATTACATTTAGGTAACAAAAAAAAATCTCAAAAAGATAAGTGTCGATTTAACATTTATCTTTTGAGATAAGTGTCGATTTAACATTTATCTTTTGAGATAAGTGTCGATTTAACACTTATCTTTTTTGGTTTTGAGATAAGTGTCGAATTAACACTTATCTTTTGAGTTAAGTGTCGATTTAACACTTATCTTTTGAGTTAAGTGTCGATTTAACACTTATCTTTTGAGTTAAGTGTCGATTTAACCATTTCAAAAAAGATAAAAAACAGAGGCATATTTATAATAATAATTAATAGACATGAAAATACCAAATTACGATACTAATGTGAATGAAAAGCCGAAGAGAAGATTGAAGAACTTTTTAGATGAAGAATATCGAATGCTGGTAGCCGGACAATCTGGAAGTGGAAAAACGAATACCGTCATGCATATGTTGAGGGAACCTTTGGCTTATTACGATAAGATATACATGTATACACCCAACCCTCACCAGGATAAAATACAGGATTTGAAAAGATTGATGGACGGTATATCACAGAAAGTTGGTTATGATGTATTAGAAATCAAGGGACAAGATGAGATTATGGATACGTCAGATTACCCGGAGGGAAACAGAAAAATAGTTATTTTTGACGATCTCGTCAATGCGCCACCCAACATCCAATCAAAAATTGCGAACCATTTCACTGATGGAAGACATCATCAGATTTCACCCATCTATTTGACGCAGTCATATTATGACACACCGCAAAAACTAAGGCTAAATTGTTCACATATGATGCTTTATACACCCACAACTAAAAACCATTGCAATCTAATAGGAAAAGAAAACATGATTGAGCCGGAGTTGTTCAAAAGATTAGGACCGTATGAATTTATTTTTTTGGACAAGGAAAAGAAGAGTGTTGCAAAAAATTTCGATGAAAAAATCTAGAATATATCTAAAATGGAGCCGCAAAAAACATATTGTGTTCAGGAAAAAAGAAAAACCGGTTGTGTTGAACCATCTGGTTATTCGGAAACCGTAAATGGAAATCTTCAGTATTGGAGCACTTGCGCTAATTGCGGGATAAAGAAAACTCGTTTCGTTAAGAGTTCGAGCGGAAACGGTATGCAAAATAGATCGAGTGGAAACGGTATGCAAAATAGACCGTATATGCCATATATCCCGCCACCATTTTACGACCACACCCGAATGGGAACGGGTTGTAAAAAAAAGACGGGTCAAGGATTATTATTCGGGAAAAACTCCCCATTCAACGATATCCCTCTCTTCGGCGCGATATTTTAATTGAGAAGCCGCCTTTCGTGAATAAAGCAATATCAAATTTTGATATTATGAAGTGGATAGATTACATGCAGATTCCAAATTTCAACGGTGTGATTTCAAGAGATCAAATAGATAAGATCGACACCAAGGTGATCTGTAATACTCCCGGTTATTACATTGTTAATTTAAACGACACAAGTCAACCCGGCTCACATTGGATTGCGCTAAACATCAGAACCGAACCCGGTGTAATTGAATATTTTGACAGCTTTGGGTTGAACGCCCCAACCGAAGTAATAAATTTATCAAATCGCTTGAATGTGAATTATCTGTACAACAGTTCACAATACCAAGATCTAATGAGTGTGTTGTGTGGGTATTATTGTCTGTATTTTGTTAACGAATCCCATAAGGGAAAATCATATTGGGAAATAATAAGACGTTTTTCACATAAGTCCACCAAATCCAACGAGCGTTTTATAATTGATTATTTCAAAAAAATATAATTATCAATATAGTCAAATGGGATATTCTGACGGATCACATCGAGCTTATAAAACAGGAAAACTCGCCGGGTCGACTGAACCACCAGGACCACCAGGACCGCCTGGTGTCGGATTTAAAGTGCCTATGAAATGAAATTTATTTTTTGATGTATTGAAAGTTTCATCGTTTTAGACCTTGGAATAAAAGGTTTAAAGTGTTAGGGATGATGCGAAACGCTTTTTTTATGGTCTCAAAGTTAGGTTTTTGGCGCTAAAAAGTGGCTCCAATTTGTGCGCGGCCAAAACCAGTGTCATATTACACTGTGACGTAAATAGTTGTACAAACTGCTGCGGGAATATAGAGAACAAGAGAGCTGACAAGAGACGTCGCTAGAGGTGGACCAATATTATGCGGCGAGCGGCCTCAAACATACGAGATATTAGAATTCTTCGATAACAGAGGGTGTAACAAAGCTTTATTTTGCTCCAGAGGAAAATAGGCCGACGAAATACATGAAATTTGTTCGCCGACATCGGAAAGGGTACGTCAAGCGATGTTGTTTTCAATGAAAGTGCTTATTGTTAAGATTAATATTATTTTGCAAAAGAAAATAACATTCCGGCCGGTGAGGCCGTTTAATCAAGCATGATTTTCCCAATCCATATCCTGTTTGGAAGTTACTTCAAGCCTCGGCTCGACTGGAGAGCCGTCGAAGTCAGTGAGGCCTACAAAAATATACTGACTCGATCGGCACTGACTGGCGAGTAATATGAATGTTTATATGTTATTCCGAATTATAAAACTCAAAGCGCAGCGACGCAAGTGTTCACTGGAAGGCGTCTATTCTGCGGGACATCTATCAAAAATCTACATGTACAAATGCGTAAGACTATTCGGAACAAAATACATCGCTGAATCATTGCGTGTTCGATCAGATCAATTTTTATCAATGAAATATAAATCAGACATAAATGTAAACACGATACTTTGAACTCACTTACAAGCCGCCAAGTGGTTAAAATTTCCAGAAACGTTCAATCGCTGGCAAGACACTGAACTAGAAGCATAATTATTACGTATATACTTGAGTTCAAACATTTTGAATAAATAAATAAATAAATACGCTATCAAGGCGCCTTGCCGCTAAAAATACACCATTCACATTCAATTCAGCAAGCCGCCTGAAAAACACCACCTCGGATATGCATAACATATCAGTATAATTTAGAAACTTTCAACTAGCAAGCCGCCAAGACATATCTTTCGCATGGAAAAAAGAACTTTAAGTAGACGGGCGAATTGCCAAGCCGATAAAATAAGTTCATAACCTCCACGCGCGATCAATGAACTTCAGAGAAGACCGGCTGAGTCGCTAATGCGCTAATATCATGATTGTTTGTACTACAAATATATCGTTCGCGTTCGATTAACGCTAGTCAACGAGCCACTAAAAAGAAATAACAAAAATGCCTCTGCGTTCAATAAGCTTACAACTCAACTGGCGAACCACTGAGACACTGTGCTACTGAAATGTATACCTTTCACGTTCAATAATCTAAATCAAAGTTCGTCTTCTTCATGTTCACTTCCTTCGCTCAAGCGGCACAGTCGGTTCGTCTCGCTACGGCAAAACTACAGTGGACACGATCATTTCAGTTGATCAAGAGTGATCCGAAACTGATCATATCCTCTTCACCTTCAGAGGACTGTAAAGAAACAAATTAGGCGCTGTCTGACATTTGTACAGCCAAAAACGTTGGCAAAATGACCATCACGCTAAAGGATTCCAAGGGAATTATAGCGTAAACAAACCAATGTGTCATACTATTTACGTAATTTACGTCATCACGCACGCCCACTCGCCCCAGGCTCTCCAAAAATTGGAGCCACTTTTCAACCGAAGTGACGCATCTTCGAGGGGCTAAAAAACCGATTTCCTTTCTTTTCCTCGGGAAATGATTATTGCTTTCGTTCTTTGGACATAATAAACTAATGAGAAACGAAGAAAAAAAATTCATTTCATAGGCACTTTAAATTAAACAAGACCGGAGATTATGACATTCAAAATAAGCGGTTAACAGCGGTGGGTGAAGGTGTCGATAATCAAGATGCCGTGAATAAACACCAATTGGAGGTTGGATTGTCAACAAAACCGAGCAAAACCGATGTTTTACTGGTGAACGGCCAAAATCATATGACCGGTGATTTGGATCTGAGAGGAAATAAATTAATAAATCCAATTGAGATTGACATGGATCGAAAACTTATCACAAATTTAGACACGGATGAAAACAATGATTTGTGCGCTGTCAATATGATAACACTGAAAAAATTCCATCCGAACGCGCCGGCACCTACCCACGAAGTGGTAAAAGATATTGACTTGAAAGAACAATTCAATGTTGTGAAATCAAAACAGCAAACTTATCGCGATTTAGCGGCAAATTATAACAATTTAGTCTCTTACAATGATGTAAAAAACATTTTTCTCAGCCGGAAAGAGACGTTTCCAATGGAAAGTAGTCTGGATTTAGGTGGAAATACAATTTATAACGTAAAAGATCCGGCAGCTGCCGATCAAGGAGTAAACAAAAGATATGTGGATAATGAATTATCTCAAAAAACGAACACAACAGCGTTCAATTCCCTCACGCAGAGTGTCTCTTTGAAAGCCGATAAAACATACGTAGATAGTGAAATTACGCGAACTGACAAAACACTGAAAGATGACCTAACAAAATATGTCGATGAATCGCATATCTCAACCTCGACAAATTTGAAAGATGAATTTAGATACATAATGGAAGACGTCAGCGAAAGCTCTTCAGAGAATAATATTAGTGTCACCGGTATAATTGATTTGGCGGAGTCGCCGCATACGTTCAACAAAAAAGTTTACAGTCTTTTGTTAGGGAAAGATGCTGCTTCGCAAAACTACACATCAAGAATCGGGTTTAATATGGATAAACTTCCAGAGGGAGAATATACCGTTTGTATTGAATTTATTCCACCTGCGATGAATCGCGTTAGTGTGGATGTTGTATCTACTTCCATTAACATAAATAAACAATCGACAAAAAGTTTTACGGATTACACTAGAAGCATTATCAATTTACATAAGTGGCATATTTCACCACCAGAGTATATTATGGTCGATTTAAAATGTAGCGGAACACCTCCTTCGCCGTCACCTTCACAAGGCCAAGCTTACCTTGTTATTTACGGAATAAAAGGCAACCATTCAGATGTACCGGCTGGTGTCTACGATTCTTCATATATTTGACGAGTGAGAAAATGGTAATGCAGACCGATTTAGACATGAATAATCACACAATTATCAATTCCCCAAGCCTCAAACATCTGTTTATTGTCAATGGACATTACGAGAAATCTGTGAATCAGACATTTGCTCTATTTTCAGGAGAATCAGAAGTTATAGTTCCTGTTAATTGCCGTCTTGTAAAATGTTGTATAAACATCCTCGATGCGCTCCAAACATACCCTCCTATTTTCGTGATGATAAATAATGGAATTGGTCGGGGCAAGGGCGGAAAGAAACAAACATACAAAATGAATGTTGTTTTGATTGAGTGCAATGTATTTCGAGTGAGAGTACGAAGTAGTCTGGATACTACCCCAACAATCAACAAATGTGTAGTGAGTCTATTGTTTGAGACGACGTAGTTTGTTTTTGTTGAAATTTATTATGTGATACGCATAATAAAATATGAAACACAAACGAGATATTTTCACATTTAATCATATCGATACTTCGATCGAGGAGGAGAGCTTGAGAGAAATAAAGGCTCTTTACAGATTTTATCACAAGAAATGGTGGTGTTACAAAAAAACTTATAGACGCTTCAAACGTATGAATCTATTCTGTAAACTTAGTAGTTCATTTCTTATCGTGGTCGGAACAATAGTAGGTGGTATTACGCTAAACCCAGTAACACTAGGAGTTATCGCCGGTGCGGGATTGTTATTGAAAACATACGCCGATTACAAGAATTATAATCGAAGGATTGAAATGAGTAAATACGCATATACAACGTATCAGAAAGTATTGATCGACTTACGTTCTTGTATGCGAGGAAAACGTTTCGACCACGATTCATTTGTGGATGAGATGAGGCTAATCGATGACATGATTAGTGATCTTTGTACACTTTCACTCGAAGAGCAAATCGAAGAGAAATATGAGAGAAAGTTCATTACGTGAAACGTGATAGATAAAATCCTTAACGTCTGAATGCTATGAAATGTACGTGAAATGATAAACCGAATTAACATACATGCAAATTAGAAACATTCCACATCTCCCTGACAACCAGCGAGACCGAAAATAGATTTTGAGACGACCTTCAGCTTCTGCTGTTGTCAGGGAGATGTGGAATGTAATCTATTGTTTTTCACGTGATCACTTATTGTATGTAAATTAGTATCTCGTGATTCACTTATTGTGTGTAGATTAGTCCTCGTGATTCACTTGACACGACTCATACCTCTTTGATTCACCTCAATGAGCACGTATGGTAATTTCAAATGGTTTAACTCTTTTGTTTGATTCTTGGAAAGATGAATAAAGTTTCTCTGAACGTGTGGATGTGCACAATTAAATTATAAACGATTTCAAGTCGTGTTTCACGACTCGAAATTATTATTTTAGTTTAATCTTCGGCTTCGCTTTCGCTTTCTTCTATTACCAACAACGGCTGTCTCTGTTTTAGCGGTTTAACATATACTTCGTGAACCTTGATCTGTACCGAAACGGCGGTTTCGCTTTCATAAATGCTTTCTATTAACAAAGCCAATTTAACTTTACAATATTGGTTAAGATATTTGAGCGGATCCGCTTTCTCATTACCTTTCGTTGCGAATAACGATAAAATTTTATCAGACTTTTCCGAATATATGAGTTTAGCATATAATACTGGCGCACTTGTTTCATCTCTTTTGTTCTGAATGGTACCTTTCTTATCGGTGTACTGAAGTTGTTTGAAATATAAAAGCTGACTTAATTTATTGGCAATTTCAGGACCATACGCGTCTTGTAATTGTTCAAAACAAATATCCTCGAGAAATGTCAAACACTTAAAAAACTCCTTTTCTTCTGGCGTCGGTTCTTCGTCTTTCGACCGTAAACAAACCGGAATAGAGTAGCCGACAAGCTCGTTAGTTACTTTATCCAATCTTTCGTTCACTCCAAAACTGAAAAGAAATGGCGATTCAATAACTAATGGCCCTTTCTTGTTGTTTGGATAATTGGCTTCAATTTTAATCTTGGTGTATTTCAAATCAGAGTTTTTCACTGTATACGTAGTCGGTTCGTGGAAAGTAATATTTTCTTTGCAAAGATTTGAAAGACTTGTTAGTTGCATGTTTGTTATATAGTAATATGCTTTTCTTTAAGACAATTTTTTTTTTGTGAATAATTTTCAATGAATCGCCAAAGTACCTTGTGTCAAGTGAACTTGAAATGAAAAAAAATTAATAAAATCGTTTAAAAGAATCTTTCTTATATATAAACCATGGATTCTTCAAGCGATCTGAAATCACAAACTGTTCGCCAGCTTAGGTCAATTGCTCGACAGCACCGCTTAAAAAGGTACTCGCACTTGAGAAAGGCGGAGCTGATTAAATTCATCGAAGAGAATACGATGCGTGATAAAACGCACGCTCCTCAAGCAATAACAGCGGGAGCTGCTTCGCTGTTAGACGTTGAAATCCCGAAAGATGAAATCCCTAAAAATACATCTATATTACAACCCACAAAGGTTGATAATTCAATCAAGAAAAAGGTAAAAAAAGTTGTTGATTGGGGTAAGAAAAAGGTAAATGATTGGGGTGAATGGTTACTCAACAAAACCGAAGTTTTTTCAAAACCGAAGGTTATTGACAGCTGTCAGTTTATGCAACAAAGCCTCGATAGCCTTGTCACATCAATCAAACCAGAAGCTTTCGAGATCTTAAAACAACACGAAACGGATCCAGCAAAAAGAGACCTTTTACTCCAAAAGGGTGTTTATCCCTACGAGTACATGGATTCCTTCGAACGTTTCAATGAAACCTCCATTCCACCGAAGGAGGCCTTTTACAGCAAGCTTAAAAAGGATCATATCACAGACGATGACTACGTGCACGCGCAACGAGTGTGGGATGCCTTTGAATGTGAGAATCTCGGAGATTACCACGACATCTATCTCCTAACGGACGTCATCCTCCTCGCAGATGTGTTTGAAAACTTTAGGAAGACATGCCTTAAGAATTACCGTTTAGACCCTGCACATTATTACACCAGCCCTGGTTTGAGTTGGGATGCGTTGCTGAAACACACGGGCATAGAGTTGGAGCTTCTGACCGACTATACAATGCAACTCTTCGTCGAGAAGGGAACGAGAGGCGGCATCTCAACAGAGATGAAGCGCTATGCGAAGGCGAACAACCCATATCTCGGCGACTTTGACCAGGAGAAGGAGAAGTCATATCTCCTTTATCTCGATGCAAACAATCTCTACGGTTGGGCCATGAGTCAGCCGCTTCCAGTTGGCAAGTTCAGGTGGGCCCGAACAACACCAACAGCAGAGCAGATCGCTAAGATGGGCCCTAGGAGGAAAACAGGCTGCATACTCGAGGTTGACTTAGAGTATCCCCAATATCTCCATGACAAGCACAACTCTTACCCGCTAGCCCCAGAGGCATCTCAAGTTCCAAACGAGTGGATGTCGCCATATCAAAGATCCATTGCAAGAGAGTTGAACCTGGGTGATGACAAGACAAGCAAGCTGCTCCTCACATTGAAGGACAAGGAAAGATATGTCCTTCATTACCGAAATCTTCAGCTATATCTCACTCTCGGAATGAAGCTCAAAAAAGTGCACAAGGTACTGACCTTCGAACAGAAGGACTGGATGGAGCCATACATCAGACTTAACACAGAGCTCAGAAAGAAGGCCACATCAGACTTCGAGAAGAACTTCTACAAGCTCATGAACAACTCAGTCTTTGGTAAGACGATGGAAAACCTCAGAACCAGAGTCGATGTGCGCCTGGTGCGATCAGATGAGGAAGACAAGCTTCGGAAGCTGCTCGCCAACCCTCTCTATGAAAGGAGCGCAATCTTCTGCGAAACACTCGCTGGCATCCAGATGCGTAAAGAGAAGATCAAAATGGACAGGCCTGTCTACACGGGCATGTGCGTGCTTGATATCTCTAAGACGTTGATGTACGAGTTCTATTACTTCTATCTAGATCGGAAATACGGCCCGAACTGCCAGCTAATCTACACTGACACAGACAGCCTGCTCCTGTAAATCAAGACAGAGGACGTTTACAAAGACATGGAAGCCAACATCAATGAGTTTGACACGAGTGATTTCCCGAAAGACCACCCTCTTCACAGCCAAACGAACAAGAAGGTTATCGGCAAGATGAAGGACGAATGTGCAGGCAAGCCGATCTCTGAGGTTGTCGCGCTGCGATCAAAGATGTACTCAATCCTTCTCGAGGGTGATAAAAACATCAAGAAAGCAAAGGGCACCACCAAGGTTGTTACGAAGAAGGAGATTACACACCAGAATTACAAGGATGCCCTCTTCAAAAAGGAGGCCTTCAAACACGGGATGGATATGCTCAGGAGCGTGGATCACCAGATCTACGGCGTGCATCTAAACAAGACAACGCTCTCCCCTTTGACTCCAAACGCTGGATTAAGGAGGATGGCGTCCACACGCTGGCATATGGTCACAAAGATATCGGTGGCAACTGAGTGCCCGGTGGCACAACCATCAGCTCCTCACGAACAAACCCTCTCTTAGGGCCATCGTAAAGGTAATAAACGACAGGCGCATCTGGCTTGGTTACAACCTTCTCAATGTTGTGGACCTTCAAAGACCAGATGGGATCAGTCGCACGCCTCCCGCCCCCTTCCAGCTCACCTGGGTAATAAAGATAGCTCACACTCACCCGGGGTGGGAGCTTCTTCTCATTCACCCCAACAGGCCTAGCATATGGAGTCGCAGTCTTGGCAGAAATGGCTTTCTCTTTGATTGCTTGAGCGGGCTTCTTGCCAGTGAGTCTTGTTACTTCATTGTTCAAGGCCGAGACAACATCTGGCAGTCTTTTGACCCATGCAGTCGAACGGCCAGAGGGCATATTCATTTCAACAGCATACTGATAACCAAACAACCTTTCAGCCAGGGTTCGGTTGAATCTCTCCACAATTGCTTGGTCTCTGTGGATATCAACCCGCCCGCGACGAATGGTCGTTTTGTTGTTTTCCATGGTCTTAGTCACAGCCCCCATAAACTCTTTCCCAGGGTCAACTTGTAAGAGTTGAGGCCATTTCAAAGGCCCACGTCTGTAAATCTTCTGAAATGCCTTTGAGACTTCTTCAGACTCTTTCGAAGTCAGGGGCTCTGCTGCTTTATATCGGCTAGCCACATCAACAAGGGTTAATGCGTATTTGTAAATCTTTCTCCCGTGGGGAAGTTTGTCGTGGGGCAGGAAGAGAAGATCTGCTTGATGCACTGCATTGGGTGATGAGACATCAAACTTGGGTCGAGGGATAGCGCGTGGAGCTGGGAGGTAAACTTGCCAAAGGGCTTGTATGACCAACCATTTTTTTGCGACATTATCAGAGACCTTGGCCGCTGCAGCTAGCTTTTTCACAGCGGCAAGACCTTTCCAATACCCTTTCGGACTGTAATAGATTTTTGAGAGTTTCGCCTCCATAGGGGTGCGCGTGGTATATACATGTATTGTGTTGTTTTGTTTACAGAAAGCGATAAGCCGCATACCCACCCGCAAGCAGGGTGCCTCCAATGAACACAAGTTCACCATTCTGCTGTTGTGGGCTGGGTTTGTAGAAGTCCGAGAACTGAGGGTCTTTGTTGTCTTTGATTTGTTTATCTGGTTGCGTTTGGTGCATCTGGTTATACAAGACCAGTGCTTGGTCGGTGGTTTGGAAGTTTTTGCTAGCTTGGTGTTTCTCCCGATCGTTGGCTGGAATCCAGTCGAGGAGCTTGGTGCGGTCCTTCTGGTATTTGGCGTAAGCCGCTTGGTATTGTTCAAGGGCGTGGTCATGTCGGATTTTCTCATCCATTGCTGCCTTGCCGTTATCACCAGACAGATATTTTGCGAGGTAGTTGCCGCCCGTGAAAGCTGCGGCATTAAGAACAGCGCCAAGAGCCATTATTGCAATCGAGGCCATTGTGTATACATATGGTTTTACATGTTGTGCGGGAGGATTTTCTGGTTCTCGAGATATTTCTTCAGCGCGATGCTGCCAGCCATTACAGCTGTGAACTTGACATAATTCATTAAACTCGCACTGGGGTCAGCGGTTAAGTTCTCTTTGATTGTCTTTTTACCAATCCAACCAATACCGACGACAAGGCCAGTGATTGTTGCGGCGTCGAGGAGAGACTTCACAAGCTTGTTGTCAGACATGGTTTGTGTCCAGTATACATATGTTTTTTATTTTTCTGACTCAGACTCGACCTCGGCCTCGGCCTCTGCCTCGACCACGGATTCGGACTCGGGGCTCCTCGACTCGAACTCGGGGCTCCTCGAATCGGACTCGGGGTTCCTCGACATCTGACTCGGACTCAGACTCGGGCTCGGTCCTGGGCTCGGGTCTGTTGTGCCTATTCAGGGCTAAACCGCAAACTGTATCAAAGGCGACCGAAGTAAGTCCAAACCAAAGAATAAACACACCTCCGATTGCAGCAGAATTCATCAAAGCTTGGAAAGGATTCATGGCCAGTATATATATATGTTTTTTTATTCCATGTTTTTAATTCCTTGTCTTACCGGAATTCGAGATGGGGGTGTTGCTGGTGGTGTTGCAGCGGGGGTGTTTGCTGGCGTTGATGGTGTGTTTGATTTGCGGCCAAGCCTTTGCATTATGGCTTCGCGCTGGTAATAAACACCAGCAGCAGAGACAATCAACCCACCAACCCCCAGAATATAAACGATTGAGTTGTTGTTGTTGCTGTCACTTGTTGTGTCACTTGTTGCGCCACTTGTTGTGTCACTTGTTGTGCCACTTGTTGATGGTGCAGACTTTTGTGCTTCGGCCTTTTTCTTTGCTTCCCGGGCCAGGCGGTTGCGTTCTGCTAGCTTTTTGCCAGAAGCAACACGGCCGGGGTTCTTTTCTGTTGCAGGCTTTGTTTTCGGGGCCTCAGAGGTAACACGGTCAGGTGTTGGAGTTGGAGTTGGAGTTTCTTCAGGGATCGTCTCGAGTGGTGTGGCCATCCTGTATATATGTGAGTTTTATTTTTACAAGATGTGCACGGTTGCTGCCAGGTTGCTGTCAGGTTTCTTCAAGGTTGCTGCGAGGTCGCCACAGGTCCCAGCCCAACTTCATCAAGGCCCTCAAGCGGATAGCCTTCACTGTCTCTGGTTGGATGTGTGGCTGGGGGTTCCAATTCTATCAAGTCAGGCTCTCGTTCAAACTTGATGCGGTTTGTTGTGATCAGAGCAGCATTGGCAAGCGCCAGCCATCGTCCGCATCGCAGGGCAAGACCCCCAGCAAAATTTGCCAGCTCCAGGTTGATGATGTAGTTGTTCTTGAGTTCTTTCTGCAACTCCGCCACATCATCAATCGTGACCACCATACCAACGCCTTTGGTCACGAGCATGATGGCGGAATCAATTAGGGATTCTGTTGTCTTGTTGCCGACGTAGGCCTCGTACCTTTTGCAGTACTTCTCAACGTCCTTGTCTGACAACCGCTTGACATGCTCGTGTGTGAGCTGCACGCCGATAGCTTCTTTTGCCTTTCTAGTTGAAACAAGGATTGCCAGCGACTCACGTTTGGCAGGAATGCCATTGTCACCAACTAGCCCTGTGGGAGGTGCGGCACCAGGGGTGGCCTCCAGCATCTGCATTACTTCGTTCAAGTCGGCCTGGTCTTCAGCGGCTTCTGCCATCATCAGGGTATATATGTGTTTTTATTTTTCAATAATTCTCTTGATGTCGGGCAAAATGGTTTCAAGCTCTCGTATAAGCCCCGCCATGGTGTCTGGCATAGAATTTAGCCGCAAGGGATATCTGTTGAGAAGCATGAGGCGCAGCTCTTCCTCACCAGAGGCTTTGATAATTTTGTTTTGCGCATCAAGTGTGTGTTTGTGCAATTCATCCAAAAGCTGTGAAAGCACAGTGAGCTTGTGTAGATTGGTTGGCGTATTCATGGTATATATATGTGTGCCGTATATTTGTATATGTGTGTACTGTATATATGTGTGTGCCCGTGTTTAAACCTTGTACTCAATTCCATACGGGTGCCTCAGAGAGAAAACCAGGTGGGAGAACTTGCGGGATTTGAGCGTTGCGATAAACTCTTTGTACTCCTCGTGGGAGAGCTCGCCGGCATAATCTTCGAATATAGCTTTGGTTGTCTTGCTGGAGGGCGTGTAAAAGAGCACGATCGCTGCAATGTTGTCACGATATGGCTTGGCAATGCTGGTGATCTGCTGGGTCAAGACCCACACGGATATGCCGTCATGCCTTGCGCTGAACCCCAGATTGACCAGCTGGCTCGTGCGGCCTTTGACATCTTTGGAGGCGGCGCAGTCATCGAGAATGAATAAAGTGTTGGTGCGTGTGAAAAAGAAGCTCGCCAACTTCAACCAATCTTCGATTTCATGCTGTTGGCAGACGATGACGAAGATGTGTGGATCGCGGTCCACGAAGCCATCGTATGTCTTGTTCTTGACAAATGTGGGGCAGAATAAAACGATGTAGTCAAAACAACCCCTAAAGGGGCCTCGCAGTTGGGAGAGAAGATACTGTGTCTTGCCAGAGTTAGTGGGGCCCACGATTAGTGCGTTGAATGGCAGCTTTCTTGGGTCCATACCCAACACCTATATTAGTTGGTTTGCAAACTGGCTGGGAGGGTACCTTTGCCAGAAGTCTTTGTATTCTATAATGTGACAGGAATCCGGTGGATGGAAGGGGAGCCGGTTTGGGATAGAAGTTGTTCTTGTTGTTTGTGGCCATGGGGCTGGTGGGTATATATATGTGTGTTGTTCATATGCATGTGTTGTGCGTATGCGTGTGTTGTGCGTTTATTTAGTACTGTACAGAGGCCAGCTGCCTGTCCATGATGTTCATCTGTGAGTCTGAGAGGGTGAAGATGTGGCAGAGTGCGTTTCCCGACCCTGTGCCGTTTCGTTCGATCTCGAGTTGCACGCCATCCTGTGTGTTGACGAGCCGTTGGCCGTTGCCGTGCAGGGCTGTGTCACCCATGGCCCGCAGGTCAATCCAGAGACCAAACTTGTTGCCTGTGAGATATTTGGTCAAGTTCATGTTAGGCCTGCCGCGCGTGTGTGGCTTGAAGTATCGGAAGATTTCATTACACATGTCTGTACCACTAATGCCCTCGTTGTAAAGCCTGTTTGGAACACCGTTGACTGTGACCTTCACTTTGGTGATGTCGGGATTGAAATAGTTCTCAGAGTCCCTGGCACCAGCCGTGTAGGGGTTGATGAACAGCAAGAGGATGCCCTTGAGAGATCGGCGCTGTGGGTTAACCCGAAGATTCAGCCGAGTGTCACCTCCTTTTGAGAAGGGATGCACCCGATCTCGCATTACCAGGTCATAAGCGAACTCCTTGCCACTGGTGTAAGTGCTTGTTGCATCGTCGGCCAGACTCTTACTTCTGATCGTCTCATACTCCAGCTGGATGTTTTCCAACTTGTACACGAGTTTGCTTGTGTCTGAGCCTCGTACAACTTGGTTTGCGGGGGCGAGGGTTAGTTCGAAGACCAGATCGTTATACAGTGCTTGAGGATATATAACACCGTGGTCAGTTAAGATTTGATGATCCAACTTGATGCGATACTTATTCTTGTATATTGTCTCTAACTTGGTTTCCGCATCCACACCAGATGTCTTCTTTTCGCCAGCACCAGAGCGGATCTTACACAAATCCACACTCTGGATGCCCTCCATAAGCATATTTTCCCGCTCATCGGTTGATCGGAAGAGGTCTTCGAAGATCTTGTAGATGTCGTACCCAACCGTGTCCTGGACAGTGGTGGCGGCAAACTTTACAACGAATCTGTCCACCAGGGCCCGAGAAACATTTTGTACGAGATAGTTGTTTGCATGGCCCCCGGCTAGGTTGATGTTAAACACCAGTGCAAGTGAGCCTGACACAATGACATCGTGTTCGCCCAGCTTGGGCACCGAGACGTACAGTGTCTCACCGGGATTGGCCTCAGAAGGGTTGAATGTGATGCGCTTGACGGTTCGCTCTGCCTTCATGGCGCCCAGTGTCTTTTCACTGTGAGATGGAAGTAAATTCGGTTGCACAGCCATGGTATATATTTGTATTTTTAAAAATTATATTTATATATCATCATGGCTGGGGTTGAAGCCGGAAGAGATACAACTGGTGAGAATGAGAATCCATGGCTTGACAGCGCCATAGACCACGATGGTGACGACGATGATGAACAAGAAGTTGTAAACGAAACAACGCACTTTCAACCAGGCGAGGCATCCACCCCATACCATGGCGGTGAACAGCATGAAATGCATACAATGCCTACAGAGGAAAGTGGGCTGCCAAGCACTTCTGACACCGACCCTATGCTTGTGGACTCTTCAGACGAAGCAATTGAAAAAGCAGAGAGAGCTGAAGCTAAGGCCTTTATCAAAAATCGTTTTCCAAAAGTATCCTTCAGGAGATTAGGTCCAATTGGTTCCGGTAAAAAAACAGAAAATATAGGCAGAATTGTTTCCTTTGGGCCAAAGGGTGGCGAGACTCCCATTTTCCGGAAAGATGGGGAGGGCTTTCTTAAATCATTCACAGACAGTAAAAAAGCGGCTCTTGGCCCAAGCGCTGAAGAGCTACTCCCTGAAGCGAATACATCAATAAGGGAAGGAAGACAAAGATTGAAGGAAGTAGAAAAACAACTGAAGGAGAATGTAAGTGTTGCTGAGAAACTACAACAAGCACAAAATGAGGAGCAAAAACTCATGAACAAAATTGCGAAAAATCAAGCTAGCATCGACGCTCTTAATGAGGAACACGGTACAAAACTTGAGAATGAAGCCGAGATAAATAGACTGAAACTGCTGAACGAAAATCTTGAAAAAGATCTTGAAAAAAAGAAAACAGAATTAGAGGACCTGAAAAAAAAACACAAAAACAAAAACGAGCCCAAAAACAGGCAAAGGCAAAGGAGAACAAAATCAGAAAACGCCTTTCTGCTATGGTGAAGGAAAGAAACGAAATAGAAGCAGGGCTAAACTCAACTAAACCACTTGATGAGTTAAACGAAAGAGAAGTCGAGCTTGAACGGCAGAACGAGGAGGACAAGCGAATGATAGAGGATGCGAACACTTCTCCATCTGAAAGAGAAGCAGCGGAAGCCCGGGTTGCAGAGCGAGAAGAAGAGCTGGCAAGGCTCCGACCACAGGTTCAAGAAAGGGAACAAGCCCTGTCTTTGAGAGAGAGGGTCAGAGAAATCTTCAAGAAATACGGATGGACCCTGCAAGCTGTTGTTCTGGCAGCTGCCATCACCATCAGCGCTGTGGTACTCGCCACCTTGAAGGGCCTGGCAAGGGCTACCAAGGCTATTGGAAATGGGCTTAAAGAGCTTGGCAAAAAGGCAGCCAGCGCCTTGCCTGGCCTCATTGGCTCAATTGTGAGCTTCATCTTCAAAGCGGCTGGGTCGGTCATCTCCTTTCTGGGTGAACACGCCTGGCTGCTCATCCTTGCCGTGTTGGCCTTCCTTGTTGAAAGGATCACCAAGCGTTCGAAGTCTTGAACACTTTATCTTAACCAAACGAAAAGACCTGCCAAAGAAAGCGCACCCACAGCAACGACTGCCTTGGAGACGTGATGCGGGTCGGGCTGTGGTGTGGGTGTGGGGGTTCGTGTTGGTGTGGGTTGTGATGAACTGCTTGTGGCTGGGGCTGTGGCGATGCCCTGTGCCTGTGTGGCCTGTTTATGTATCGGGTTTGATGGGTGACTGTTTGGTGGATTAATCTTTGTCAGCCCACCGTCCATGTGGCGAAGGGAGGCTTTTTTTGTGCCCAGATTAACACCACTGTTCACACCCAGCTTCATCCCTTGCGTTGCCTCCTGTAGATTATTGTTATACCCGATCACGCTCTCTGTGTTGATAATCATGCGCGAGGGCATGAGCCAGCTTCCGGGTGCTGTCGCAAAGTCTAAGCGCACTTTCGTTGCTTGGATGGCAAGCTGGTAACGCTGTACGCTTGTTGCGATGTCGTTCAGTATTATAGCCTCCTCTAGATGGGTGAGGAATACTCTCTGCGTTTCGAACGCCCGGCCTCCTTTTCCAATGATGATGCTGCGGGTTTTGGCCTGTGAACCAAGAATGCAGTACACAAAGGCCTCGATTGATTGGTTCATACGCGCGAGCCCTGGCTGTGTTAGCCCATGTGCGTAATTTGTCATAAAGTGCTCGAACTGGGTGTCCGCCCCTTGGTCGTTGCGGACGAAAGATATGCCATTGGCGCGAAAGTTGGGGTCTTTTCTGTCAGTCACACGCTCATCATCGAACAGAGCTAGATCAGAGTCTGGATAAGTGTAATCGGTAGAGATGGGGCCCTCTCCATAAGCCCAAATGTAGACATTCCCAAGACCGTGGTTCTTGCCGTATGTGTAACGGAAGTCAGAACTGGGGTCAATACCGAACTCTATGCAAATCTTCTTATATGCGTCGATGTTGTATTTGTTGTCTTTCTGGTTAAATGGGGGGTCGTCTGGCAAAGCACTCACGCTTTGTTCCCCACCCATCTGGTAGAGTATTCGCCTTGTTGTGAAATAAACGTGAAACTGGTAAAACGACCGGAGCTGGGGGGTTAGGGATAGACTGGAGTTCTTATCGAAGAGAATATCACGCGAGATTCCACAGCCGGTTGTTGCACACCACAGGGCGAAAGAGAGTTGTTGTGGCCAAAAACTCATATGAGGGCCACCCATCCACTTTCGGCCGTATTTCGCGGTTGTGAATGAAATCTGTGTGTCCCTGAAGATATTTCTGTATTTCGTTGTAAAATAATCAGTTGACGTGACGTAAATCTTTTGCTCTTTATCGTTCAAGATTGCGCCAATCATCATGTCTTTGTCTATTGTCGTGGAGAAATCAACAGCCGGGATTGACTTTTCTGGCTGCCCCAACGATAACTGATAAGGGAAACCACCATCATAGACAAGGCCAAGAGCGTCTCTTTCGGCACCAGTCCAATCTTTGTGGGGCATTTCTGTAACGAGTGCCAATGAGCCTTGGCCCTCTTTGTAAAGCACTTCCCCTGTGGCGGTTTTGTGGTCCTCACCATACTCTACTTGCACTTCAAAATGGGACATATCAGCGTTAGGGAAACGCTTTTTGAAATCTGAAATTGCCTTTGCCTTAGCTGCGGCGTAGAGCCTGGCAGCCTCCGGCGAACTCAACCAAGCAATTTCAGGATCTGTGTGTGGCTTTGGCGCCACATGGGTATAGGCATTTGGGGGCGAATAAAAAGGAGGTGGGGGTCCGTAATTGTGGCCGCCGATGTTTATACCAAGATTTGAATTAGGATTAAATCCACCGGGCCGTCTGCCAAACATGATTGTATATATTTATATTTTAAAATGTGTAATTATATACACCATCATGGTTGTGTTAACAATTGTCACGTCTTCGAACCCTCACACGATCTATTTCGACCACCCACTGCCGAAACCGAGATACATCCGGCTTGTCTCTTGCTCAATTTTCAACTCGTGACATACTTTGAAAGAAGAATCAAAGATTTCACCAACAACCCCCACTAATAGTTCACGTGGCGCAACCTTACTTCCAGGACATCACACTCTTGAGAGTTTAGCGAAAGAATTTGAAAACCTAAAAACCTATAACAGCAATTTAAATCTAAAAATCGAAACAAAGGCGCCATACGGAGCCATGGTCATTCATAATAACGGCAGCAGTGTGACGCTTAGTAACAATCTGGCAGCATTGCTTGGCATAAGACCTGTATTGATGTTTATAACTTTCGCCAAACGTTTAAGGGCACCAAGCACTTACTTCATCCACTGTGATCTGGTCGATAAAGAACAAAACCTCCTCAATAGTAAGCCTTCGACAGTTTTGGCTCGGTTTGATATTCGTGGAAAGCCCTTTGAGAAAATTCTCTACGAGACAACACAACAGAATGTCTGGCGTGACGTCTCATCTAGTGATTATGTAAACAGCATAACACTGTCAGTGAGGGATGAGAACAATGACCTCTTCAACTTCAATGACGCGCCTTTAGAATTTGAAGTTGAGATAAATTAAAAATCATATATATACCCACGCAATGAGTTCTGCCAATGTGCTTCCATCGGCCCCCGAATACAGCGAGACACAACAACTATACCCTGTGCGTGAGATCGCTCAAATCAATGCAGAAGATTTCCGGCTAAAAAAAATCTCTGACTTTCTTAAAGAGCTGTCTGACGAAGCCGAGCATTACCGTCAGGTCGCAAAGAAATATAAACGAACCGAATCCTTAGTTCATTACTCAGCGGTTGGCCTTGGGTCGCTTTCTGTTGGGCTGTCATCAGGGGCCCTAGCCACTGCATTGACTGGGTTTGGAATTATTGCAAGCCCCGCGCTTGCCGGCGTCGCGACCCTCTGTGGGCTATCCTCAGTTGGCTTTACAGCTGCCAACAAGCGATTAGAACGAAAAGTGACCAAACACGAGAATATCTACACACTGGCCCTGGCTAAACGCAACTCTGTCTATGAACTGGTCTCAAAGGCTCTGGAAGACAAGAGGATCAGTGATGCAGAATTCACCATAATTACTCGTGAGGTGGAAAAATATCACGAACTCAAAACTGCAATCAGGGATGGTGTTAAGTCTAAAAAAAACGTTGGCACTCTAACACAAGCGCCAGACCTCGAGAAACTCAAAAAGGAACTTCGCAAGGAAGTCACACAAGAAATTCAAAAAAAGATACTTCTCGCCGCAGCATCCAAATCAGATTTGAGAGATTAAACTCTGGCTTTAACCTCTACATTTCTAAGGATAAATCATTTGCGCTCAATTGAATACATAACACGGTTGTGTACAACCATGGAGAAGTTCGCTAAACAACTGGCTGATGTTCGGTCCTTGGACACTAAAGGCGAATACAAAGCCAAACTCGATGAGCTTGATAAAGAATACAAATTTATCCTCCTGCGCTCACTCGAAAACTACACCAAGGAAATACGGCGTTCAAACCTGTCAGAACGCCTTCATATCGTCAAGGAGTATCTTTCTCGCGAGGCACAATATGCCCCACACTCACCTTTCATCCTTTGGAATGAAAGGATAAAAGCTTGCCGAAACTGCAAAGGCAAATTAAACCTCAGGATGTTTTCATCAGAACTTTGCTGTAAGGACTGCGGTCTCTTAGAGCCTATGGATGGTGTGACCTTCGATTATAACGGGCTCTATGGTGGTGATTACACAATTACCAAAAAAAGAATGACCACCAAACATTACAACTTCAAAAGCTATCTCAACAAACATCTGAAAATTTGTGAACCCTACCGCGTCTGCTTGTCCAATGATGAAATACATCATGCAAATGAGACATTCAAATTTATCGAAGAACATCTACCGAAAAGAATCTCTATGCCTTTTGTAGCCCACAAAATCTTGGCTGCGATAAAAGGACCACAACGGCTTGTCAATTACTTCTTGCTGCAAGTCCCAGAAAAATCAATGTGGAAGCACGAACAAAACTGGAAGATCATGCTTGAAAAGATGGGTCACGTTGAGTGAGCACTTCCAGGACAAATGGTTAGGTGTATACCCATGTCCACTTCTGGTGAGAAGAGTTCTTGACATTTATCACATGTTTGTGAAGTAAATATATGGAAATAGCAATCGTGTTGCCAGTGATAATGATTTTTTATTGAACGGCATACAGATTTCATCCTGGATTGATGAAGGGCCCTTGCAGCCAGGTCACGCTGGAGACTTATTTCAGTCAATTCAAGGATGTAATCTTTGATCATGTCTGCCAAATAATCCCAACGGGATTCACCAAAAGACAGTTGCTCCATTGGCTCAGTTGAGGTATAGAATGGGGTATATTTTTTCAATTGACTCCATTTTTGAGTTTAAGAAGGCTTCCAACACTACACTGTCATCGCCCAAATTGTTTGGAACTGTTTTAACAGGGGTGGTTTGTTGGGTGCTTTTCTCTTCAGAGTGTTCTGTTATCTTTTTTCGAAGGCTTGCCAAGCTGTTATGAAAACGCTCGACTGACGTTTGAATATTGCTCAAAAAGTTTGGTTGCTTTGGCGCCCAAATCTCAGTTATATCCAGGAGCTTCCAGGCGAACACAGCCACTGGTTTAGGGCCTTCTGAACCCTCCGAAAACACTTCTTGCATATGGGTGTAACGCAAAAACTCCTCATCTTCGTCCTGTTTTTTAAACGACCTCCTTACAGCACCATAACAACACCATATGTCCTTCTCAGCAATGGAAGACATAATTCTCTCAAAGGCTTGTTTTGATTCGAGTGAACCGACATCGATGATTACCTTTTGATTTCTTGTTATCGTCCGTTTGCTAAACAAATAACAAACTCCCCACGCAAGTGTTGTGTCACCCTTCGTTTTGAACTTGTTTCCTCCGTTTAGAAACTGGTTGTGTGCCAGACTTGGTTCAAGCTGGTTTAAAGAGCACAATCTGAAATAGCCGTCAACAAACAAGCCTTTGGAGACCATGTCGCCACTCAAAGCGACACCTGTTTGTATCTGATCGCTATAATAGCCAGGAATTCTGTTCATGGCTATTTTCCGCTTGAACGGACATTTAAACTCTAACAAACTTAAGCCGTTATCTTTGTCTAGAAAATATCCGTCTGGGCTGCAAGTGACCTTTCGATAAAGTGGATGATCTCTTGCTAGATTAAGAGAGATGCTGTGGCCAAAAACGGAAACAGAATGTTTTTGCTCAAAATACTTGCGTATAATCGGCTCGAACAGATTGCCCCAAGCACAAGCCGCATTGTTGAGCATAACTGGTGGTTGAATTTTCTTTAAGAGCAAGCTTCTTCGCGTTTCGAACGGCGAAGTGGCTGTTAAAGCAGAAACTTCAGAAGCCCCAATTGTATTTTGTCTGGCTGAGAGCCAGTCGGCGCTCTTTTGTTTCTGACCAGTGTTCCTCGATTTGAGAAAGTTCATGAACGCTTGTGTTGTTGCCATCATTGGTATGCAAAGGGTAAAGGTTTTTTCAATTGGTAATAACCACACAACTCTGTTTGAAAAGCTGCGAGTGATGACTTGCCTTCGATGAAATCAGAAACAAAGCTCAAATCTCGGATCCTGGGTAAAGGGTTGAGAGCCTCCAGGCTTTTGTTTTTAAATGGTTCTTGTTCTTGCTCGTCAAGCCAGGCATTCAGATCATGCTGGCTAATGTTTGCAAAAACATCTCGAACAACCTCACGCTGTATAAAAACTCGAGAGTTTCTTTTCGCGGGAGGGCAACCATTTCTTAAATGACTGTAAACCGTTGATTTAGACAATCTTCGATTGCAGCCGGGACAAATCTCTTTCGGTCGTGGTTCTGTTCTCAGCTTCTTGCAAGCGTATTTTTTGATGCTCAACAAGAGAATGACCTTGGGTGAAGTTTAAACCACAATGTCTGCAAGGGTTGTATTCGAACGTTCCTTTGTTCTTTGCATATAAGTCATCACCTTCTTTCAACTCAATCCCCCGCATTTTCAAAAACGCAATGGCAGTCATTGGTTCGTTGACGAGGGGCATTGTCACGTTTATATGGAGGGTATGTTGTTTCTTCAATTGGGAATCAACGCCACAAGTTGTTGTGGAGTCAGTCTTTGTGTGGCTTCAATAATATATTGCGGTACAATAGATGGAGATGTTTGCCTTCGAGTTTCTTCAAAGTATTTACAGCATTCACATTTTCCACATCCATAACAAAGAAGACTTCCATGTCTTGAATGGTTAAATGACATTCGTTTAGCTGATTGTGTCAGAAGACCCTTTCTTCCTTTCCCCATTGTTACAATGAGAGGAGGGGTTTCTTCAATTGACCATACTCGGCCAGACCGCCCTTATGCGTTTTTACGCTCTGTGTGAAGAAGGCCAAGCAACACAGTAGATATATATGGCTAGTTTTCGGGACACCCATTTTAAGACCCCACAGGCCCCTATGGAGCCTTAATTTAATGATTGTCACCGCCACCCACTGGGCCGACTGGCAGGAGGACCTGGGGGTGGCGGTGTCAATCATTAAATTAAGGCTCCATAGGGGCCTGTGGGGTCTTAAAATGGGTGTCCCGAAACTAGCCATATATATCTACTAGTGATCTCATTGGCCTAGACTAAAAAAAAAACTGCTAAAAAGTTAAGGTTCCAGGTGCATTTTGTCTAATTTTTTTAAGGTTTCAAGTAATTTGAGACCCAATCGCACAAGGTGCAAGTTTTAAAAGATAGTGTATTTGGGGAACTTCATCAAAGAAGCAAAATTATTAGCTATTGTCTTCTGCTATTCTGATTGGTTAAGCACGAACATTTCCTAGAATTTATTGACGCAAATGGATTTTCTTTATTTTTATAATGAAATATAATCATGAACCATCAGCTCCTCCTCTATTCTTGAAACCAAAGATATTCTATGTGGGAAAGAGCCAATGCCGCAGAACAATGAAGTTTACTATAGTTCTTATGTGGAGCGTTACTTAATCTTACTTACTTATATTCAATATGTGTAGGGAAACTCAAGAAGACACTGCGAAAATGTTTGACACTCTCGCGACGAATTCTATGATACCTTCAGGACAGAAACCCGCTAAAACATGTTTAAACCAACGCAAGGTACACTTTGTTGCACTGGAAAACGGGAAACAAAATATCAACGAACATAAGTACTATTTACAATATGAGTGGCGATGTTGTATCGGATTTACAATCTCGAGCCGAAGGCGAGAGATTGTGAATCCGATACAACATTGCCACGAATATTGTAAAGTACTTATGATATTTTACACTCCATTGTTATGCAAACATTTTCTATTGTTTCTGAAAACCGACGTGGATAAGGTTATGTAACACACTGTTAATGAACAAGCTTTTTCTTTTTTAAACAACACCAACGTGGATTTGGTTATGTAACACACTGTTAATGATCAAGCTTTTGTTTTTTTAAACAACACCAACGTGGATAAGGTTATGTAACACTCTGTTCCTGAATAACCTTTTCTTTTTTAAACAATAGTGTTTTGTGGGCGAAAAATCGAGACAAATTTGAATATTCACTTCGGTATAGCTGCTCAGCCAGAGGAGTCGTAACAAGCATGGCTCGTCAGTTTAGGAAACCAAAAAGTCCTAAAGATGAGGAATCTTGGTTGAAAGAAACTGTTCCTCGTAATACTAGGAACAGCACTAAATGGAGTGTTAAAATATTTGAAGAGTGGCAGAATACTCGTAAAAATAAAGTAGCCAAAAACGAGTCGGTTGGATTTCCCTGTAATCTGGAAGAGATCCAAGATGTAACGGTTCCAATCACTGAACTGTCACCTGCATCTCTGAACTTTTGGCTGACCAAATTCGTTGGCGAAATTGTGAAAAAGACTGGTGGTCGGTATCCTCCAAAGACACTTTACCAAATAGTTTGCGGCCTCAATAGGCATATATTGAATATCAACGCGGAAAGAGGAGTGAATGTACTGAGCAATAGTGAACAACTATTAATTTCAATTTCAAGTAAAGTAAGATACATTTGTAACAATAAAGCAGTTCAGTCAAAAAATTAAATGTGGATTTTAATTGCGAGCTGTTCTGCATCGTTCATACAGAAAAATCTATTAGTATTCTGTTTATACAGAATACTAATAGATCTATTAGTATTCTGTATATACAGAATACTAATAGATCTATTAGTATTCTGTATATATACAGAATACTAATTAAGGTCATTATTTATTGTATTAATTCATCAACCCCAACATTTCCCTGCTGACTATTCAAACCCTCCCCGTGCTTTCAACTACTTGGGATTATTATCGGGTATACAAGTATGTTCACGTGAACTTAATGCTGCGCAGAGATTGGACAGAAACCTTATGAATTATTAATGAATATTATAAAGAAGATTTAGACGAATACATAGCGCTTGTTTATTAAAAAGAGAACACTGGACAGCGAAGGAAGAATTATAAGCGTGGTAGAAATCCCAATTAATTTCACTTCATTTGGTTGTTTTCCTTTCATGAATTTTTATTTCGTGCAGTCGAAGGAACCGAACAGCCAACTGAAACTTCGGGTGATAAAATTCACCGCCGATACTGAAGATGTAAACAATGCACGTGTCTTGTGATACGTTTATTGTAAGTTTCGCTTTCGCTAGTGAAGATTTCTCGGGCGAAAATAACCTTAAAGCAATCACTTTTTTTATTTATTTTCCTTTTCTATGTTTCGTATACAGAGGATATATTTTCCTGGTGTCTTATTGCGAGATGTTTTATGAAATAGCTGTGTTTTACGTTACTGGAAAGGTTTCAAATTACTTTTGACATTATGCAAATGTTAAATTTGTTTTTCTCCTCTTAAATTATCACTTCTCTCGTTAACTTTGATTAAATTTATAAGTTTCATTCAAATTTTATTATAATAATGGCGGAAATACGTCCAGCAAAACTTTCAATTCGATTCGATTCGATTCAAGGCAAAATAAACTGAAAGATTAATGGCTTCGAAAGGCCACCTTGCGGCCACATTTGCATTCACTTCGCAAACACAAGCCCCATTTACACGACATTCATTTTGGGTCCGGCACTCCTAAATTTTGGCACGCGGGCCGATAATTTTGGGCACGGCCCGCTTCATTTACACGTCAAAATATGTTCGATTTTTTTCAATGTTCATTTCTGAACGGCACCCCGAAAATGAGAACGGCACTCTTAAATTTGCGAGCCTGACCGGTCTCATTAACAGCGGCTCACATAGTTCTTCGCTTGTCCCCGGGGCTATTTGGGTTGAAACTTATATTAAAACGACCACAAACCAAATCTTGCTGTTTTTAAGTACTTATAATAAAAACTACAAGGAGGAAAAACAGCGAAGAAAAAATATACAACTAGAGAATGAGGTTTCTCGATATTTCGGACAGTCAAGCTGTCCTTCTTATATCCCCTGAAGAAGGACAGCTTGGCTGTCCGAAATATCGGGAAACCCGCAAGTTTTCTAGTTGTATATTTTTTCTTCGCTGTTTTTCCTCATTATAGTTTCCATTCGGGTTCGCGGACGCGGGTTGTTTAAAATGGCGGATACTCGAGTGCGAAAAGCAATTTTATCGCTTTATGCCTTTAAAAAGCGAAAACGACCAACAGAACTGAGGGACGAAGCAAGGTCATCGCTTGTACCACTCTTCAATAAGGCATTGAAGCGGCGACAGTACGGCCTGATGCAAGCTATTTTGAGCTGTTTAAACCCTCCGCGGTTGAGAGATGTGTGAATGCACCCGCATTCTTTTGCCTGGCGACATGGTCGAATCACGTTTTCCGGATGAACTGTGGTACTCAAACTTCAGAGTAACCCGTGGGACATTTGAATATATTCTCCATGAGATTTGTGATGCGAAAGGCTGTTACTCCAAATCGTCCATTGACAATAGCCTTGTTCTGTTCTCTTGCGCTACGCTTAGCCGCACAGAAATCATTTCCAATGTAACACTCACACGAGTTGGAGGAGGGCCCGCCAGTAATCTTTATTGTTACAGAATGTGTACATATACCAAAGATACAGTATAAATAGGATGTATTCTAACTAAGATGAAATACATGT
Organism: Dendrophyllia cribrosa; assembly: GCA_024195265.1. Taxonomy (NCBI): domain Eukaryota; kingdom Metazoa; phylum Cnidaria; class Anthozoa; order Scleractinia; family Dendrophylliidae; genus Dendrophyllia; species Dendrophyllia cribrosa. The sequence continues at coordinate 37,885,318 of JAJLRJ010000008.1, read as the reverse complement.
TGCGATTGCAGTATATCGTAAACACAATTTATACATAACTGGTGCGTATAATGATAATAACCTGGGGCAGAAAAATACGCAAATATGAAAAGTAGCCCCGAGGAACAACCTCGCCGTAAGAATACTGGTAGGCTTCAATAACGAATGTGAATCAAGGAGGGGTATAAATACCACTCCTGTGTATATGACACGCATACCGTTATGCGTGTCCCAAGGGAAATACATTATTACCTAGCCTCGACAGCAGAATATAGAACCATTGCTAACTTATTTGGAGTATCATTTACCTTTGTGTGTACTTTTCCCTCTCGAGGCCATCTTTCTTTCCGCGAACAACAAACGTTTGCGCCTGTGTTATTGAAATTTTGGCGCCAAAAGTTATTTTCGCCGGGAACGAGAATGCATTCGTTTTGGCACGCGGACCTCTTTTTAGGCGGGCCGAGACTACCTCCTGAGGTGGTCTCGGCCCGCCTAAATTTTTGAGCACGCGTGCCAAACATTTTGCATTTACACAGCAAAAATCAAGCAGGCCGTGCCCTAAATTATCGGTCCGCGGGCCAAAATTTAGGAGTGCCGGACCCAAAATGAATGTCGTGTAAATGGGGCTACAGTTACAAACTAGAAGCGGCGAATGAAAATTTTCCCATGCTAAAATGGACAGTTTTATACGGAGAGCTTTCGTCTACGTTAAGAACGACAGAGTACTGACTGCACGAATTAAAACACAGTAAAATGGCAGATAATTCCTTTATGACAAGTGTTTCGTGTCTTAAAAAAGTTCAATTCAGAATCAAAACAAATTGAACAAACACTCGGCTACCTAAACAGAACGGCGAAAAGTCTGAAAGAACTGGAGAGCGGACAGTAAGTCTTAAAAAGGTTTAATACGCAAGGACACAATAACTCTTTATCAAAAGGTTTCCCTTTTCTTCCGATTCCGCTCCTACTTCCGTCGCTTACTATTACTTCCGTCGTTTTGATTTCCACTAGATCGTAAGGTTCTTGCGATTTCGATTCCGCTTACGATTCCGCTTACTTCGCTTACGTCGCTAGTGGGAACCAAGCTTGAAACGTCGTTACCTGTAGTTGATGTAATATATCAAACATGAGACACAGTGTTTCATCAGATTTCCAAACACCGCGAAGTGGGTTGAAAAACGAGGCGCAGCCGGGTTTTTTTTAACCCACTTCAAGGTGTTTGGAAATCTGATGAAATACTGTGTCGAATGTTTGATATTACTTCTCAAAAAAAATGATTTTAGAAGGAGAAATTAAGGATGCAAAATTGAGGAGTGTTTGAACTGATTTCCAAACACTCATTAAACATTAATTTCCTTTGTATTTTCGTCATGAATTATTAATGAGTTTGAGAAGTGGATTTCTAGTCCCTTCCATAAGCACCAAATTTTCAAACATCGAAGTATGAGCTGAATCGATCGTTGTTTATAAACTTGCTCGTTTTAGCTCCTACAGCCGTAATTGCGAGATCTTTTATATTCAATCCGCTTAAAACAAAGGTCAGAAGCTTTTCTGAGTAAGTATCATGTCTGTATTATATTCCAGAGCTTATTACTATAAGGCATTTTCCGAAAAAATGTGCTCCTCCAGTTTTTATTCACTGAGACAATTTTGCTCCTTTTTTGTCCAATCGTGACATCAATAACTTTTCTCTTTTCTTTTGTTCTCTTTTTTTTTCCCTTTTCATTCATAATAGTCCACGCATTTCTTCTCCCAAAAATAGGAAATTGCATGCAGCGATCGCTTTCATTTTCCTTCGAAATGCAAAAATTGCCACCATCGCGGGATATGTCATTTTCGAGGGCGCTATGACCATATTTGGGCTATGCATCAATGTGTTGAATTATAATAACCAATAATCGACTCCACAGAATACTCCTGGTGATCACCTGTTTTGTCCAGTAACATGTTTATTGGACAATTGAAATTACATCTACTTATGTTGTCTTTATCGCTATCTAAATGTTACTATGTGTATTTAGTTTCTGATAAACTGAGTACTTTTACACGATTTGATGTCGGTTTTAAAGTTTTCGCCTTGATGAGATTTCAGAACTAAACAGCTCAGTATACAAAAACAAGTGATTGAGTTATGTCGCTATCGTGTTGCTTTTTCTTTTCGCAGCCGTACATACATACGTACGAAAATGACAAGAACTGCTCTTAAAGTGGTAAAAAGGCCACAAAATACTTGTCACAACGAGTAGTTATTAGGGGATGGCTCAAATACCATTTTTTCAAACCCCTAAATAAGCGGTCCTCACGCGCTCGGCCCGCTTATTTAGGGGTTTGAAAAAATGGTATTTGAGACCCTCCCCAACCAACCACTCGGGATACCCGTCCTCAAACCCTGTAAGAGGGAGTCAAATGCGTTTTTTCCCGAGCCCGCCCGCAACGGCAAGCGAGACATAACCAATTGAAGAAATCCCTACCCTTGGTATATACGCACATTGTGACAATGGGGCGAGGAAGAAGCGGGCTTATTGCTACTGGTAAGAAAAAACAAGTTCTTTTTGAACGGTGCAATCACCACACAAAATATTTTATTGGAAGGACTTCTAATACAATGGTGAGGCCCAGTCCAAAAGAAAACCTTATCCCTCAAGGTATACTTAGAATTGCCGAAGCATTAACTCCACAGCAACTTGCAGCACTTATTACCAATTGAAGAAATCCCTACCTTTGTTTATATCGCGATGGCGAACGGCGTTTTGACTGCCGTTGCGTTTTTGAAAATGAGTGGAATTGAGTTGAAAGAAGGTGATGACTTATATGCAAAGAACAAAGGGACGTTCGAATACAACCCTTGCAGGCATTGTGGTTTAAACTTCACCCAAGGTCATTCTCTTGTTGAGCATCAAAAATACGCTTGCAAGAAGCTGAGAACAGAACCACGACCGAAAGAGATTTGTCCCGGCTGCAATCGAGCAGTTTCTAAATCAACAGTTTACAGTCATTTAAGAAATGGTTGCCCTTCCGCGAAAAGAAACCCTCGAGTTTTTATACAGCGTGAGGTTGTTCGAGATGTTTTTGCAAACATTAGCCAGCATGATCTGAATGCCTGGCTTGACGAGCAAGAACAAGAACCATTTAAAAACAAAAGCCTGGAGGCCCTCAACCCCTTACCCAGGATCCGAGATTTGAGCTTTGTTTCTGATTTCATCGAAGGCAAGTCATCACTCCCAGCTTTTCAAACAGAGTTGTGTGGTTATTACCAATTGAAAAAACCTTTACCCTTTACATACCAATGATGGCGACAACACAAGATTTCATGAACTTTCTCAAATCGAGGAACACTGGTCTGGAACAAAAGAGCGCCGACTGGCTCTCAGCCAGACAAAATACAATTGGGGCTTCTGAAGTTTCTGCTTTAACATCCACTTCGCCGTTCGAAACGCGAAGAAGCTTGCTCTTAAAGAAAATTCAGCCACCGGTTATGCATAACAATGCGGCTTGTACCTGGGGCAATCTGTTCGAACCGCTTATTCGCAAGTATTTTGAGCAAAAACATTCTGTTTCCGTTTTTGGTCACAGCATCTCTCTTAATCTAGCAAGAGAGCATCCGCTTTATCGAAAGGTCACTTGTAGCCCAGACGGCTATTTCATGAATAAAGATAATGGCTTAAGCTTGTTAGAGTTTAAATGTCCGTTCAAGCGGAAAATAGCTATGAACAGAATTCCTAGCTATTATAGCGATCAGATACAAACAGGTCTTGCTTTGAGTGGTGACATGGTAAACAAAGGTCTGTTTGTTGACGGCTATTTCAGATTGTGCTCTTTAAACCAGCTTGAACCAAGTCTGGCACACAATCAGTTTCTAAACGGAGGAAACAAGTTCAAAACGAAATGTGACACAACACTTGCGTGGGTAATTTGTTATTTATTTAGCAAACGGCTGATAACAAGAAATCAAAAGGCAATCATCGATGTCGGTTCGCTCAAATCAAAACAATTATTTGAGAGAATTATGTCTTCCATTGCGGAGAAGGACATATGGTGTTGTTATGGTGCTGTAAGAAGGTCATTTAGAAAACAGGACGAAGACGAGGAGTTTTTGCGTTATGCCCAAATGCAAAACGTGTTTTCAGAGAGTTCAGAAGGCCCTAAACCAGTGGCTGTCTTCGCTTGGAAGCTTCTTGATATAACTGAGATTTGGACGCCAACGCAACCAAACTTTTTGAGCAATATCCAAACGTCTGTCGAGCGTTTTCATAACAGCTTGGCAAGCCTTCGAAAAAAGATAACAGAACACTCTGAAGAGAAAAGCACCCAACAAACCACCCCTGTTAAAACAGTTCCAAACAATTTGGGCGATGACAGTGTAGTGTTGGAAGCCTTCTTAAACTCAAAAATGGAGTCAATTGAAAAAACATACCCCCGTCTATACCTCAACTGAGCCAATGGAGCAACTGACTTTTGGTGATTCTCATTGGGATTATTTGTCATACATGATTCAAGATTACATCCTTGAATTGGCTGCAAGGCCCATTCATCAATGCAGGATGAAATCTGTATGCCGTTCAATAAAAAATCATTATCACTGGCAACACGAGTGCTATTTCCCTATATTTACTTCACAAACATGTGATAAATGTCGAGAACTCTTCTCACCAGAAGCGGACATGGGCAGACACCGAGCCATTTGTCATGGCAGTGCTCACTCAACGTGACCCATCTTTTCAAGCATGATCTTCCAGTTTTGTTCGTGCTTACGCATTGAGTTTTGTGGGACTTGTAGCCGGAAGTAATTGACAAGCCGTTGTGGCCCTTTTATAGCATCCAAGATTTTGTTGGCTACAAATGGCATAGAGATTCTTTTCGGTAGATGTTCTTCGATTAATTTGAATGCCTCATTTGCATGTTGTATTTCATCATAGGGCAAGCAGACGTAGGGTTCACAAATTTTCAGATGTTTGTTGAGATAGCTTTTGAAGTTGTAGTGTTTGGTGACCATTCTTTTTTTGGTAATTGTGTAATCACCACCATAGAGCCCGTTATAATCGAAGGTCACACCATCCAGAGGTTCTAAGAGCCCGCAGTCCTCACAGCAAAGTTCTGATGAAAACATCCTGAGGTTTAATTTGCCTTTGCAGTTTTGGCAAGCTTTTATCCTTTCATTCTAAAGGGTGAAAGGTGAGTGTGGGGCATATTGTGACTCGGGAGAAAGATACTCCTTGATAATATGAAGGCGTTCTGGCAGACTTGAACGCAGTATTTCCTTGTTGTAGTTTTCGAGTGAGCGTAGGAGGATAAATTTGTATTCTTTATCAAGCTCATCGAGTTTGGCTTTGTATTCGCCTTTAGTGTCCAAGGACCGAACATCAGCCAGTTGTTTAGCGAACTTCTCCATGGTTGTACACAGCCGGGTTATGTATTCAATTGGACGCAAATGATTTATCTCTAAAGATTTGTAGATTAAAACCTGAATTTAATTTCTCAAATCGGATTTGGATGCTGTGGCGAGAAGTATCTTTTTTTGAATTTCGTGTGTGACTTCCTTGCGAAGTTCGTTTTTGAGTTTGTCGAGGTCTGGCGCTTGTGTTTGAGTGCAGTTTTGAGTTCGTGATATTTTTCTACCTCACGAGTAATTATGGTGAATTCTGTATGACTGATCCTCTTGTCTTCCAGAGCCTTTGAGACCAGTTCATTGACAGAGTTGCGTTTAGCCAGGGCCAGTGTGTAGATATTCTCGTGTTTGGTCACTTTCCGTTCTAACCGTTTGTTAGCAGCTGTAAAGCCAACAGAGGACAGCCCACAGAGGGTCGCGACGCCGGCAAGTGCTGGATTTGCAACAATTCCGAACCCAGTCAATGCAGTGGCTAGGGCACCTGATGATAGCCCAACAGAAAGCGACCCAAGACCAACTGCCGAGTAATGAACTAAGGATTGGGTTCGTTTATATTTCTTTGCAACCTGACGGTAATGCTCGGCTTCGTCAGACAACTCCTTAAGCAAGTCAGAGATCTTTTTTAGACGAAAGTCTTCTGCATTGATTTGAGTAATCTCACGCATAGGGTTGAGTTGTTGTGTCTCGCTGTATTCGGGGGCCGATGGCAGCACATTGGCAGAACTCATGGTGTGGGTATACATATGATTTTAATTTATCTCAACTTCAAATTCCAAAGGCGCGTCATTGAAGTTGAAGAGGTCATTGTTCTCATCCCTCACTGACAGTGTTATGCTGTTTACATAATCACTACATGAGACGTCACGCCAGACATTCTGTTGTGTTGTCTCGTAGAGAATTTTCTCAAAGGGCTTTCCACGAATATCAAACCGAGCCAAAACTGTCGAAGGTTTACCATTGAGGAGGTTCTGTTCTTTATCGACCAGATCACAGTGGATGAAGTAAGTGCTTGGTGCCCTTAAACGTTTGGCAAAAGTTATAAACATCAATACAGGTCTTATGCCAAGCAATGCTGCCAGATTGTTACTAAGCGTCACACTGCTGCCGTTATTATGAATGACCATGGCTCCGTATGGCGCCTTTGTTTCGATTGTTAGATTTAAATTGCTGTTATATGTTTTTAGGCTTTCAAATTCTTTCGCTAAACTCTCAAGGGTGTGATGGCCTGGAAGTAAAGTTTCGCCACGTGAACTATTAGTTAGGTTTGTTGGTGAAATCTTTGATTCGTCTTTCAAAGTATGCCATGAGTTGAAAATTGAGCAAGAGATTAGCCGGATGTATCTCGGCTTCGGAAGTGGGTGATCGAAATAGATCGTGTGAGGGTTCGAAGGTGTGACGATTGTTAACACAACTATGATGGTATATATAATTACATATTTTATAATTATAATTATATACAATCATGTTTGGCAGACGGCCTTCACTTGGTGTAAACATCGGTGGCCACAATTACGGGCCCCCACCCCCTTTTAATTCAACCCCAAACGCCTATAGCCATGTAAAACCACCACAAGATCCACTAGCCTGGATGAGAACACCGGAGGGAGTAAAGCTCTACACCGCGGCTAAGGCAAAGGCGCTCTCAGACTTCAAAAAGCGTTTCCCTAACACTGATATGTCCCATTTTGAAGTGCAAGTAGAGTATGGCGATGACCACAAAACCGCTACAGGGGAAGTGCTTTACAAAGAGGGCCAAGGCTCATTGGCGCTCGTTTCACAAATGCCCCACAAAGATTGGACTCAAGTCATGAGAGATGCTCTTGGTCTCCAACAATACGGTGGTTTCCCTTATCAGTTATCGTGGGGGCAACCAGAAAAGTCAATCCCAGCTGTTGCTTTCTCCACCACAATTGACAAAGACATGATGATTGGTGCAATCTTGAATGATGAGGCGCAAAAGATTTACGTCACGCCAACTGATTATTTCACAACGAAATACAGAAATATCTTCAGGGACACAGAGATTTCATTCACAACCGCGAAATACGGCCGAAAGTGGATGGGTGGCCCTCATATGAGTTTTTGGCCACAACAACTCTCCTTCGCACTGTGGTGTGCAACAACCGGCTGTGGAATTTCTCGCGACATTCTCTTCGATAAGAACTCCAGTCTATCCCTAACCCCCCAGCTCCGGTCGTTCTACCGGTTTCATGTTTATTTCACAACAAGGCGAATACTCTACCAGATGGGCGGGGAACAAAGCGTGAGTGCTTTGCCAGACGACCTCCCATTCAACCAGAAAGATAACAAATACAACATCGACGCGTACAAGAAGATTTGCATAGAGTTCGGTATCGACCCCAGTTCTGACTTTCGTTTCACATACGGTAAGAACCACGGGCTTGGGAATGTCTACATTGGGGTTTATGGAGAGGGTGACACCTCTACCGATTATGATTACCCTGATTCTGATCTACAATAGCTCTGTTCAATGATGAGCGCGTGACTGACAGAAACGACCCCAACTATCGCGCCAATGGAATAGCTTTCGTCCGCAACGACCAAGGGGCGGACACCCAGTTCGAGCACTTTGTGCCAAATTACGCACAGGGGCTAACACAGCCAGGGTTAGCACGTATGAACCAATCAATCGAGGCCTTTGTGTACTGTATTCTTGGTTCACAAGCCAAAACCCGCAGCAGCATCATTGGAAGAGGAGGCCGGGCGTTCGAAACGCAGAGAGTATTCCTCACCCATCTAGAACAGGCCATAATACTGAACGACATCGCAACAAGCGTACAGCGATACCAGCTTGCCATCCAAGCAACGAAAGTGCGCTTAGACTTTGCAACAGCACCTGGAAGCTGGCTCATGCCATCACGAATGATTATCAACACAGAGAGAGTGATCGGGTATAACAATAATCTACAGGAGGCAACACAAGGGATGAAGTTGGGTGTGAACAGTGGTGTTAATCTTGGCACAAAAAAAGCCTCCCTTCGCCTCATGGACGGTGGGTCGACAAAGATTAATCCGCCAAACAGTCACCCATCAAACCCGATACATAAACAGGCCTCACAGGCACAGGGCATCGCGCCCAAACCAAGGACCACACCCACACCACAGCCCACACCACAACCCACACCACCACCCCCAACCCCCACACCAACACCCACGCCACAGCCCGACCCGCATCACGTAAACAAGGCACTCATTGCTGTGGGCGCGCTTGCTTTGGCAGGTCTTTTCGTTTGGTCGAGATAAGTGTTCAAGACTTCGAACGCTTTGTGATCCTTTCAACAAGGAAGGCCACCACGGCAAGGATGAGTAACCAGGCGTGTTTACCCAGAAAGGAGATGACCGACCCAGCCGCTTTGAAGATGAAGCCCACAATTGAACCAATGAGGCCAGGCAGGGCGGCAGCTGCTTTTTTGCCAAGCTCTTTAAGCCCATTGCCAATAGCCTTGGTGGCCCTTGCCAGGCCGTTCAAGGTGGCGAGTACCACAGCGCTGATGGTGATGCCGGCTGCCAGAACAACAGCCTGCAGTGTCCACCCGTATTTCTTGAAGATTTCTCTAACCCTCTCTCTCAAAGACATGCCCCTTTCCCGCACCTCAATTTCTGTATTGAGCCTTGTCAGCTCTTCTTCACGTTCTGCAACTCGGGCTTCAGCAGCTGCTCTGTCAGAGGAGGAAGTGTCCTCAGTCTCTATGACGAGTCTGTCTTCAGCGTTCTGCCGTTCAAGCTCTTCTTTGTTCTGTTTCAGTTCGTCCAGTGGTTTTATGGCGTCCTTTTTTGCTCTAAGTTCCTCTAAGCGGCCTGCTAAACCCCTTCTGTCAAGTTTTAGTTTGTCGATGTCTTTTTGTAGTTTGTCTGCTTGTTGAGCAGCTTTTTGTGCATTGTTCAGTTCTTTTCGTTTGGCTTGATGTTCAGATTCAAGAGTTTTCTTTTCATTTTTCAGTCTTTGTATTGCCTCCTTATCCAGTGTCCCATGTGCATCTTCCAGCTCTTGCATCCGGTCATCAGCCTCTTTGATTCTATTTCTGATGCCATCCATGTCAAGGCGAAATTTTTGTGCATCAGCAGCAATTTGTTATTTTTGTTGTAGTTGTTTTTGTTTTGCTTCCTCTGCTTTTTGATTTTCTTTAAGTGCAGCATTTGTGTCATTGAAGTCTTCATCCACAGACTTTCCGAGAGCCTTTTTGAACTTGTTTGTGAAGGCTTTACGGAGGCTGCTACGATCTTTATTAAAAAACACAGTCTCGCCACCTTTTGGGCCAAAAGAAACAATTTTGTTTTTATTTTCACCGCTTTTAGCGAGGTTAATTGGGTCTATTTTGGAAAAATCAGCGTTTGGATATAGTTTTTTGATATCGTCTCTAGCTCTATCAGGAAAATCTTCTGAGAAGTCTCCAAGCAGAGGGGCGGTGTCAGAAGTGCTTGGCAGCCCACTTTGTTCGCGAGGCAATGTATGCATTTCAATATGCTCGCCATGAGGACGATATGGGGTGGATGTACCGCCTGGTTCAAAGGGTTGCGTGGTGCCGGGGCCGGTGTCTTGGTCCTGGGCCCATTGTTGGGCTTGTTGTTGTTGTTGTTCTGACATTTGATTCCATGGGTTAGCATCGTCATCATCATTCCCTGTGACTGGGGTGCGACTGGTTTCCTCAGTTGTCTCAGTTGCATCGCCTCCGACTTCAACCCCAGCCATGATGATATATAAATATAATTTTAAAAACACAAATATATACCATGGCTGTGCAGCCGAATTTACTTCCATCTCACAGTGAAAAGACGCTGGGCGCCATGAAGGCAGAGCGAACCGTTAAGCGCATCACATTCAACCCTTCTGAGGCTAATCCCGGTGAGACACTGTACGTCTCGGTGCCCAAGCTGGGCGAGCACGATGTCATTGTGTCCGGCTCACTTGCACTGGTGTTCAACATCAGCCTAGCCGGGGGCCACGCTAACAACTATCTCGTGCAAAATGTTTCTCGGGCCCTGGTGGACAGGTTAGTTGTAAAGTTTGCGCAACCACTGTCCAGGACACGGTTGGGTACGACATCTACAAGATTTTCGAAGTCTTATTCAAATCAACCGATGAGCGGGAAAATATGCTTATGGAGGGCATCCAGAGTGCGGATTTGTGTAAGATTCGCTCTGGTGCTGGCGATAAGAAGACATCAGGCGTGGATGCGGAAACCAAGCTTGACACAATATACAAGAATAAGTATCGCATCAAACTGGATCACCAAATCTTAACTGATCACGGAATCATATATCCTCAAGCGTTATATAACGATCTTGTCTTCGAACTAACCCTCGCCCCCGCAAACCAAGTTGTCCGTGGCTCAGACACAAGCAAGCTCGTGTACAAGTTGGAAAACATCCAGCTGGAGTATGAGACGATCAGAAGTAAGAGTCTGGCCGACGAAGCAACAAGCGCTTACACTAGTGGCAAGGAGTTCGCCTATGACCTCGTAATGCGAGATCGGGTGCATCCCTTCTCAAAAAGTGGTGACACACGGCTGAATCTTAGGGTTAACCCACAGCGCCGGTCTCTCAAGGGCATCCTCTTGCTGTTCAACAATCCCTATGTAGCGGGTGCAAGGGAGTCTGAGAACTATTTCAACCCAGACATCACTAAAGTTAAGGTAACAGTCAACGGTGTCCCAAACAGGATCTACAACGATGGCATCAGTGGTACTGACATGTGGAATGAAATCTTCCGATACTTCAAGCCACACACGGACGGCAGGCCTAACATGAACTTGACCAAATATCTCACAGGCAACAAGTTTGGTCTATGGATTGACCTTCGGACCATGGCTGACACATCCCTACACGGCAGCGGCCAACGGCTCGTCAACACACGGGATGGCGTGCAACTCGAGATCGAACGAAACGGCACAGGCTCGGGAACCGCAAACTGCCACATCTTCACCATCTCAGACTCACAGATGAACATCATGGGCAGGCAGCTGGAATCTGTACAGTACTAAACGCATATATATATACCCACCAGCCCCATGGCTACAAGAAACAAGCTAAACTTCTATGCTAAGCCGGCTCCCCTGCCATCCACCGGTCCGCTGACACACAATAAAATACAAAGACTTCTGGCAAAGGCACCCTCCCCACCAGTTTGCAAACCAACTAATATAGGTGTTGGTTATGGACCCAAGAAAGTTGCCATTCAATGCACTAATCGTGGGCCCCACTAACTCTGGCAAGACACAGTATCTTCTAAACCAACTGCGAGGTCCATTTAGGGGTTGTTTTGACTACATCGTTTTATTCTGCCCAACATTTGTCAAGAACAAGACATACGATGGCTTCGTGGACCGCGATCCGCACATCTTCGTGATTATCTGCCAACAGCATGAGATCGAAGACTGGTTGAAGCTGGCGAGCTTCTTTTTCACATGCACCAACACTTTATTCATTCTCGATGACTGCGCCGCCTCCAAAGATGTCAAAGGCCGCACAAGCCAGCTGGTCAATCTGGGGTTCAGCGCAAGGCATGACGGCATATCAGTGTGGGTCTTGACCCAGCAGATCACCAGCATTGCCAAGCCATATCGTGATAACATTGCAGCGATCGTGCTCTTTTACACGCCCTCCAGCAAGACAACCAAAGCCATATTCGAAGATTATGCCGGCGAGCTCTCCCACGAGGAGTACAAAGAGTTTATCGCAAGGCTCAAATCCCGCAAGTTCTCCCACCTGGTTTTCTCTCTGAGGCACCCGTATGGAATTGAGTACAAGGTTTAAACACAGTCACACAACCGCGTAAATGATGCATTACACAAATATATACACATATATATACATGCCATGAATACGCCAACCAGTCTACACAAGCTCACTGTGCTTTCACAGCTTTTGGATGAATTGCACAAACACACACTTGATGCGCAAAACAAAATTATCAAAGCCGCTGGTGAGGAAGATTTGCGCCTCATGCTTCTCAACAGATATCCATTGCGGTTGAATTCTATGCCAGACACCATGGCGGGGCTTATACGAGAGCTTGAAACTATTTTGCCAGACATCAAGAGAATTATTGAAAATTAAAAAACAAAACACATATGTATACCTGATGGCACAAGCAGCTGAAGACCAGGCCGTTTTCGAAGTAATGCAGATGCTGGAGGCCACCCCTGAAACCGCACCTCCAACAGGGTTAGTTGGTGACAATGGCATTCCTGCCAAACGTGAGAAGCTGGCAATCCTTGTTTCAACCGGCAAGGCCAAAGAAGCTATCGGCGTGCAGCTCACTCACGATCATGTCAAGCGGTTGACAGATAAGGACGTTGAGAAGTACTGCAAACGGTACGAGGCCTACGTCGGCAACAAGACAACTGAAGCCCTAGTTGATTCTGCCATCAAGCTCATATCCAAAGGCGTTGGCCTGGTGATCCCAGTTGATGATCTGGCGGAGTTGCCGAAAGAACTCAAGAACGACTACATCATCAACCAGGAGCTGTCAAATCTTGCTGGGGGTCTTGCCGTGCGATGCGGGCGATTGCTGGCGTTTGCCAATGCTGCTCTCATCACAACAAAACACATCAAGTTTGAACGAGAGCCTGACTTGATAGAATTGGAACCCCCACCCACACATCCAACCAGAGACAGTGAAGGCTATCCACTTGAGGGCCTTGATGAAGTTGGGCTGGGGCCTGGACCGACCTCGCAGGAACCTTGAAGAAACCTGACAGCAACCTGGCAGCACACTTATCACATCTTGTAAAAATAAAACACATATATACAGGATGACCACACCACTCGAGACGATCCCTGAAGAAACTCCAACTCCAACCCCAACTCCAACACCTGCACGGGTTACCTCTGAGGCCCCGAAAACAAAGCCTGCAACAGAAAAGAACCCCGGCCGCGTTGCATCTGGTAAAAGGCTAGCAGAACGCAACCGCCTGGCTCGTGAAGCAAAGAAAAAGGCCGAAGCACAAAAGCCTGCACCATCAACAAGTGGCACAACAAGTGACACAACAAGTGACGCCAACAGCAACTCAATCGTTTATATTCTGGGGGTTGGTGGGTTGATTGTATCTGCTGCGGGTGTTTATTACCAGCGCGAAGCCATAATGCAAAGGCTTGGACGCAAATCAAACACACCAGCAACACCAGCAAACACACCAGCTGCAACGCCCGCTGCGCCACCCGCCGCAACGCCCCCATATCGAATTCCTGTAAGGCAAGGAATAAAAAAATGGAATAAAAAAACATATATATATACTGACCATGAATCCTTTCCAAGCTTTGATGAATTCTGCTGCAATCGGAGGTGTGTTTCTTCTTTGGTTTGGACTTACTTCGGTCGCCTTTGATACAGTTTACAGTTTGGCCCTGAATAGGCACAACAAGCCCGAGCCCGAGCCCGAGCCCGAGACTGAGTCCGAGTCCGAGGCCGAGCCCGAGTCCGAGTCCGAGTCTGAGTCTGAGCCCGAGGTCGAGGAGCCACGAGTCCTAGGCCGAGTCAGAAAAATAAAAATCATAAGTATACATGACACAAACCATGTCTGCCAACAAGCTTGTGAAGTCTATCCTCGACGCCGCAACACTCACTGGCCTTGTCGCTGGTATTGGCTGGATTGGTAAAAAGACCATCAAAGAAAACTTAACTGCTGACCCCAGTGCAAGCTTAATGAACTGCGTCAAGTTCACAGCCGTCATGGCTGACACCCTCGCGCTTATGAAATATCTCGAGGACCAGAAAATCCTCCCAGACAACTTGTAAAACCATATGTATACACACGGCCACAATGGCCTCGATTGCAATAATGGCTCTTGGCGCTGTTCTTAATGCGGCAGCTTTTACGGGTGGCAACTATCTCGCGAAATATCTGTCTGGTGATAACGGGAAGGCAGCAATGGATGAGAAAATCCGTCACGACCACGCCCTTGAACAATACCAAGCGGCTTACGCCAAATACCAGAAGGACCGCACCAAGCTCCTCGACTGGATTGCAGCCAACGATCGGATTAAACACCAAGCTAGCAAAAACTTTCAAACCACCGACCAAGCCCTGGTCTTGTATAATCAGATGCACCAAGCACAACCAGATAAACAAATCAAAGACAACAAAGAGCCTCAGTTCTCGGACTTCTACAAGCCCAGCCCACAACAGCAGAATGGTGAACTTGCGTTCATTGGAGGCACCCTGCTTGCGGGTGGGTATGTGGCTTATCGCTTTCTGTAAACAAACATATATACCCCTATGGATGCCAAACTCTCAAAGATCTATTACAGTCCGAAAGGGTATTGGAAAGGTCTTGCCGCTGCCAAAAAGCTAGCTGCAGCGGCCAAGGTCTCTGATGATGTCGCAAAGAAATGGCTGGTCAAACAAGCCCTTTGGCAAGTTTACCTCCCAGCGCCACGCGCTGTCCCCCGGCCCAAGTTTGATGTCTCATCGCCCAATGCAGTGCATCAAGCAGATCTTCTCTTCCTGCCCCACGACAAACTTCCTCATGGGAGAAAGGTTTACAAATACGCATTAACCCTTGTTGATGTGGCTAGCCGTTTCAAAGCTGCGGAGCCCTTGACTTCGAAAGAGTCTGAAGAAGTCTCAAGGGCCTTTCAGAAGATTTACAGGAGGGGGCCTTTGAAATGGCCTCAACTCGTGCAAGTTGACCCTGGGAAAGAGTTTATGGGGGTTGTGACTAAGGTCATGGAGAATAACAAAACGACCATTCGTCGCGGGCGGGTTGATATCCACAGAGACCAAGCAATTGTGGAGAGATTCAATCGCACCCTGGCTGAAAGGTTGTTTGGTTATCAGTATGCCGTTGAAATGAATATGCCCTCTGGCCGTTCGACTGCTTGGGTGAAAAGACTGCCAGATGTTGTCTCGGCCTTGAACAATGAAGTAACAAGACTCACTGGCAAGAAGCCTGCGACAGCGATCAAAGAGAAAGCAATTTCTTCCAAGCCCGCGACTCCATATGCTAGGCCTGTGGGAGTTTATGAGAAGAAGCTCCCTCTCCGGGTGAGTGTGAGATATCTTTATTACCCTGGTGAACTGGAGGGTGGTGGTAAGCGTGCGACTGATCCCATCTGGTCTTTGAAGGTCCATAACATTGAGAAGGTTGTCACCAAGCCAGATGCGCCTGTCGTGTATTACCTTTACGATGGCCCTAAGAGAGGGTTTGTTCGTGAAGAGTTGATGGTTGTGCCACCAGACACTCAGTTGCCCCCAGCTGGGTTGTGAAACTCGATTGGTTCTGTGTGGATGCCGTCTGGCAGCACCCAACGCTTGTCGTAATAAGCGGAAAGGCCCAGCTTGTGCTGCTCGTATGTGAACATGGCCCCGTTGTGCATTCGAAAGCCCCTGTTGGTGGCCATGTCCCTGCCCCCCTGCAGGGCACTTTCGTACCTTTCCCAGCGAAGCTCGTTCTGCTTCTTGTTGACGCCCTTGGAGGACATCTTGGCCTCTCCGCTAGCCTCGTTTTCTACGTAATAACACTTGCTGCACAGGGCGATGGCCCGTGTGCCTTCCTTCTCAAGCTTGAACAAGCCCGGCTCTCTGCCGCTCCACTTGTCCCACGCCAACCAATTCTTCTTCTCCGCCTCGAACTGGTCGCGAAGTTCCGGTCGAACGGCCTCCTCCAGAGTGTCGTGCGCAAGAGCGAAGTACATGCTGTCCGTGTCCATCTGGATGAGCTCGAAGTCGCGCCTGTCGATGAAGTAATCTAGGAAGTCGTAATAGAACTCCAGCATGCGGAGCTTGGCAAGTTGGTACACAACAATGCCCCCTTGAAAAGGGCGGTCGATTGAGACCTTTGGCTTGCGCAGCTCGATCTTGTAAGCATCTCCAATCTCTTCGAGGTCATCGAACAAGAGTGAGCGGAGATGCTTGTCGACCTCGCCCTCGTCAGTTGTGTACAACGTTCTTGTCTGGCGCTCCACAGCTTCGATGAACTTGCCGTAAGCACTGTTGCCAAGGAGCTTGAACACTTCAGCAAGCAGTGCTTTATCCTTGTCGGCGTCGCCTTTCCTTCGGTTGTCGGCGACCTCGCGGACGAACCAGGCGAAGAGCTTTTTAGGGTTGTAATCGATCGTGCGGTAGACTGCCGTAATCTTGAGCCCGCTGTTGAGATACCATTTCAAGAGGGGTGTGTAGATCAGCATCTTTTTCGCTGACAACACACCCAGAAGCTTTTTCCGGTCGGGAAAGCGGGTTCGGCCACTTTCTTGGAGGTAATCGTGCATATGCTGTGGAACGCATTCGTTAGGCACTGCTTGGTTGATGAAGAGCGGTGGAAACTCTTCGAACTTCTCCCACAACTCTCGAGGGACTTCGATGTCCACTTCCGCAAACCCGAACCACCTGCCTGTATTCAGATTCATTTCGAGAGCTTTCGCTGCCTGCACCGGGGCGTTGTAATGCACAACCTTCTCTTTACCACAGTGCATCTCCTGCAGCATCGTGCTTGGGTAAAGGGAGTTAGCATCGAACCCCACAATCCGTTTCGTGATGCGGCCGTCGTATTTGTGAGAACGGATGCGAGTTTCGCCGCGCACGTGTTTGCGGGTGAAGACCAGGCTTGGCCCGCCAACCACAGCATCCTTCAGCATGGCGTAAGCTTCTGAGGCGGGGGCATATAGGGCTGGAGCATTGCGTCCTCTCAATGAGCCTCGCAAGACGTATTGCATTGATACTCCTGGCAAGGAGACCGCGTCTTTGAAGATGTCCACCCCAAGGGCCGTGTAAAAGCCCTTCATCGTTTGGAGAGCTTCGAGGAAGGGAGACACGTCGAGATTGTTGTAATAATCCAGCCAGTCTCCGAATGTCTTCATGCCTTCCTCGTGGAAGAGGCGATTGCATTCTTCGTGCTCCTTGGGAGAAAGAACGAAGGCGTTTTTGAGTTGTGAGTACCAGCACTCGTATGGGGGAAGACCAGGGTAATCCAGCTTGTCAGCGCTGTCAAACCACTCGTATGGGAGCCAGGACTTGGTCTGTGTCGCTCCATACGTCTTGACCCACTTGTCGTACGTGATGCCTGGGGCCAAATAATTCATGATGTCCAAGAACTTGTAGCTGGGAGTGTTGATGAACATGATGCGACCCTCTTTCTCCGCGGCGAAGACCCCGTTCTCTTGAGCGAAATGAGAAACAAAGTACTTGCGGATAAGCTTGAGATCGTAATGGCCTGTGTTGAAGCCGACCACAGGCACTTGGTTGCACCATTTGTCGATGAGCTTGAGTTGCTTCTCAGGAAGATTCTCAAGGTCTGGGGGCATATATTGGCCAGCCACATCCTCTCGGATGGCTGCGCTTCGCCGCTCCAGGGAGGCATAAAACAGCCTGATAAGCTCGTCAGGATCTTTGGAGCAAATGTACTCAGGCTCAGGGTTCAACGTGTCGGCAATGGAGACTGAGATGGGCACATGCTCGCTTTCATAAGAGAGATCGCGTGTCGGACGAGATGCCTTGGTCTTGTCCTGGTACGCTTCGAAGTCGTAGACGATCGCGTGGGGATATGTTTTGTTTCTTTTCTGTGGGCAACGATCATTCCACCAGGGGGAAGGCTGTTCGTGTTGCCACCTTTCCACCACGGTGTACCCAGCGTCTCGAAGCAACTGAGTTCGTTGCAGAGTCTTTTGGTAAGCAACCATCCTTGTGATTGAGTTGCCTTTGCGATCAACATATACCGGTTCGTCCCTCGTTCCCTCGGGGTAACATTCCTCGCAACCGTGCCAGAAACAACCGTGGAACTGGAAAACTGTCTTGCTTTCTGGGTGATAGCCGTCGACTGGAGCCCCACAAATATAGCTCTCACCGCCATGGCCGCATCTGTGATGGTGGATGTGAATGTCGCGCTGCTTCGCCTCCCACTCCAGCCAGCACACTGCCTTCACACCGAAACCGCCTTCTGGGTAAAAGGCTTTCTCAAAAGTTGACTCCGGAGGGAGGACACGTTTCCCGGGGCAGTCGATTTTGGTTTGGCCCCGAGTACACGTCTTGGAGTGGCGAGTTAAATGACAAGCTTGTGTGAACCTCCCGCCGCACTCGTCACAAGTGTAATTGTTTGTGACTTTATTGATATTGGTGATCAAGAAGGAGTGACCCTCATGAATACCGACAGTCATGGTTGAAGCGCCCACCTTGTCGTAATTCGCAGGGGTATGAGATAAAATGAAGTCACCGTTGGGGAGAACAAGATATGCGGCAATTCCTTGCTTGAAATGCATTTCGATTTTAGAGAAGTGCCGCAAATTTAGCTGGCCTCGAAGCCCCGGATAAACTGCGAAGAAGCTTTCTGCGAGTTCCCTGGTTCTGCGAGTGTTGCGATCTATACGAGCTCCCCAATGGACAGCCAAGCAACGAAAGAAACAAAGATTGTCATTGAAATTGTCAAGGGCAATGACTTCTCTTTTGTTGCGAAGCCAATCAGGAAGCCGCCCGAGACCTATTTGCAGTGGTTGTCGATCCAAAACGACTTTAAGATCAAGCAGGACAGTGCGTTCGTAAACCCATTTGGTGTCAGGCCTGTTGAGTCTTGCGTTTTGAAGACGAAACTCTTCCTGGGCTTGCAACCACTGTCGTGTCTCGGAAAGAGTGGATAACTAACGACTGTTGTGGCTGTTTTGATAAAACTCTCTCAACTCCTCGGTTTCAGTGTTTCGTAACTCGAATGTGAAACGTAAATTGATTGCGTGTCGTGTGTGAACATTTTGCTTGATTTTGTGCAAAATTCTGGCGACAAGAGAGTTTTCGAGATCGTTTACAAAGCGGAACCGGATTATTCGTCTGCCGCGTTCAACCCATCGGTCAACCCGATCATAGATTTGAACAAATTGTTCGAAATCTAACTCCGGTGGGTTGTTTTGAGGCTCGACCTCATCGGCAGGCTCGATCCGCTCGACATTTCGTGTCTGTTTGTCCAGCCAGGCAATCAGCTCGCGTTGATTGGCATCACGTCGTCTTCGCCGGGGTTGTGCCATTGCGTATATACAAGGGGTATTAATTTCTCCAATTGGTTATGCCTCGCTTGCCGTTGCGGACGGGCTCGGGAAAAAACGCATTTGACTCCCTCTTACAGGGTTTGAGGACGGGTATCCCGAGTAGTTGGTTGGGGAGGGTCTCAAATACCATTTTTTCAAACCCCTAAATAAGCGGGCCGAGCGCGTGAGGACCGCTTATTTAGGGGTTTGAAAAAATGGTATTTGAGCCATCCCCTAATAACTACTCAACGCTTCTCGCTTTGCAAAGTAGAATTTCATTTATTTTAATCTGGAATTACTCCCCACATTCCGAGAAACCGAAGACAGTTTATTATATTTTAAGACGTCATACTTCTAAAATACAACATGAAATTCACTTGAAGCCGGTTCTAACCATTTGCAATAGCCTGCACGCAGGCTATCATAGTAAAGGCAGCTCCTTCGTCCTCAGGAAGTCCTTGTTCTGTTATTTGGGTGATCAATCCAAAATTATCGAAGATTTAAAACTCACAGAAACGTGTAAACTTATAGTTTCTTCTACTATTACCGAGCTTCGGTAAAGCTAGACGGGTTGGATCTAATTTTGTTTAGAACAGTTTAAAATTAATGGTCCGACTCAATTGTCTGTATTACGTGAGGATTTGTCTGTATTATAACGATAGACTTCACATGAATTGTTGGTCTATTCGAGACCAAGTGAACCATCCGAAATAAAGAGATGTCCTAATTTTTTAGGTGTCTCAAAGGGAAGTGTCGACTTTATTTCATTCAAAGTTATTGCTGTTCATTAGAACAGGGACCCCGACGATGAATGTTTAGGACAACGCTTAGAATGGCGTTGTACTGTTTTCCATGTCGTTTTAGTGCCTTTTATATAGATATACATGTATACTAATACACTTGGAGCTTTTCGATTCCCTGCTGAATATTTCAGAGCCAGAAAATTTTAGAGAAAGGAATCTTATCCTCAGAATTCACTGGCTACTTTCTCCTTTCCGAACATCCTAGCTTGTCTTATTTTGTGCCCTAAAAGACATTTTTTATCCAACCGAAAACAAAAGGCTTGGAATCGAATTTTCCTAGGTTCGAAAGTTTGTGGCGACATTTTTATAAAGAAAACTCGAGTTCGTGGTCTCATTAATTACGAATTTTTAAGATGACTGAGGTTGATTTGGAATTCCCTTTTCTTGATATGATAAATAACAGAACGCAGTAACAAAGAACCAAAGGTTTGTACTTACCACGAAGCACCTTGCTTGCAAAGTTTTCCAACGCGATGTCACAGGTTTAAGCAGCGCTTTAAATCCGTTTTCACGGGGAGTTAATTCATTTTCTATAGCGACGTCACAGGTTTGAAGAACGTTTTCAGTTCGGTTTCATGGGATATTTTCTATAGCGATGTCACAGGTTAAAAGAAGGGTTTTGAGTTCAGTTTCATGGGAGATATTTTCATTTTCTGTAGCGATGTCAGATTTAAGCAGGGTTTTTAATTCGGTTTTATTGCTGATATTATATTTTAATTTCTATAGTAATGACATGTAATGTTTTATCTTTTGTAAATACGACTTATATTTATGATTACTCAAGTAGTTTAAGGCCTAGGTCAAGGGCTTTGACCAGGAAAAAACGGTTTATTCGTAATAACTTTTACAAACAGAATGGAACTGAATCGAAATTTGGCACATAGAAAGATATTATCGTCCTTAACATTTTAAAGTATAATAAGCATTGGCATAGGTCACGTGACATGTCACGTGGCCATTTTCTTAAAATAGCAAATATTTGACGAATTGGTGACGGCTTTAAGAGAAAACATCAAATAAAAATGCTTTTCTGATACAGATTAAATATCTCCAGCCCTCCACGTTTGGAATGAGTGTCCATTAATCTCTAAAAAAAAAATTATGAGGACAAAGGTCATTTTTCAGTCCAAAATTCAACCTATAATTATCTATAACTGTAATTAAAGACTTGAGGACAATCATTCCGAACGTAGAAGGTTAAATATGTTAAACCTCCAATCGGAAAAGATAATTTATTTAACTATACAAAGAAAATTCGCTACCAAATCGCCGATTTACGTAATTTTAAAATTTTGATCACGTGACATGTCACGTGACCAAACTTTTGCGTTAAGACAAAAGAAAATATCAAGATTAACATTCAGGGAAAATTTCATTTTGATCTAGGCTTTCTCGGTGAAGATATTAAGTGTCAATCATATTTTCCGAACACACTTTAAACCCAGGCCTTAAACTGCTTGAGTATAATGTAATTAGTTATATTTGCGATTATTCAATAGGCGAAATGGTCTAATTTAAGTGTTATGAAACTTGACTTAATCTCGACTTAAACACAAGTTTAGCAAATTTAAGCAAAAAATAAACTTAGGTTTAAGTCGCTTAAACCTAAGTTTGTTTTTTGCTTAAACCGACATTTAAATAACTTAAGGCTTAAATTTAATGCAGGTTTAATGAAAAGTTAAACATAGCTTAAATCTCAATTGAGATTCAAGACACATTTAACTAAGGAAACCTAAATAATGCCTAAATGAAGGCATTCAGGTTATTTAAGTCCAGTTTAAGTTGTATGTAGGTTGTATGTATGTAGGTTTAAGCAAGGTTACGTTTTCATTTGAAGCTCAGATGTGATTGTCACGGATTGGGCAATGAAGTTTTGTCACTTGTAACGATTAACTGTGCGATTCCTAACGCAAACAATGGTTATTTTTTATTGTCAATAAGAGTACAGACAGATAAAAAAACAAACAGGGAAAGCTGAAACCATCAGCGAAAGATTTGCCAACCTTTTAAGCACTGCGTTCTCGAAGCGACGAGATTTCTACCACAAATCTAAAATTCGTCAACGAGAAAATCGTCCACTATAGATGAGATGAAACTAAAAAAAATCTAATACTGCAAACTTGGCTCGGAAAGGCGGGAGGCGGAAATAATGCTTTCATTGAGCTTCCGCAGCCGAACTGAACTGTGTTTCAGCACAGGCTTACCATCCTCAGTTGGTGAGGTGGACTGTGCTTTTAAATGACTGTGTGGGTTATTTTTGTCTGATTTTTTCAAAAGCATTTATTGTCAGCACTTGCCCTCTTCAAAAGCTGTAAATTTCATGCTTTACGGTAATATAAGAGGACGGTACACATGTAGTTCGTAAGGAGTAAAGACGTGAAAAAAACATTACAACTTATATAAATGATTACAAACATGGATCCGACAAATATGACTGGTCTCTTAAAGATGAATTACAGTCCGTACTACGCAACCTCAGCTCCGCAATGTTTGTGAGACTCACAAACAAGGAACGTTTACTAGCGAATTCCTTTTATACTTCGGAACTTCGTGTTTAAGGCCTTTCTTTGAAATCGAAATCGAAAACAGGGGTCAATAGAATGCGGTCTTTTAAAATTCTCATATCGTACAATTACTTTTTTGTTGAATTTCAGGAGCTTTAAGGCGACAGATATCCTTGCCAAACAATAAGAATAAGTAAAAGAACCCCAAAGTTTTCCCAAACCGACGTTTTAGCTTATCGAGCATTCGTAAACACAACGGCCGTAATGGCGGACTGACGGTTTACTCCCATTTACTCCATGTATGCTATTACCGAAGTGTAACATATGAACAAATTAAAAAAAAAATGAAAACAAACCCCGAGATTGCGCAGTACGGACTGTAATTCAGCTTTGATTGACAGGTTATCTGTCTGAATGCCAGAAATGTTTATCCAAACGATGCTGCTCTGTCTCTTTAAAGCATGCAATATCAAATTATGGGTATTGCTAGTCTTTTTTTTTTCTTCCCCGCTCTCTTCTTTTCCTTTTTCTTTCTCTTTGTGTGATTTTAGAGCTGATTGGAGTCATAAAACCTTTGTTTTTGCGTGCTTGTAGTGAAAATGCTGCAATTTTTCAACATCCATATTTACCAATGGCTCCATTGGGGCGTATATGCTT
This sequence comes from Dendrophyllia cribrosa, assembly GCA_024195265.1. Classification (NCBI taxonomy): domain Eukaryota; kingdom Metazoa; phylum Cnidaria; class Anthozoa; order Scleractinia; family Dendrophylliidae; genus Dendrophyllia; species Dendrophyllia cribrosa. Next base: position 37,862,023 of record JAJLRJ010000008.1, on the reverse strand, counting down.
GAGAACTACACCCCAGGGATGGTGTTACCCCCCTGACGAATTGTCAAATTTCATTACCATTCTTAAACAACGAAGCCTAAAATCTGCGTGCAAGACCATAGCGCGAATGCCGCAGTTTCGACAAGTTATTTATCAACCAGGACAACATTTAGAGTGACCAAAACCGGTTCGTAAGTTGTACCATTACTACCAGTTTCTTGTCGTTTAAATGCTTTAGGAGCAAAATAATATATAATCTCGGTAAAATTAAGAGAAGAGAAATGTTACATATTTAGCGCGTTTTCGCCATGTGTGTTGGTCTAATGGCTGAGTCAGTAAATTTTAATGGTTTGTATTCGCAATCGAACTTGCTGTAAGGTATAACGCATGCCTATACAACATATTCTTGGTGTTGAGTGTCCATGATTATAAATATCTATATCTAAATATTTATTTCACCTCGGGTGGAAATAAGCTTCTAAGTTGACGGCATTTCTGTTGCAGCGTTTCTGTTCCGACGAATTTTTTGTAACTTGGCCACATTCTAGACTATATCAAAGGAAGTCGATTCGCAAATTTTGAGCCAAACAAAACGGATCAATTATTTTCTAGGAGGGCCTCAATATGAAATGAGGGGTTTGCGCAAATCCAGATTTTGGCTCCTGTATTTATTTCGAAGAAAATCGGTTCATATTTATTAAGTAACAATGCGTGTAAGAAGTAGGCAATGCTCTATTGTTCCGCGGCATTTCGCTTTCCCCACATAAGATCGTTTAGTTTTTTTTTACTGAGAATGCATCATCCTATGGACATGTTTTTTAAATAAAATGTACTGGATTGAACTTTATTTTAAGTGATGTTTCTTTGTGCTACAAGATTTCATCCAGTCGTGAAACTCCAAAACAATGGCCAAGATTTTCTGTGTTTTAAATGAAAAAGCCTAAACCGTTTTAACTAAGAATATGGTACTCCTATACTACGGTGTGCTGGATTTTTTTCGAGAAAATGATATGTTCATTTGGGCGATAAACCGCCGTGCCGATTGTGTGAAAGATAATTAAGTCCGTAATAGTGCCCGATGACTGTCTTGAATCGAAATGCTCAAATCGCTTATAAAATGGTTGTTAAAATGCTTGCTTTGTCATTCAATTCAGAACAACAAAATTTTACTTGTACACGAATAGAACTGTAGAGAGGATTGCAGCAAACAAAACCTTCTACATTTGCACAAAATAATATAGTTTGACTAAATCAGCCAAAATCACGAGGTCCTTTACATACAATTGCATAATCAGAGCGCAATTTTTATCACCGTCAATACATTCTACCATGTACCTAAATCTAATAATGGCAATGATTCACTGTTCCAAAATAGAACAAAAGCCAAAGTCGTTCGCGTGATCGGTAATTTAAGATCAAAAGTTCATCAAATGATAACATACCATGAGAACTCAAAGCCATTCATTTAATAAATTCAACTTACTAATTACTCCTTCCTCGTCAAGAAAAACACAAATTTCAGTGCAAGCATTCACTGGTTGAACAAGAGTGACAGGAGCAAAAGTAAAACATCTCCATTCATTTTAAAAATACACCGTGAAATTCTCAAACTGCGTTTCCAAGAACACACGTTTGACCTTTTTTACCCTTCTAAAGGAGCTTTAATGGCTTTACGACAAATGATTGACAAGAAAAACACAAATGTTTTGAACCTTTGAAGATCAATTTAGCCGTCTCGGACACATCCACTTAAAAACAAATTTGAAAGATTGATAGGCAACGCGAGATATCGAAACTTAATGCCAATTCCCTAGGGAAATTAACAATGGGTCCGGGGGTACTCCCGAAAAATTTTAGTGGCGGTATGCGACGCCCTTCTTGAAATTTTAACCGGTATTTACCAACCATATATCCTTAATGCCCTTATATAGCTTGTATGAAGAACTAACCCCCCGGACAAAAGTTGACAACTTTTAACATCCCTTTTTTTACTACATAATACCTACATCTCGTTTTGCGCATGCGCATTAACGAGATAAAAAGGACTTCGATTTTATAGTTCTAACTTCACTCGCGTCGGCTTTTAATATGCAGATATGTTTGTGTATCTTTTGCAATTTTGATTTCCAAATCAGTTTCTCGGGCAATTTTTGATACGCAACAGGTGTATTTTATTGGGAAATTTCAGTTATTTTTGTTTTTTGTGAACTTTTGTACGATCTAAATGTACTGTGCAGACGGTCGCGTAATACTGTTTTGGAGAATTGCTAAAATTAAAAAAATAGTCCGGTCGTCAATCTTAATTCTTTTGCTTGCGACCTTTCACCTTAGTTAACTTTAACATCGGCTTTCTGTTCAGAGAGCTACGCTGTTAGGCTCAGCCTATCTATCTATCTATATATATATATATACTGTTCATACAGTTTGAGCACTCTCTGGATTGGGTGGAGAGCCTCGTAAGAGGTGTTCACTATTGGCATATTGCTTCGCTCACTGCTTGCAGTTTGAGCACTCTTGTGACTCCACAATGCAATTCAACAATGTGTAACCGTACATCCTGTGCCCAAGTTCAGGAGTTGCCATAAAGCCATTATGGTAACAACCGGGAGGGCACATTTAATGCAGCAGATAAACTCTGAGGAGCTGAAAGCAATAGTCCTTTTTACAGTTGTGTGCTTGGTGACCTTGCCTTTGAGTGGAAGCGAGGCTGGAGGTGACCTTGTTATGATACAGACCTTGGAGCTTTTCAGATGTAAATTTAGCTAGTTAGCATGAGAAAAGCATTATTAACATATGAAGGGCAGAAAGGTTTGTATCAAAGCAAGGTCACCTCCAGCCTCGCTTCCACTAAAAGGCAAGGTCACCAAGCACACAACTGTAAAAAGTACTATTGCAAAACGCCATATTCCAGACTATGACTGTCGTGTAAAGTCTTGGATCTTAGACTTTTTTAGTCGTGACGAAGAACACCATCTCACAAATCATGCTAACCGAAGACTTGCGCTCCACTCATCACGTACTGAGAAATTAACTGATCCTAGCATTCAGCGACCAATTTACTCTACTCGGCTACTACTTGTCTTGCAACACCGGAGTAAGTGAGCCAAATAGATTATTGTTACTATTTCTATTCCCAGAGCTATTAAACCAAGGTCGGCATAACTGAATCATTCTAAACGGGTGTGGAAATCATAAATTCCTCCTGTCAGTATCACAGCCATAGAGACTTTTTCCTAAAATCAAAGAATCGACAGCATTGAGAGCAACAGGCCTGTTACATCTTAATTTTTATCTAAATGGTTGAGTCTCTCAGGCATGCACATACTTGGGACAACCCTTTTCTAAAGCCGGGCTAAAATGCTTTTTGCGACGAGCAGGATCTGTGCTAGGCCTGTCACCTTTTTTAACAATCATTCAATCCAGTTTGAAGATTTTGCTATTTAAAATGACACAATATAATGCTAAATGGACATTTCAGTATTATGTTGTGATTGCAAAATGGAATCTACAGAACTAGGTGTTGGAGAAGTGAGACATGTTAAAACCATAATTAAATTAGGTTATACGTTTAGTTTTAGACCTTAGTAGATCCGTTAATACTTTTGTTAAGAAGTTTAGGTTCAAGTATGAAGGTCTTCCTATTCTAGCCGTTATGTTTCAAGAGAATTTTTGGTTTTTCACCTTCGACATTGAGTCGGGCTATCATCATCTGGATATTAATTCGAATTTTTGGAAATTTCTAGGGTTTGCTTGGTCTTTCAACGGAGTCGTTAGGTACCTTGTTTTCAGAGTTTTGCCATTCGGCCTGTCGTCAGCCTGTTATATTTTTACGAAGATGTTTAAACCCTTCGTCGCTCGTTGGAGATCCTTTGGTATTTTTGCTATTGTGTATATAGATGATGGAATTTTCGCTTGCAGAACCTTATTAGATGCTCAGTCCGCTAGCACATTGGTTAGGTCTGATCTACAGCTTTCTGGCTGGAAGGCTAACGAGAACAAATCCAATTGGGAGCCCCGTCAGTTGGCAGAGTGGTTAGGGATTGTCATTGATACAATTCGAATGCTCTTTGTCATTCCTGAGAGAAAGATTGCGAAATTAAAGTCAGCTTTGTCTGGACTTATTCTTGTATTTCCTAATCTTCAAGTTAGGGACGCAGCTCGTGTTTCTGGATTTGCGATTTCTCTTACCGTGGCGTTAGGGCCTATTGCCAGACTATCTACTAGACAAATGTATTTATTCATTCAATTGCGGCACTCGTGGGACGATGTCCTTGTCGCAATTGATGGAGTTTTACAGGAGTTGAAATTTTGGTTATCGCACGTAGAAGCCTTTAACTGCTATTCGATAAATAGACCTTTGTCGTCTAGCGCAGTTTTAACCCGAGATGTCAGTGAGTCTGCTGGCTATGGCGCTCATATCACTTTTAGTTGTGAACGGAAGTTTTGTTCCGGAATGTGGAGTTCTGTTGAGCGTGCAAGAGCGCTTCCCTTCGCGAGTTATTGGCTATTTTCTTAGCCTTGAAAAGCTTTCAGAGCTTTATCACGGGTAAGAAGATTAAGATCTTCTCAGATGATCAAAGTGTCGTTCGTATTATACACAATGGGAGCAGTGTCATTCATTTGCTGCAGATCGCAGTTGATATTTTTAGTTTAGCCATTTCAGGCTCAATGGATTCCCAGAGCTGACAACCAGCTGGCCGACTATTTATCCTGATGATTAGATGTTAAGTCCCGATTTGTTCAAGTTAATCGCAGATAAGTGGGGTCCTTTCGATGTGGACAGGATGGCGAGCAGTTTTAGTTCTAAGTTTTGGTGTCCTGGCACTGAGGCAATGGATTACTTCACGCAGGATTGGGGAAAATCTGCTTCGAATTCTTGTTACGGTTCCTGCAATCCATATCTTGTTTAGGAGTTCCTTCAAAGCTCACCGGCTCGCGTATCGGCTGGAGAGCCGTCGAAGTCAGTGAGGTCAACAAAAATATATCCCTACTCGGTTCTACTGGCGAGTGATATAAACCTTTCACGTTATGGATGTAAAAAAAAATTATAAACTCTATCATTTTATCGACGCTGTGAACATTCGCGCTTTTAGAATAAATTTCACATGTCTTGTCAGCTCTTTTGTTCGCCATGATTTCCGTATCAGTTTGCAAACCTATTTACGTCACGGTAAATAGGAGCCTCACAAATTGGAGCCTTTTTTCGGGCACGAATACGAAACTTCCAGACCATAAAAATGCGTTTCACATTGTCTCTGACATTTTAAACCTTTTAGTTTGAAGTCACAAACAGTGAAACATTGGATATATCAAAACAAATTCGCTTCACTTTAAAATTGAACACAATGCACAACAGATTTCTCTGGGGCAGCGACTTCAATATATGAAAAGCAGCCGTTTGAACATAAATCATATTGAAATTTCGCCAACCATATTTCAATTTTGGCCGATTTATTGTACAAACTGATCGCATTAATGTCTTATTACATCTAATGTGCACTAAGAAATAAAAATAATTTTCCTTTACTTACGTTTTCTATGGTTTGTTTTGCTATCAACTTTCTTGACGCCTGTTTCGACCTGTTGTTTATGCTAGGACAGTGTAATGCTGCAATTTAGAAAGCAATTTTTGCCAACTAGCATTTAATAATAATAATAAAGTAAGTAGAGAAAACATAAAAAAGAAAAAAAAAAAAGGATTGCGGAAAAGAATGTAACAATTTTGTTTGTCCGCCCCCTTATCTAATTAGTGCAGTCATACCACATGGGAACTTGTAAGGCTAAAGGCACTCTCGTCGTGCCAGAGTGGAAATCCGCGTCTTTTTGGCCATTGTTATGTTCTTTCGATCGGCCGTTTTTATCTCGTTAATGCGCATGCGCATAAACGAGATTTAGGAATCAATACAAAAAGGGACAAAAGTTGTTAACAAAGGTCCATTGTTAACTTTTGTCCGGGGGGTTACTTCTTTCTTCTTTATAGAAGCTATATTAGGGTATTGAGGATATGGTTGGTTAAACTGGTTAGGATTTCAAGAAGGGCGTCACATACCGCCATTAAAATTTTTGAGGAGCACCCCCGGACCTATTGTTAATTTCCCTAGGGTATTGGGATGTCAGAACTAGTCATGAACTTGTCATATCTCACATCACGTCACCGCAAAAGTATTTAAGTTATTATTAAGTTTCGATATCTCACGTTACCTATCAAGAAATATCAATGTTTCAAATTTTCAATCATTTGTCGTAAAGCCATTAAGGGCCCATTATAGTATTCCGTTGCTAGGTAATGCGGTTGCTATGCAGAGCTAAATCAAGTACAATTTTACTTCTGGTGAAAGTGACAGGCAGCTTCGCGCGAGAGTCCGTACAAAACTGTCCTAAACAATGCCAAATTTGAAGTTCGTCTCGTTCAACTCCTGAATTCTTGGTTAGTACTTAAACTTATTTGAAGCTGGATATTTTTTCTCTGGAAAGATTCGTCTTGGACGGTTTTCAAGCTGATTCAAAACGTAGAAATAACTGAAGGAGTAAGAACGCTCAACTGATCAGTTCACAGATATCGGAATTTGCTGAAAGTTTATTCCTGCTTCAGTCTTCGTACCGTTTTTTCGTTTCTTTTTGTCAATGCTGACCAGGTCAACTGCCGAGGAATTCTGGACTGAGAAGTTAGAGGATATATCTGGAGCCAACCTGTGAGTAAGATGTTAACATTTGCAGAAAAGTGCTCGAGTTTTTACAATTTCAACGCGAAGCGTAGCGCGTTTGTTTTTCTCGTAGCTACAGTTTTTACGTATTTTTCAGGGCCGATTTCGTATAAACTTAGAAGCCGTCAAAGTTGTACAGAAGTGTGAATGAACAAAGTACAATGAGTTCAAATTTGTTTGATGGAAATTATTAATAAAAAAATTATTTTCAATTCGTTTAGTTTTATTACTCGTACGTTTTTCCGTCCGTGGAAGATTGTTTAACTTCGGGATTAACTGATAAATTGTCATTGTGTGTTGATACGATGCAACTTCAGGCAAAAACTTCAGTGAAAAAATAAAAAAAAATTCAAATTAAAAAAGTAAGACAGTGCGTTGTACCTATTGAAAAAAGATGTTTACGTTTTAGATTTATATTTTCATTGAATGAAAACAAATGGAAGCATTGATTTATATGGATTCGACAGTAGTTATGTTAGGCACTCTGGGGCACTTTTCCATTTCAGTGTGTTTTGTCGTTACTTTGGCGTATATCGTATAATTATAGACGATTCATCTATAATTTTTAGTCATGTAAGGCACTATGCCTCACTTTTCCATTTTCAGTGTGTTTTGTCGTTACTTTGACGTAATATCGTATAATTATAGATGAATCGTCTATAATTTTCATCATGTACTACACTATGGGGTACTTTACCATTTTTAGTGTGTTTTGTCGAAAGATAATCTTATTTTGTTTCCGTCTTTATCCGTTAACTCATTTCCAGTTCTTAGGTAATGTTGAATTGAACCGACATTCTTGTTCAACAGTTTTGAACACTGATAAATACTTTTACATTCTTTTATTTTTTCACCTGTTTGTGAATTTAATAAGATTACTTTCTTCGCTGTTGACGGTTTACATACGAGTGTTTCATCGAGATTCAACGCTTTCGCCAGTTCCACTTTGCTTAACATCATGTAGTATTTGATTTTCTTTCCAACAGCCTTTTCTCTCAATTCTCGGAGGGTCATAAATGATTCCATTGTTTAATCTTATTTATAAGATTTATATTTTTTAACCCATTTTTCACAGATCTTTCAGTTCTTTCAAATCTACCCAAGAGTTGAATTTATCGTTATAACCACTCCACTTTACTAATGCTTTACCTTTTCGATCGTCTCGTCGAATCACTTTCTCAATTCGGTAAACGTCTTGAACAGCCTTCTGCAACTCATCCTTATAAAAAGAACCTGTTATCTCCTCACCCAATTGATCCTTTATTTTATAAGTTATTGGATTGGTGTATTGAATCGAATCAATAATAAAAATCTCTTCCGTCCAATTTGGGGTGTAACCTTTATCGAAAACAGGGCGTTTGTATTTTGATATTCGAACTTTATCCCCAACTTTGAAGAATGGTTTTGTGGTCGTACGTTTCATCTTTCCATAAAGTTTTAAATAAACAGTACCTTCATTCTTTTTCTTCGACGCTTCCACAGGCGTCATACCGATACTTCGGTGTTTTCTATTATTGTATTCTTTCAACAACCTCGGTAACATATCAAGATACTGGGTATTGTTTTGAACGGTAAATTGTTTAAAAAATTTTTCTTCCATCGTACGGTTCCATCTTTCACAAACACTCGATTTTTGTTCATTTTCAGTTGAGTACAATGTTATTTTATTCTTATCCAACAGTTCTTTCATAATCTTATTGTAATACTCTTTTCCCTTATCTGTCCATAAATATTGTGGTTTTCTTCCTTCTTTGAATATTGTTTTGAACGCTTCTGCGACACTCTCTCCCTTTTTATCCTTCAACGGTACAATCCAACCATATTTACTGAAAACATCTAACACCATGAGAAGATATCGATATCCCTTATTCCACTTACTAAATTTCTGCATTTCAACAAGGTCAGAACACCATATCTCATCGATTCCGTTTACAATAACACGCCGCCGAGTAAACTTGCGCCTTATAGGCTTATGCAGTTCGTTTGCTAGCTTTTCTTGCCACGTCTCTACGTTACTACTCGGCGGCTTTTTCCGTTTTTTGAAACACCTAGTCCAAGTTTTTGTTTTACGTTGATAATATTTCTAGCTAACGAGTGACCCCATTGACGTTCACTATAGGGTATACTATCCAAGGCTTTCACCATTTTTCTATCAGCTTCATTTTTACATTTTCGTGTGTCTGGTTTATTCGCGCACACGGAATAATCAACGTCATGCTGCATAGCTACGGCATCCGTTTTTCCCGTTGGCTGCTCGTAGATCTCCAGTATTTTACCTGTTTCATCATGTTTTTCTTGTTCGTGGAGTGGGTTTCCAGGACCTGTGTAATTATGTCCCGGTAATGTCCATCCTTTTTTCGGTTTCGGAAGCTTATCGATCAGCTTATGAATGTCGACACCACCGCCCGCCGCTTGGACGGGCTCAATTAGTTTCCCGATCTATTTTGCATACCTTTTCCGGTCAATGCGTTCAGAAGTAAAGGGACACCTATTGTAGCCAAAAGGGTTCCGAGAAAACCACCGCGCTGTATTGTTACATTTCCACCTGATTGAAGAGCAATTAATTCTTGCCTCTGTTTATTTGTAAGTGAATGTATTTTTTCAATAAGTTTTTGAATTGTATCTTGCGGAATTAGGAAACCTCCATTCTGAGACGGTACTTCGTACCCTTGTCCTAGAATTTTATCCATTCCAAAATTTCCCAAACTTGAAAAGGCACCTGTTGCAATACCAGGGAGAGCTTTCGTGGCCGCTTTCATAACCTTCGGTAATAGTTTTGTTCCCAGACTGATAAGTGAGGAAAATAGAGAACCGCCTTTTCGAACAACTTTTGTGATCTGCGTTTTACTGATTTTGATGTCAGCGCCTTGTCCCAAACCTTTCGCCTTTTGGATCTTGTTTATCTGTGTTTTGGTCAACAGTAGCTCATCAGAGCCGTGCAATTGATTATATGAGAGGCGAATAGTTATTGGTGTTTTCTGTTGAAAAGCTTTCGCCAATTTTAGTTTTTGATTTTGAGATAAATTCACACCATGTGGAAGATATTCGGTCATGATACTTTGTATTATTATATGTTTCATATAATAATTCTTTGAAATTAAATGTTCTTTATTTATCCTTTTCTGAGGATGGCTTTTCCACTTGTCACGTCGACACTGATCTCTTCCTCGTTAAGGATCAACGCATACATGTTGAATTCAGCATTTGGTAAACCGCTAAGTTCGAATTTGAGTTCCAACTTAGTGGTCCCGCTCTTGGGCCCCTCTTCCTGATATCTTAAATCGAAATACAAAATGCCATACAGTTCCTGAAACGACTTCAGATCAATAGTCGGACCCGACAGATTATCATTGAAAGCCTTGTTGTACTCTGTCAATTCCCTGAATGTCTTGGCTAATTGAAGAGTTGGTTGTATTTGCTCCTGTGGGTAAAACACACCGTTGGACAAACCCAACCGGGCACTTGTAATTGTTCTATTGTTTGCAATATTGTAAGTATTGAACAGAAACATATTTTGTTCCTGATCATCCATCTTCGCGGTATTGAGAGCCCATACAAAGACATGTCTGGGTTTTCTGATGAGGGTCGTTATCCTGAAAGTCCCACTCGTCTGCTGAAATGGCGAGGTTTCGATACTCTCCTTGAGGTAGGCCCATGTATGGGGTTTGAGGTACTTTTCAAGAAACATTTGTTCACCACTGGGATTCAATATCATTTTAGGAACCCACAAAACAAAATTGGTGATAATATATCTACCAGCATCAGCGGCAGCGGCTCTAAACAGAATATTATCGTCACTTTCTAAGGTAATTTCAAAGCTTACTTTCCCATTAGGACTGATCTGATCCTTGAATGACTGAAAATAACCGAAACGATTCAACGGTAGAGTAATATTATTTGTTGCACCAGCACTAAGAAGTGCCTTCCTCTTTGCAAACCCTTTGTTATAACGAGGGTTATCTGTGGGTGCTATTTGCTGCGCGTTTCCATTCAGCGCAAGTGTAGTGTACTTTTGAAAATCTGCCCCGGTAGCTGTATCAGGGTAATGAAACATTGAGCCACCTACTCTGTCGCTATAATCTTTCGAAAAATCCGTGAGATTTTTGACATTGATAGCGTGATTGATGCTATGTGTGTCAAGGACTTTCACTCCACCAAAGTCAACGGTGAGGGATTTTATTAATCCAAACCCACCGTTTATAATTCCAACGGCATCGTTTGCACCATAGTCCGTATTATTCATTTTCGTAATTTTTACGTCGAGCTCAAAGTAAGCATTATACCAGTCCAAGGGGTGAATATCGTTGCTACTATCAACAACAAATTTATAATTAGTTTTGTTTTGAGTCCGATTATTTGCAGGAAGGACGATCGCATTTTGCAAATCGGTAGATATATACTCATATCTTTCACAATGTTTTGAAGATCTAAACGCCATTTATATTTTGTATGGAAAAGTTTTTTTCATAATTTCAACAATTCCTGAAACTGTTGGTTTAGATTATCTCTTCGTCTATTATCTTTTTTGTTATGTTGTGGAGGTGCGGACTTGGCGTTTTCCGTTTGTAATAGTTTTACGATCTGTTCTCCTTTATTTTCCTGACTTGTAGGTTCCTTACTACTGAATTTGTTATATATTTTTTCTCCAATTAATTGACCTGTCTTCTCTCCAACCTTCTCAGCACCCTTTTCGACAAGTTTTGTAGCCCCCTTTGTTACTATTTCCTTCGTCGCTTTGCTTGCGAGTTTTGATGCTACTTTTTTCACAAAATCAGTGAAAATTCCCCCAACGTCGATGTTATAATATATATTTTCACCATTTTCATCTCTGTAACGCCTTTGTTGTGACATCTTATCTTTTTACTCTTACTCAATATTATTAATTACTCTTCTTTTAGAATTAATATTAGTGATATAGGATTGTTATTCAAATCCAAAGGTCTACTAAACTCATCGGTAATATAAATTCGTAAATATTTTATGCTATTCGTTTTGATTTTGCTGAATAGGGCTCTCCTAGGTTGGAGGTGAAATGGGTATGACAAAGGAAGATTATCAACACTAAATCGATAAAGTACATCTGATTCTTTCCCCGCAACAATACATTCAGATATAATGTTTGTGTGAATAAATATATTGTCAACAGATCTTGTGATATTTGGTATTTTTTCGCCATAACTGGTCGACCTAATGGTACCCTTGTTAAAACCTATAAGGTCGGCAAAATCACTGGTTCTCAGGTCCACCTGAAAATCTGTTTCTAAGGTCATCAACACTTTGAATAGTGGTTGAACGAATATGATTGTGATACCTGTTTTTGAATGACCGTTCGTTTCGAGTGCTCGCTGTAAATAAGCGTTTAATTCCTTATACGAATAATTACCGTTTGGTAATATGATCTGTGTCCACGTCCGTCCTGAATCGTGGCTATATTTTAGCGTATTGTTGTTGTAACTACTACTCACATTGTACCAACTGTACGACATCGATATCGAGTCAAGAGCCACATAATAGTTCTTGTTCTTATCAAGCTCCAATTCCGGATCGAAGCGGATCGTAAAATCATGGCTTTTCGAATTTACTGTGCCATCAACTGAATTGATAAAAAGGGGTGTCTCCATTGTTACGTTAGATGATTTTGAATATAGGAATCATAATCTTTTTTTGAAATTATTTCAAGTTTCAACAGGTGATCAAGAATTTCCCAAATCTCATTACGGATCTCTATATTATTATTACCGGCGCGTCGGGTTCCTGTTAAAAGCGTCAACCTTTTCATCAGCTCTTCTGGAGATGTATAATAAATCGCACCACCATTAACGGTAAGTCTGCTTTTACCTGAAGACTTATGTTTAGGCATTCCGGATAGGTTGTTGAGATCATGGAATATCTGTATGGCTCTTGAAGAGTACTGCTTTTTCGGATTGAACCTTTTTGTCAACAGATCTACTAGAGATCTATCCGCTGGCGCCTCATAAACTACACTTCCGTCACTGGTGGTGATCGCTTCCACAACCATCTCATTCAACAGTCGTGGAACATTGATCATCAACCCGCCGTATTGTCCGGTGCATCCACCGATCTTATATGCATTTCTTTTCGGTTGTTTGTATCGACGAACACCTTCCCCAGTAGTAGGTGACACTGGTGAAACCAGTGACTGACCTTCATCTAACAGTTGTAAACGAGCTCGATACTTTTGCAATAGCTTGATATCTTTCGTCAGGTCCTCGAGTTCTGCTCTATTTTTATCTTTTGATTTTTTACTTTTCGAGAGTTGGCCCTTTTTTCGTCCAAGAGCTTGCAGCTGCTTACTAAGTTTTCTATCATAATCACTCCAATTTATCGTCTTATTTATTACGGCATTCATTACATCGGATGGCGGTGGTAAGTTATATTCCATTAGCTTTTGAACTTCATATGGACTAAAATTTTTATCAATATCCGCTCGGAAGCGTGGTGGACTTGGATCAAATGACGGAGTCGTCGAAATCATCGGCGTCATCGGCGTCATCGGTGACGGAGTCGCAAATCCCTTATCTTTATCTTCTTCAATTGCGGTTAATACAAAATCTTCCAACCCGCTGGTTATCGCTTTCTGATTCTCTGTCAATTTCTCAATGAGTCGATCTTGTTTCTCATCAATTGTTTCTTTCACCTCTTTTACTTCGCTAACAATGGGGTCAAATATTACTCCTCTTTCAAACCGCAAATCTTCTCGTTCATCGCTATAGCCTTTCAATGATTTCGCAACCTTTTCTTTCAAAATATTGACTCTCGTTCCCTTTTCAAAACGTTTTCTTAACTGTTCAACATCCATTATGAATATATGTTCAGTATTACATATAGGTAACAAAAAAAAATCTCAAAAAGATAAGTGTCGATTTAACATTTATCTTTTCAGATAAGTGTCGATTTAACATTTATCTTTTGAGATAAGTGTCGATTTAACATTTATCTTTTGAGATAAGTGTCGATTTAACACTTATCGTTTTTGGTTTTGAGATAAGTGTCGATTTAACATTTATCTTTTGAGATAAGTGTCGATTTAACATTTATCTTTTGAGATAAGTGTCGATTTAACCATTTCAAAAGATAAAAAACGGTAGCATAATTATAATAACATAATAATAATTAATAGACATGAAAATACCAAATTACGATACTAATGTGCATGAAAAGCCGAAGAGAAGATTGAAGAACTTTTTAGATGAAGAATATCGAATGCTGGTAGCCGGACAATCTGGAAGTGGAAAAACAAATACCGTCATGCATATGTTGAGGGAACCTTTGGTTTATTACGATAAGAGATTCCTGTATACACCCAACCCTCACCAGGATAAAATACAGGATTTGAAAAGATTGATGGATGACATATCACAGAAAGTTGGTTATGATGTATTAGAAATCAAGGGACAAGATGAGATTATGGATACGTCAGATTACCCGGAGGGAAACAGAAAAATAGTTATTTTTGACGATCTCGTCAATGCGCCACCCAACATCCAATCAAAAATTGCGAACCATTTCACTGATGAAGACATCATCAGATTTCTCCCATCTATTTGACGCAGTCATATTATGACACACCGCAAAAACTAAGGCTAAATTGTTCACATATGATACTTTATACACCCACAACTAAAAACCATTGCAATCTAATAGGAAAGGAAAACATGATTGAGCCGGAGCTGTTCAAAAGATTAGGACCGTATGAATTTATTTTTTTGGATAAGGAAAAGAAGAGTGTTGCAAAAAATTTCGATGAAAAAATCTAGAATAGATATAAAATATATCTAAAATGGAGTCACAAAAAACATATTGTGTTAAGGAAAAAAGAAAAACCGGTTGTGTTGAACCATCCGGTTATTCGGAAACCGTAAATGGAAAGCTTCAGTATTGGTGCACTTGTGCTAATTGCGGAATAAAGAAAACTCGTTTCGTTAAGAGTTCGAGCGGAAACGGTATGCAAAATAGATCGAGTGGAAACGGTATGCAAAATAGACCGTATATGCCATATATCCCGCAACCATTTTACACCCACACCCGAATGGGAACGGGTTGTAAAAAAAAGCCAGGCGGAGGATTATTATTCGGGAAAAACTCCCCATTCAACGATATCCCACTCCTGGGCGCGATATTTTAATTGAGAAGCCGCCTTTCGTGAATAAAGCAATATCAAATTTTGACATTGAAATATGGATAGATTACATGCAGATTCCAAATTTCAACGGCGTGATTTCAAGAGATCAAATAGATCAAATTGATCTAAGGTGTAATACCCCCGGTTATTACATTGTTAATTTAAACGACACAAGTCAACCCGGCTCACATTGGGTTGCGCTAAACCTCAGACCCGGTGTAATTGAATATTTCGACAGCTTTGGGTTGAATGCCCCAACCGAGGTAATAAATTTGTCAAATCGTCTGAATGTGAATTATCTGTACAACAGTACACAATACCAAGATCTAATGAATGTGTTGTGTGGGTATTATTGTCTGTATTTTGTCAACGAATCCCATAAGGGAAAATCATATTGGGAAATAATAAGACGTTTTTCACATAAGTCTACCAAATCCAACGAGCGTTTTATAATTGATTATTTCAAAAAAATATAATTATCAATATATATAAATGGGATATTCTGACGGATCACATCGAGCTTATAAAACAGGTACACTCGCCGGGTCGACTGGACCGCCTGGACTACCAGGACCACGAGGTGTCGGATTTAAATTAAACGAGACCGGTGATTATGACATTCATCAGAAGCGGTTAACGATGTGTGGTGAAGCTGTCGATAATCAAGATGCCGTGAATAAACACCAATTGGAGGTTGGATTGTCAATAAAACCGAACAAAACCGATGTTTTACTGGTGAACGGTCAAAATCATATGACCGGTGATTTGGATCTGAGAGGAAATAAATTAATAAATCCTATAGAGATTGACATGGATCGAAAACTTATCACAAATTTAGACACGGATGAAAACAATGATTTGTGTGCTGTCAGTATGATAACACTGAAAAAATTCCATCCGGATGCGCCGGAACCTACGCATGAAGTGATAAAAGATATTGACCTGAAAGAACAATTCAATGTTGTGAAATCAAAACAGCAAACTTATCGCGATTTAGCGGCAAATTATAACAATTTAGTCTCTTACAATGATGTAAAAAACATTTTTCTCAGCCGGAAAGAGACGATTCCAATGGAGGCTAGTCTGGATTTAGGTGGAAATACAATTTATAACGTAAAAGATCCGGCAGCTGCCGATCAAGGAGTAAACAAAAGATATGTGGATAATGAATTATCTCAAAAAACGAACACAACAGCGTTCAATACCCTCAGCAACACTGTCTCTTTGAAAGCCGATAAAACATATGTAGATAGTGAAATTACGCGAACTGACAAAACACTGAAAGATGACCTAAAAAAATATGTCGATGAATCGCATATCTCAACCTCGACAAATTTGAAAGATGAATTTAGATACCTAATGGAAGACGTCAACGAAAGCTCTTCAGAGAATAATATTAGTGTCACAGGAATAATTGATTTGGCGGAGTCGCCGCATACGTTGAACAAAAAAGTCTACAGTCTTTTGTTAGGAAAAGATGCAGCTTCGCATAACTACGCATCAAGAATCGGGTTTAATATGAATAAACTTCCTGAGGGAGAATATACCGTTTGTATTGAATTTATTCCACCTGCGATGAACCGTGTTAGCGTGGATGTTGTATCTACTTCCATCAACATAAATAAACAATCGACAAAAAGTTTTACGGATTACACTAGAAGCATTATCAATTTACATAAGTGGCATATTTCACCACCAGAGTATATTATGGTCGATTTAAAATGTAGCGGAACAGCAGAATCGCCTTCACAAGGTCAAGCTTACCTTATTATTTACGGGATAAAAGGCAACCATTCAGATGTACCGTCTGGTGTCTACGATTCTTCATATATTTTAGCGAGTGAGAAAATGGTAATGCAGACCGATTTAGACATGAATAATCACACAATTATCAATTCCCCAAGCCACAAGCATCTGTTTATTGTCAATGGACATTATGAGAAATCTGTGAATCAGACATTTGCTCTATTTTCAGGAGAATCAGAAGTTATAGTTCCTGTTAATTGCCGTCTTGTAAAATGTTGTATAAACATCCTCGATGCGCTCCAAACATACCCGCCTATTTTCGTGATGATAAATAATGGAATTGGTCGGGGCAAGGGCGGAAAGAAACAAACATACAAAATGAATGTTGTTTTGATTGAGTGCAATGTATTTCGAGTGAGAGTTCGAAGTGACCAGGATACTACCCCAGCAATCAACAAATGTGTAGTGAGTCTATTGTTTGAGACGATGTAGTTTGTTTTTGCTGAAATTTATTATGTGGTTCGCATAATAAAATATGAAACACAAACGAGATATTTTCACATTTAATCACATCGATCATTCGATCGAGGAGGAGAGATTGAGGGAGATCAAGGCTCTTTACAGATTTTATCACAAGAAATGGTGGTGTTACAAAAAAACTTATAGACGCTTCAAACGCATGAATCTATTCTGTAAACTTAGTAGTTCATTTCTTATCGTGGTCGGAACAATTGCTGGCGCTGTTACTTTAAACCCAGTTACACTAGGAGTTATCGCCGGTGCGGGATTGTTATTGAAAACGCTCACCGATTACAAGAACTACACACCAAGGATTGAAATGAATAAATACGCATATACAACGTATCAGAAAGTATTGATCGACTTACGTTCTTGTATGCGAGGAAAACGTTTCGACCACGATTCATTTGTTGATGAGATGATATTTATCGATGATGTGATGAGCGATCTTTGTACACTCTCTGATGACAAAATCGAAGAGAAATATGAGAGAAAGTTCATAACATGAATATTGTTTGAAGCGTTTCTTAACGTCTGAGTGCTATGAAATCTTCGTGTGAAATTAGCATACATGCAAATTAGAAACATTCTTCTTCGACGTAGTTACCAAAAAAAATTTTATAAACTTTTTTGGTTGGTGGTTGCTACGTCGAAAAAGAATGTTGCTAATTTGCATGTATGTTAATTAGGTTATAACATCAAAAAATCGAACTTCTGAACGGTGAACGTGCAGTGTTTCACGTGCAAAACCGCTTTCAACCGGTAATCTGGTGACATCATTGGTAACTGGAATGACTCATACCTATTTTGATTCACCTCAATGAGCACGTATGCTAATTTCATATGGTTTAACTCTTTTGTTCGATTCTTGGAAAGATGAATAAAGTTTCTCAGAACGTGTAGATGCACACAATTAAATTATGTACCTTTGGGAGTTTTATTTCAAGTCGTGTTTCGCGACTCGAAATTATTATTTAAGTTTAATCTTCAGCTTCGTTACCTTCGTCGTCGCTTTCTTCTACTAACAACATCGACTGTCGCTGTTTAAACGGTTTAACATATGCATCGTTAACTTTTATTTGAATTGAAACGGCACTTTCACTGATGTAAATGCTTTCAATTATCAAAGCTAATTTAACTTTACAATATATGTCAAGATATTTGAGCGGATCCTGTTTCTCATTTCCTTTCGTTGTGAATAACGATAAAATTTGATCAGACTTTTCAGAATATATAAGTTTAGCATATAATACTGGCGCACTTGCTTCGTCTCTTTTGTTTTTCGTTTTACCTTTCTTATCGGTGTACTGAAGTTGCTTGAAATATAAAACCTGACTTAATTTATTCGCAATTTCTGGACCATACGTGTCTTGTAATTGTTCAAAACAAATATCCTCGAGAAATGTCAAACACTTAAAAAACTCATTTTCTTCTTCGGTCGGTTCTTCACCTTTCGACCATAAACAAACAGGAATAGAGTAGCCAACTAGCTCGTTGTTACTTTATCCATTCTTTCGTTCACTCCAAAACTGAAAAGAAATGGCGATTCAATAACTAATGACCCTTTCTTGTTGTTTGGATAATTGGTTTCAATTTTAATCTTGGTGTATTTCGAATTAGAGTTTTTCACTCTATACGTAGTCGGTTCGTGGAAAGTAATATTTTCTTTGCAAAGATTTGAAAGACTTGTCAGTTGCATGTTGTGTTATATAGTAATATTTCTTTTCTTTAAGACAATTTTTGTGAATAATTTTCGGTGAATCGTCAAAGAAACGTTTGACCTTGAAATGAAAAAATTTAATAAATCCGTTTAAAAAAATCTTTCTTATATACAAATCATGGATTCTTCAAGCGATCTGAAATCACAAACTGTTCAACAGCTTAGGTCAATTGCTCGACAGCTTCGAATGAAAAGGTACTCGCACTTGAGAAAGGCGGAGCTGATTGGGTAGGACTAATCTGCGGAACTGCAGACCGCGGAACCTGCGGAACCTGCGGAACCTGCGGAACCTGCGGAACCTAGATTTTTTTTTAATAAAATGATAGTACAAATCATAAAATGGTCTACAAGTGGTTGATTTCTCAATAAACAGTCAGAAGAAAAAGAGATAAAGAAACGAAATGGGAAAAAAGGGTCGGGAACCGGACAAAATAAATTAAGTCACGCGTCACGCAATTGTACGCGTAGTTTTGTTGTGAATATCGAATCAGGATTTCAGTTTTCGATTGACAGTTCTCCTAGCAAACTGTTACAGTACAAAACACCGTGAGTTTATGTGATGAATATATGGAATATTTGTACTGCAGATATACATTTTAAGCATATGAAATATACATTTTAAGCTTGCTTTTCTCAACTGCTTAAGTTGAGTACATTACTGCGAGGATCTTTCATTTGCTTAAAACGGCGTGAGTTTATTGTACTGAAATACCGTTTATTGTTTAATTTTTTATGTTAAGGGTTCATTAAGGTAAAAGAAAGTGAAATGATTAAGATAATATTGAAGGTAAAAAGATAAAATTGAACCACTTCTCGGTACTTTGTATTCAGCAGTGCGGTAAGTTGCTCATGTATGTACATTTAAAATCGGTTTTGATTTCACCTTTGATGTCACATCACCCCAGTATAATGCTCGTACAAAGATCTTCGGGTTCAATGTCGTAAATAGGGTGGGAAAATTGAGGATTACCAAAGGTAGTGTTGATTTATTCACCTCCGATCGAGTTTTGTCTATGATATCATGACAATTCCCAACTATAATAAGCTGTTAAAAAATTCAGGGAAATGATATATTAACGACTTTTCTTCTTGATGGAGTGAAGGGGCAAGGAAACGCCAACTCATTTTTTTAGCCTTTATAAAAGCATAAATTATATTTTATATCATACTTGTATCTCCTACCTTTCCTAACGCTCGTCATGCTATCTGTGAAAAATCTGCGAAGGTTAAACATGCTGCCCAAATGAATGTTCTGTTTCATTTTGTGGCCCGTTGTTGTTAAACTGTGCTTGCTGTGATAATACTGCTTTATTAATTTCATGGGCTTGTACGGTAACCGTAAACACAACTTTTATTTATTAACGTGTTAATCTCTTACGTACGAATCTCTTTAAAATACCTATTTTTGACAATAAAGTAACTTTAAATACCCCAAACAGTTTCAAATCACTTACAATTTAAATTTGTACCCAGAACAGTTAGAAATCAATTAAAAACCCAACTCAGTTTGAAATCATTAGGGTGAGTTCCTTTGGGTTGATCCGGATCAGTATCAGCGATCCGAGATCACTTGGATCACTGTGCACCTGTGAGTCCTTGCTCAGAGTTGATTTGCCGAATCCTTAGATCACGGTGCCATGATCCAATTGATCTCAGATCACTGATCCTGATCTGGATCATCCCAAAAGAACGCACTCTTAATTTAAACAAATGCAAACAACAGAAGTTATAACTCAATGGAAACGCAACCAGCGGCCATAACCTTAGGGAAAAATAGACGGAAAACAAATTATTTCCGTCCTAAACAGCCATAATTGCCAACAAAACGTTTTACGTGTTTTGAGGTAGTCGTCACGATCTATTTCAGCGACAAGACTTAGATCAAAATGAGATCGGATCGAGAAGCGAAAAATCGTACCTGCCACTCTCAAGGTGATGTCAGCGTCGTGACATTTGTTTTTTTGTTGTTGTTGTTTTTATGTCTTGCAAGGAAATCTCTTTCTTTAAAACTTCGGGGCTTTTGAAATTGTACTTTTGACATCAGATTTTAAAGCAAGCCTGCAGTTAAGTTTCAAACAGATTTAACACCTGCTTACATCGTTCGCGTTTGCCTACACTGAGACAGAAATCGTGCATCTGTGGCTTGGCGGTTCACATGTGTAATTTTCACTGATAAAAGATAAAAGATAATTTGAACCCGATAAAGTTAAATATAACAGACTTGTTCCTCATATCAACCTTGCAGATGTCCAAATTTCAACTTATTGAGAATGCCTGCCTAACGTGCATGCCACCTTGGGCCACGAAGTGCAAATTAACATGTTTTGTCCTTCTTGTGCAAAACTATAACAAGTATTTGCCCAGATGTTAGTCTGAAAATTTCAGATTAAGGTGAAATAGAGTCAACGGACTAAGCGTGGCGCCATTAGTCAATGAAAACCCCGGCCCCCCACCCCCGGGACATAACGGGAATTTAACGCGTCCAAAGCCGGGATTTAACGCACCCCAGTAAGCGGTGAATTTAACTAAACGTCAGTCAATCAGGGAATGAGCGGTAATTTTAGAGCACGCGATTATCTAAAGTGGGGACGACAGCAAGACTCTTCCAGGATGGCGTCAGAGGGGAGAGAGGAACTACGTTTCCTTTATCATTTTTGAGTGAAATCAGTATGTTGAAAGCCGGCTTGCGCCGCAAATTTAAAGCGCGGCTTATTGAATGAATAGTTTTTAATGATAGAACCGAAGACAGATGAAGTTTTGACGATATTATCGACTATAACAACGATCCCGATTTGATTTGTTTCTTTATTTGGTTCGTATGCCCCACCTATGCGGGGCTTTTAACAGAGGTCTTGGCCCCGGAGGCCGGGTATTAGGCCGATTTTAACACTTGGTGAGTGTTAAATCCCCCGCTAAGTCCCGGGGGTCGGGGGCCAGGGGGGCAGGGGGCCAGGGTTTCAATTGACTGATGCATTAACTTCTTATAATTTTAACTGCAAGTTTGCCGGAAATATATATGGAAAATTGAGAACGCAACTGGGTTGAATACAATCAGATGCCTAGTAACTTATCTGCTATCATATAAATCGCCCAGAATTTATGTTTCACGAAAACTTTCGTTATCAGACTCACAATTCAACGCATGGCGCCATTCGGCCATTTTGACGTGAAGTAGAACTGTCAATCGAAAACTGAAATCCTGATTCGATATTCACAACAAAACTACGCGTACAATTGCGTGACGCGTGACTTAATTTATTTTGTCCGGTTCCCGACCCTTTTTTCCCATTTCGTTTCTTTATCTCTTTTTCTTCTGACTGTTTATTGAGAAATCAACCACTTGTAGACCATTTTATGATTTGTACTATCATTTTATTAAAAAAAAATCTAGGTTCCGCAGGTTCCGCAGGTTCCGCAGGTTCCGCAGGTTCCGCGGTCTGCAGTTCCGCAGATTAGTCCTACCCGAGCTGATTAAATTCATCGAAGAGAATACGATGCGTGATAAAACGCACGCTCCTCAAGCAATAACAGCGGGAGCTGCTTCGCTGTTAGACGTTGAAATCCCGAAAGATGAAATCCCTAAAAATACATCTATATTACAACCCACAAAGGTTGATAATTCAATCAAGAAAAAGGTAAAAAAAGTAGTTGATTGGGGGAAGGAAAAGGTAAATGATTGGGGTGAATGGTTACTCAACACTGCCCCTTCAAAACCGAAGGTTATTGATACAGCTCTTGAATCTTTCAAGGAGCACATTAAGAATTTGTATAAACAAGATTATAAACAAGATTATAATCAAGGATTACCCTATGAGATAATCAAGATATCTTCAAAGTCAAACAATAAGTTAAAAGCGTTTTTCGATGAATTCAATGTAAAAATAATTAACCCTCATAAAATATTCGATATTGATAAATTACTGATGGAAATAGGGAACAAAGTAATAAAAGAGAGGGGTTTACAAAACGGCGACAAGATTCGTTGGATACTTAGTCATATGAGTTGGCAAAAACCGGTCAGTACAAAACGAATCACAATCACAGATCACCTTGGAACGGATCTGGTCGAAGAGATAGCTAGATTCGTTGAATATAAGGATGTACCGCTCTCCGAGGTCGAAATTGAAATTCAGTCAATAAAGGTTGCCCGGGGAATGGGTCGATTGCGTGTGACAAAATTAAATGCCGGCGACAAAAAGAGTATAATCACAATCAAAAATAATGACACAATCTGTCTTGCACGAGCAATAGTGACGGCTCGCGCAAACATAAATAAAGAAAAATGGACAAAATCTCAGCTAAAGGATGGATTCAATAAGT
The DNA here is from genome assembly GCA_024195265.1 of Dendrophyllia cribrosa. NCBI lineage: Eukaryota > Metazoa > Cnidaria > Anthozoa > Scleractinia > Dendrophylliidae > Dendrophyllia > Dendrophyllia cribrosa. Next base: position 37,838,892 of record JAJLRJ010000008.1, on the reverse strand, counting down.
CGCGAAAGCTTCAGAAAGACGAAGCTCTAAAACTTCATAAGGAAGCTGGAGTTGAAATCAATCAACACGGTTCAACCATCGAAGATATAAAGAAATTCGCAAAACATCTAAAGATACAGATAAACATTGTAGACGGTGATCAGTTCAATGAGTTGATTTTCACTTCTGATAATGAACATGATGACCAAATGATATACCTTTACAAAAACAATAACCACTTTGACGTAATTACCACCATGCCGGGGTTCTTGAGTAAAGATTATTATTGTCACACCTGTAAAGAATCATACACACATCGTGATTGTCATTACTGTCCGTCTAAGTGTTCATCATGTTTTAAATACAATCCAGATGGGAAAAAGTGTCCTGGTGAAGAAATTATATGTGGTAATTGTAATAGGTCTTTCTTTGGTGAAGAGTGTTTTAAGGAGCACAAGCGTGAAAGATCGTCAGGGGAAAAAAGCGATATTGTGTGCGAAAAAGTTGGTTATTGCCTGAAATGCGCGTGTACAGTAAGAGGAAACGTTAAGAAGCACGTCTGTGGATATTCGAAGTGTAGGAATTGTAGGAAGTACTGTAATATGCATGAACATGAATGTTACATGATGTCAAAGGAATGTAAGGGTGGAAACTGCACTGGTGATTGTACACCAAAGTATCCATGTTATTCTTGTAAGACAAGAACTGAAGATTACATGATGTATGATTTTGAGGCAACTCAGGAGACTGGCGTGCATGAGGTCAATTTGGTCGTCTGTCAAGATTATCATGGAAATAAATATACATTTGAAACGATCGATGAATTTTGTAAATTTATTTTTAACAAAGAGCATGTAGGGTATACCTTTATAGCTCACAATGCAAAAAGTTACGATGCTCAGTTTATTCGAAATTGGTGTATAGAGAACAGAGTGAAACCCTATGTTATTTACAACGGTTCAAAGATTATGTTTATGGAGGCTGAGGGTGTTAGATTTATTGATTCTATAAACTTTATCCCTCGCCCGTTATCAGCATTCCCAAAGACATTTGGATTGAAAGAGGCGAAAAAGGGGTATTTTCCGCATTATTTCAACAAAACGTGTCATCAAAACTATGTAGGACCAATTCCTAGTAAGGAACACTATGGTTATGATCAGATGAAATCTTCAGTGAGAAAGGATTTCTTAGAATGGCACAAAGCACGGGTTGATGAAAACTATGTGTTTGACTTCAAGAAGGAGTTGAGAGAGTACTGTGAAAGTGATGTAGATATTCTTAGAAGAAGTATGTTGAAGTTTCGTGAAGACTTTATCGCGTTAGAAAACATCGACCCCCTTCTATATATAACTATCGCTTCTGTATGTATGACTGTGTACAGAAGTAACTATATGCCTCGAGATACGATTGGTGTTGTAAAGGAAACTACTCGTGGAGAGACATATAGTCGTGTCAGTATCGCTTGGTTAGATTGGATTTCTCAGAGAGATGGTGTAAACGTAAAACACGCTCTGAATGGAGGAGAAGTAACTTTACTAGATACGCGTGGAATTGTAAATTTTATAGATGAAGAAAAAGTAACTTTACCAGATACGTGTGGAATTGTAAATTTTATAGATGAAGAAGAAGAACCGTCTCCGCCGCGAACATCGCAATCAATCATCGGAAAAGTCGATGGGTTTTGTGGGAACACTGTCTATGAATTTCAGGGATGTTTTTGGCATGGCTGTGAGAAGTGTTATTCACGCGACACAATCAACCCAAAAAATCAGATGGATACGTTAACTCTGAGAAAGAGGACAGAAGCGAAAAACGATAAAATTAGAGCTGCCGGGTATGAATTGGTTGAGGTTTACGAATGTGAACTGGGCGATGATAAAAAGTTTAAAGAATTTCTCAAAACATGGCATCGGGAGATTGTTGACCCTCTAAATCCTAGGGACGCATTTTTCGGTGGACGAACAAATGTGACAAAACAAACACACGACTTCAAAAAAGGTGAGAAAGGTAAATACGTCGACTTTGTAAGTTTATACCCAACAGTTCAATTCTCCAAGAATTATCCAGTAGGCCACCCTACAAAGATAGTTGATCCTCCTCAGGAGTACAGTAAGAATTGGTTTGGTTTTGTGAAATGTAAAGTTTTACCTCCAAGGGGTCTTTATCATCCCGTGTTGCCGGTAAAAATGAAATGCGATAAGGCTAAAAAGCTGCTATTTCCGCTCTGTAAATTATGCGCCACATGTATGATTCAGAAATGTACACATACAGATGATCAACGATCATTCATCGGAACATGGTGTACAAATGAATTGAATGAGGCGATTCGAAAAGGGTACAAAGTGATAAAAATATACGAGGTGTGGGATTTCCCTAAAACATCAAATGACCTTTTCAAGGATTATGTACGAAAATTCATGAAAATCAAGATGGAGAGTAGCGAGCTGAAGACTGGGGAAGGTTGTACTTACAAATCCGTTGATGAGTACCGGGCAATTGTAAAATCAAAACTAGGAATCGAACTTGGTGAAATAAAGTACAATCCTGGAAGGAGGGCAATCGCAAAGTTGTGTTTGAATAGTTTATGGGAAAAGTTTGGTCAACGAAATAACTTGAATCAGACTGTGTACGTCACCAAACCACCCGAATTTTACAGGATCTTGTTAAATGAAAGAGTACGCAATCTGAACATTCAATTTATAAACGAAGATATGGTTGAAATGACTTACAACTTGAAAGACCAGTTCGTTGACAATAGTAAGGACACAAACATATATATTGCGGCCTTCACAACCAGTCACGCTAGATTGATGTTGTATGGAGTGCTAGACAAACTCGGTGATCAGGTTCTTGGTTTTGACACCGATAGCTGTTGGTATATCGACCGTAAGGGAGGGCAACGAATCGAAACAGGCGACAGTCTCGGTGATCTAACCGATGAGTTAAGCGGAAATTATATTACCGATTGGTGTGGTTCTGGTCCAAAATCATACAGTTACTCCACGAGTGATGGGAAAATGGTATGTAAGGTCAAAGGTTTCACACTGAATCACAAAAATAGCCTAAAAATAAACCAAACTACGATGAAACAAATCATCGAAGGTCAAAAGAAGCGAATAACAATCGAAAACAAACAAGCGATAACTCGGGATCCCAAAACAAAACAGGTTGTAAATAAGTACCAGAAAAAAGATTTTAGGCTGTGCTACGATAAACGGTGTATGGTAAAGACAGAATCAGGAATCGAAACGTTTCCATACGGATATTGAATCGACAAAACACACTGAAATGGAAAAGTGCCTAACATAACAAAAATTATAGACGATTCATCTATAATTATACGATATACGTCAAAGTAACGACAAAACACACTGAAATGGAAAATTGCCCCAGAGTGCCTAACATAACTACTTTCGACACTGGAGGTGTTGCATAAGGTTTCTTGTTATTCAAAACACGGACTTCAACCTTGGACTTTTGTCTTTTGACTTCGCCTATTCTGCCTTCCACTTTAATGATAATCGAGTACTTCTTAACTGTATGATTTCTTTCGAGCTATTCCGCCAAAAATGGCCACTTAACTGAGATAACCGTTTGCACATAAAACAAATTAAACGGCGGATAATTTTGGGCAAACAAAACAAAATAACATTGCATCTTTTCCGTTTCAATCTGTATATAACAAAAACATTGCATGTGTTAAAATCAGAAGCCCAAAACTAATAAGCTTCTGATAAAACAAATAGGACTGCTCTAATGGCTTTGTTGCTATTTTAGAGGGGGAAAAATTGTCGATGGAGGATATCTAGTAATTATATTGACCTCTATATTTTTTGCTCCTAAGATTGTCGACTGTTGTTTGAAAAGAAAGAGAAAGAAAAGTTTCTTTCTTTTTTATGTAAGTGCCATACTGCTCTTCAAATTCAAGGGAAACCGTCTCACAGATGCGTGAGTTCCCAAAACAATGCTTTGGAGGTTTTTGATTTGAAGGCATTTTCCTGCTCACCCATGCCTGCTAAAGTGATCGAAGGCTTGTGATCTGACAGACACAGGCATGACTCGTTTCTCCTTGTCTGCAAAGAAAGGCAACTTTTTCGAGTGAAGGTTGAAACGTACTTCACAAACGATAACCATACTCAACAAATCCTGTCAAAATGAAGGTCTTACTTCAAGAGTTCGGCAGTTTCCAATTTATAGCACAGGAAGCCCAGGCTGACAACAAGCCACCTACTTCCGGTAAAGACAAAGGCGAACCTAACTCGGCGCAAATAGAGGCTAATTTATTTTAAAAAAATTCAATCGAAAGATAAAAGATTTTTCGTGAAACGTAAGCATGCTTTTTGCGAAAAATCAAAAAACAAAAAATTAAGACGCAAAAACGTGGTTTTGAGAACACATTTTTCCTCATATTATTTTTACTTTTCATCCTTAAAGAAAACGCATGCTTACGATTTTTTTAAATGGTGTATAAAATCAAATTATGCAAAAATTTTTTGATAAAACTGTAAGTTTCCGAAGTTACGCTCATTTTTCTGTTTTGGGTCACGTGACATTAGGCGTGGCCTGATGACGTCACAACCGAACCACAGGTGTACTTAAAGATTGCTGTTCAAATTTGGTCACATATAAGCAAAAATTTGCCGAGCTAGAGCAAACTGATTTTTCCCTAGCAACGGCCTGAAAAGATAGTATAATGGGCCCTTAAAGCTGCTTTAGAAGGGTAAAAATCGGTCAAATGCGTTTTCTTGGGAAACGCGGTTTGAGAATTTCACGGTGTATTTTTACGAATGGAGACGTTTTAAGGAAGTTAAATGGGACGGAAAAGTTTGTGTTTTACTGATGAGCGATATGGCAGAGCAAAATAGCATGAACTTTGGGTTTGTTCTATTTTGGAATAATGAATCATTGCTATTACGGTTTGGTTATGCAATACTATGGGAAAGACGTCATAGTTTTGGTGATTTAGCTACCGTGCACGAGCAAATTTTTGCGGAAGGAAAATTTTGTGGATTGCCCGACTGAATTTGTTTTGCGGGAGGAAATTTTTGCGGGTCGAGACAGCTAACATTTCTGCTGGGAGGAAATGTTTGCGGATTTCTTGTCAAGTATAAATAAAATCCAAGGCATCGGTATTAAACTGCAATTTTATTTCCTGACCGGAGGTTTCTATAGTTCCCATAGTTATGGTTGCTGTTCTGGCGCCAATATGAACATAAACAACGAGAAAACTTGTGAGTGAATTATTGTACGTTGTTGTAAAAACGTATCAGTATTATGATAACAGTCTCTGGTTCTTTTAAGGACGTGTCTGGAGTTGAATCGGGAATACAGATGACTGTTGTGCCGGTCGCCTCGGAGTTATGAGAGCAATATGTTCACTGTTAAAAAGTTCCTGTTAAGCCGATATACATCATTAAAACAAGTAATTTTTTTCTGCGAGAGTATATTTCTGCGGTGGAAAATTTAATACAAAATAAAATAATACTGAATAATAATGCAACAACGGACAACCTTGTCTAACTCCCCGTTCGAGCGAAAAGGCCGACGAGAGCCATCCATTGTTTATAACGCACGAGGTAATATTGGTGTAAACGATGTTTACCCAGCGCCGTAAATTTTGACCGAAATTAAAGCGCTCTAAAACGGGTTGCAAAAAGCCGTGATTAACCCGGTCGAAAGCCTTTTCCTGATCCAGGCTAATAACAGCGGCCGAAAGCTGTTTATGGTTTACATAGTCGATTGTATCCCGGATCAGAAAAAGGTTTTCAAAAATACTGCGGTCAGGAATCCCGCATGTTTGATCTTCGCTGAGAATCAGCGGTATAACCTTACGTGGTCGGTTGGCTAGTACTTTAGTACAAATTTTATAATCTGTGTTTAACAGAGAAATTGGTTGCCAGCTTTTCAAGTCTAACTTGTCGTCCTTAGCTGCGAACACAGCCGCCTCTCATCGCTCCCGGCCGCTAGCGGCCGGGAGCGATGAGAGGCGGCTGTATTCGCAGGCTAGAACTCACCTAGACCCTAGAAGCGGCGATGAAATTCAACCGGAAATCCATCTGCCCCCGGCGATTTGCCTGATTACATTTGTGAATGAGCCTCTTGACACTCGAAGAGTGTGAGGTCACCTTCGCATTTCTCGTGGTCTTCGGATGCCAGAGTTTTATCCAGTTTGACTAAAAGCCAGTCTTGGCTAGATAAATAAACTTGTTCAGCCGAATAGAGGTTACGATAAAAATCGCGACATTCGCGAAGAATATTTTTATCGGAAGTCACGGTTGAATTGTTGACACGTAACTCTGTAATTGAGTCGCGTGTCTGTCGCTGATTTTCAAGCTGGTAGAAATACTTGGTCGGTTTTTCCCCCAGCTCTATCCACTGTTCTTTACTGCGAATGATGGAAAAACGAAATGAATTCTGGTAGTTGTAGTCAAATGACGCCATCGTGCAAATGGCCTATTTTGGTTACGGGGGGGGGGGGGGGGGGGGGTGTCGTTGCTGGTTGCGGTAGTGGGGGCCGGGGGCCTCTGGTATCCCCCCGGGCGCTAGAGCCTCGTGGTTCGCCTCGCGGCGTTTCGCTTTCGGGCAGTCTCAGAGACTTTGGGGCAGTCTTTAACAACGTGCTCGGAAGACAGGCACCGGTAGCATAGTATTGGCTGGCCCGTGTACTTAAAAAAAAAACTCGAGCCCTTGAGTAACTAATTTGCGTTGTAGCAGGTTTTCATCGGGGAATTCAACGGGAACGAAGCATGACACGTGTAGTCGTGTAGTGCTTTTTGCCTTAAAAGGCGTAAAGGGATAACGCGGCTTTCGTAGTCAAAGCCCGATGCCGCCAACCGCGTGGCCGATTCTGTAGATCGGAGGGTGATGTCGAAGCACTTTCCTCCGTAGAGGGGTACAACCCCAACGATTTCTTCCTTAAAGTCCGGTAACGACTGCGCTATACTGAGCGAGTCAAGAGTCAGGTTTTCCTGCACTATCAAGCGGAAAGTTCTAGTGTGGGCGAACGGCTGGTGCGCGGGACGCGCGGCCATCTCCACGTAACGCGAGGGCGAGAAAACTCGCGAGACCAAAACCACAACCACAAAATTGAAAAGCACGCACTCACCAAAGCGAAGACAGATGGTTTCAACACGCTTTCTTGCTTGTGGTGAAAAAACAGCACCAAATCTTGTGAAAAAAAAGCTCTCCTTAGTCGTCGAAGTTGAGGACTATTCTGGTTTTTGGCCTTGAAAAAGTGGAGCACTGATAAGAAGAGATCCCCCAATGCTGTACAGAAAAGTTGTTAGCAGAGGGGCACGGGTTCCCCTCCTTTTGCAAAAAAAAAATAATAATAATGATAAGGCCCAGCCTATAACATTTTCTAAACACGACACGTCTATTGTATAACCAAATTATAGACCCCATTTTAGTCACTAGCGTGAAAATGTAAACTTTGTAATCGAAAATTAGTGATTTCCTGTTTTTAATACCCCAAATGGCTACTAAAATAAAACTACGCCCATTTCGCGAACATAAATTTCTATTGGCTGATTTGCATCATGTGATGTTTTCATGTACGTATTTTGAGTAGACTTATTCTAAAGGTGCGCTACAACGGCATCTTTACCATATTCACTATCAATTCTTCTATTTTTTTTTTTATTAACCTCACGTTCTAACGCATTAACGAGATGGCTTTAAGAGCCCTTTGATTGTTTCAAGAATTTGTTAAGGATTTCTGTTCTTTACTTAAATCACGCGATATGTTTCTTCCCGGTTGGGGTTCATCTTTTGTATATTCTAATATTAAAGAAGTCCGTTTTTTCGGGCACGCACAAATTTAATGTTCTCGCTCTTCCATTGGATTTCGCCTGTTAGGCGCGTTAGTTTAGATTTCATGACTACACGTTTGTTCTTCCTTTTTTGTTTTTCCTTATAGACGTGTTTCAAGCGGGATTGTGGTCTCAGAGATCTCAGCCTATGTCTGACAAGTTAAAGAGTCTGGCCGACTCTCTTCCTGCTTTTGTGCTTGGCTCTAAAGCTCTGTCTTCAAAAATGCATGGCTAAATTGGAAAAAGTGGTAAATGGATAACGTAGGCTCTAATCAGTTTACCGTTTCGCTTTTTCTTGTTTTGTTAAAATCTCAGAGAAAAAGTTGAGTCATGTAACAGTCTGTATTTTAATGCAGGCACAACAAACGAGGGATATTTTGGAAAACGCTTGGAATATAAACAGGCAAATGTTAAGACTGTACGCGTGTCGATGTTTAACACAACGGGTTTTTTAATTAGTAAGTTTGGAGGGGTCGTGACACACTTCTTCTCCTCATCTTGGTGGAAGAAAAGAGATGTCGTGGCTGAAGGGGTGGGGTTGCATCAAATTATTTTAAGTGCAAAGGATGGGGGTGCTAGCACTGTCCTCTCTCAACATGCCTTTGAACAAAATAATTTCTTTATTCTTAATACTTCAAATGATTTTTAAATTACACAAGACGACACTCAAATTAGCAAAAATTCACCAATTATCGTTGCTTTTTATTGAATGAAACAAACATGAATTAAATTGAAACATGGCTGTGCACGCCTTTCATCCTTCGAGACCTTTTTGTTGTAATCCTCTTTCTGTGGTGGTAGGACGTAAGCGGCGTTTAGTTTTAGACCTTAGTAGATCCGTTAATACTTTTGTTAAGAAGTTTAGATTCAAGTATGAAGGTCTTCCTATTCTAGCCGTTATGTTTCGAGAGAATTTTTGTTTTTTCACCTTCGACATTGAGTCAGGCTATCATCATCTGGATATTTTAATATCGAATTAAAAAATTAAATATCGAATTAAAAATTCGAATTAAAATTCGAATTTTTGGAAATTTCTAGGGTTTGCTTGGTCTTTCAACGGAGTCGTTAGGTAATTTGTTTTCAGAGTTTTGCCATTCGGCCTGTCGTCAGCCTGTTATATTTTTACGAAGATGTTTAAACCCGTCGTCGCTCGTTGGAGATCCTTTGGTATTTTTGCTATTGTGTATATAGATGATGGAATTTTCGCTTGCAGAACCTTTATTAGATGCTCAGTCCGCTAGCACATTGGTTAGGTCTGATCTACAGCTTTCTGGCTGGAAGGCTAACGAGAACAAATCCAATTGGGAGCCCCGTCATTTAACAGAGTGGTTAGGGATTGTCATTGTTACAATTCGAATGCTCTTTGTCATTCCTGAGAGAAAGATTGCGAAATTAAAGTCAGCTTTGTCTGGACTTATTCTTGTATTTCCTAATCTTTGAGTTAGGGACGTAGCTCGTGTTTCTGGATTTGCGATTTCTCTTACCGTGGCGTTAGGGCCTATTGCCAGACTATCTACTAGACAAATGTATTTATTCATTCAATTGCGGCACTCGTGGGACGATGTTCTTGTCGCACTTGATAGAGTTTTACAGGAGTTGAAATTTTGGTTATCGCACGTAGAAGCCTTTAACGGCTATTCGATAAATAGACCTGTTGTCGTCTAGCGCAGTTTTAACCCGAGATGCCAGTGAATCTGCTGGCTATGGCGTTCATATCACTTTTAGTTGTGAACGGAAGGTGGAGTTCTGTTGAGCGTGCAAGAGCGCTTCCTTTCGCGAGTTATTGGCTATTTTCTTAGCCTTGAAAAGCTTTCAGAGCTTTATCACAGGTAAGAAGATTAAGATCTTCTCAGATAATCAGTGTCGTTCGTATTGTACACAATGGGAGCAGTGTCATTCATTTGCAGCAGATCGCAGTTGATATTTTTAGTTTAGTCTTTTCAGGCTCAATGGATTCCCAGAGCTAACAACGAGCTGGCCGACTATTTAAGTCGTATCATTGATCCTGATGATTGGATGTTAAGTCCCGATTTGTTCAAGTTAATCGCAGATAAGTGGGGTCCTTTCGATGTGGACAGGATGGCGAGCAGTTTTAGTTCTAAGTTTTGGTGTTCTGGCACCGAGGCAGTGGATTACTTCACGCAGGATTGGGGAAAAGAATGTAACAATTTTGTTTGTCCGCCCCCTTATCTAATTAGTGCAGTCATACCACATGGGAACTTGTAAGGCTGAAGGCACTCTCGTCGTGCCAGAGTGGAAATCCGCGCCTTTTTGGCCATTGTTATGTTCTTTCGATCGCCCGTTTTTGTTTCAAGAATTTGTTAAGGATTTCTGTTCTTTACTTAAATCACGCGATATGTTTCTTCCCGGTTGGGGTTCATCTTTTGTATATTCTAATATTAAAGAAGTCCGTTTTTTCGGGCACGCACAAATATAATGTTCTCGCTCTTCGATTGGATTTCGCCTGTTAGGCGCGTTAGTTTAGATTTCATGACTACACGTTTGTTCTTCCTTTTTTGTTTTTCCTTATAGACGTTATCAAGCAGGATTGTGGTCTCAGAGATCTCAGCCTATGTCTGACAAGTTGAAGAGTCTGGCCGACTCTCTTCCTGCTTTTGTGCTTGGCTCTAGAGCTCTGTCTTAAAAAATGCATGGCTAAATTGGAAAAAGTGGTAAATGGATAACGTAGGCTCTAATCAGTTTACCGTTTCGCCTTTTTTTGTTTTGTTTATATCTCAGAGAAAAAGTTAAGTCATGTAACAGTCTGTATTTTAAAGCAGGCACAACAAACGAGGGATGTTTTGGAAAACGCTTGGAATACAAACAGGCAAATGTCAAGACTGTACGCGTGTCGATGTTTAACACAACGGGTTTTTTAATTAGTAAGTTTGGAGAGGTCGTCACACACTTCTCCTCACCTTGGTGGAAGAAAAGAGATGGCGTGGCTGAAGGGGTGGGGTTGCATCAAATGATTTTAAGTGCAAAGGATTGGGGTGCTAGCACTGTCCTCTCCCAACATGCCTTTGAACAAAATAATTTCTTTATTCTTAATACTTCAAATGATTTTTAAATAACACAAGACGACACTCAAATTAGCAAAAATTCACCAATTATCATTGTTTTTTATTAAATGAAACAAACATGAATTAAATTGAAACATGGCTGTGCACGCCTTCATCCACGACGTTTCAAATGAAAGCTACTGAGCAGTACATATATGGGGTGACAGTACGCTGTACAAGGCGGTTTCTAACTTCTCAGTCTGGAAGAAGTCGTGAAGGGTATTAAAGCAGTTACATTATAAACGTATCACAAAATGCTTTTTTTTCTCAAGCTAAAATATTTCTCTCTTCGTCTGTAATAAATTCTTGATGATTTCTCAAGGTATTCAATAACTCTGTAATAAATTCTTGATGATTTCTCAAGGTATTCAATAAGTCTATACTAACCAGTACTCTCTTACGGTAATGACAGTTTTTCAGTTCTTACCAAGACAGCATTTGGACTTTTTGTTTTTGTTTTCTTTTTTGTTAGCCATTGTTAGCTTATGATTGTTAGCTAAGCAGTTAACTTACAACTTGAAGTCCCCATTTCAAATGGTTCGCTACTTTCGTACTTGCATATTTGATGTTAAGTGTGGTCGACAAGCCTAAATGTAGACTCCCACTTTCGTCAATAATAAGTTAACGTATTATCTTTACTTTCGGAAAATTTTAAATAACTAAACGGAACAGTCTGAAGCAGACGCGTTGATAGTTTTCCATAACTGCGCAGGAATGGAATGGATTCACTGAGTTCAGGTTAGGAGCTTTGTACTTTGGACATCTTCACTCGGTTATCAGGAGTTTTATCAGCACTAATCCTTGAGCACTTTCAGTTCTTTGTCCGGACCCTAGTGACAAAACGAATCTGTCAGCATGTTGTCGATCTATTCGCATAAAAAAGTAACTATATTGCAGTGTTTTGATTGACATAAATGCCGCAGCGACTTAGAAACTCCGTTTTCGTTAAAATGGAACATGTGAAATAGTATTCTTTGTATGGCTTCACTAAAGCTATTGTATCACTGCAAATTAGACGATCAATAGAATACTGAAGGCTAGCGAGAAAGAACGGGACATTTAAATTTTGCACATACACGTTTAAGGTTTCAACCTTTTTCACCTACCAACACTTAAATGACAAATGCAGAACTCTTCGAAGGCATACCGCCTATCTCCCACACACTCAGAGAGAGAGGGCAGAGCCCAAAATGAAATTTTTTCACGGCTAATACTTTGCGGGCCGTCTTATGGTAAGAGATCAGTTAGAAACTATACGCGTTTAACCAGGCAAGAGATGCCAGTTGTTATGTAAGATCTGACTGAAGGAAGCTCAGTCGGGTAACTCGATCTGCCATGGCAGAAATCCCTGTTATCACAGAGTGTGACTAAGTTTGTCTTGAATGAGGTAATAAAAACCAAACTAGGAAGTAAAAGTAAAATGAGAACGTAACTTTATCATAGCTATTGAACATTTCTTTTCCAGAAAAAGGTTCACTGTATTCGCCATTACACCCCTGTTCTTCATCCATGCGAGGCACAGGCTGTTTTTACAAGCTGCATCACCCAACAGTGAGGCAGGCAGTTGTGTTTGTTTATGGTCATTTGTAGTTGTACGACACCGATTCGTTTCAATGTTTGCTTATTTTTCCATGATGAAAAGCCTTTTAAGCACTTTAACAAGCAGGAAGATTCGCAATGGTATAGCAGTAATACAGAGATGAGAGAGATGATGCATTACATGTTTCTTGGCTTATTCAGGAACAAGCGGCTGGGCAACCAACTTACATTCTTGGAAAAAACAAACCAACACAAGTGGTTGCCCCAAGGACAATAAGGAACAATGAATTTCGAAAACTGCTCAGTATTACCGTTAATTGCAAACGCTACGTTTGAAACTGTACAGCTCGTTTCAAGAAACCGTGCGCGTTTTACGTTCCCACAAACCAAACGCTCTTTCAAAACGAACAAAACGAACAAACGTGACCAAAACGAATATTTTCGATGGTTTTTATGTGGACGGAAGGCCTACATGTAGGCACATAAACAAATTTTTTTTTTCAAATACTGTGATATCAGGATTACTCGAACCCTTAGGAAAAATGAAAACAGTTTGAGGTCATGGGATCGACTCCCGCCGGGCACTGAAATTTTTTTTTTCTTTGAGGCCTCACATGCTGGAGATAAACTGTAGACGGTTCGCTTATCATAGCAGGGTTCAGTCTGCACTGACTTCTGTGTGGTTATTAGACCTGTCAGGGTCAATAATTCGCAAAATAAAACAAATTTTAAGTAGATAATTGTTTTCACTTTATAAGAACCTGTTTAAAAGCCTATTTAATTCAGCCTGATTTCTCACTACTCATCCAATATATAAGAATCATGTCACAGCCTGTCACAGAAAATCACGGGTTCTTTTTTGCGGGTTTTACTATACTTATAGAAAGGCATGAAAACGAATCCGTTCAGGCATTGACAACACTGACATGAGCATTTTGCATTGCGGACTGTACCTTGGTCTCCACTATGAGCCCCATATCCTGGGCGGCAAGTTTAATGCAACCTCTTTCTTGCTGAGTCAGCGTTGCAGGGAAACAAACTTCTTTTTTGCTGCCGTTCTCTTTAAATGCCCTGAAGTGACAACAAGACCAAATAAAATTTTTCATCACTTATTTTCCATTCATATAATAATGTTCAAATGCTTAAATAACTAAGGGTGCGTTCATTTGACCTTATTCCCAAATAAGAATCAACGGAATAACCCCGAATGCCCGTTCGATTGAGTCGCTATTCCGATCCGATTCCAGAATACATGAAATGTATTCCAAGCATTCTGCACTAGGGAGCAGAATGCTTGGAATAATCCAGAATAATGACGTCACTTCGTCCTCGCCTCGCGGCATTTTTCAAAACAACAAACACAATGGCTACCGCCGGCAACCATGTGCGAAGAAAATGAGTTGTTACTAGAAAAAGGATACTCCTGGAGTCGGGAACAGACGCTTTTCCTCATTTCCTTGTACGAAAAAATGAAAGAGATGTTTCAAAACGTCATTTACGAAAAGAAACAAGTCTGGGAATTGATTGCTGCGAGGATGCGAGAGGAGAGTGGAGATTAGCTCTTACTCTTGCTTTCCGGAAATGTGAAGTCTGTAATAATACAACGGGAAACGAAAGGAGAGAATTGTCCATTTTACAAGGAATTTACTTATTCAATTTAATCCAGAAACGGAATAATCGTTTTATTGACCTACGGACGGAATGGCTATTCTGGAATAATCCGGAATAGGCTCAATCGAACTCAACCTGAGGATGAGAACTGATATCAGCATGCATGTACAGTCAAACCTGTATTAAACGGACACCCTCACCCTTGGGACCCTAGATTGCATAGTAATAGTTGATAATTGATCCTATGATAACTCCATGTTAATTACCCACGCGCACTGATTTTATTACATTTCAATTCATAAACCTAATTCGCAACTGTCCGTATCCTGTTGAATCACTTTTTACCGGAAAACACGCTTTTAGAAGTACACGCTAATCCCGCAATTTAGTAAAAGCCATTCTAAAAACACTTAAAATGTCCGCTTGATAGGTTTTTTAGTTTCCAGTATTCTGAGAACTCACCTGAGTTGCTTCATAAGCACTTCCTTGTGTTCCTCCGAGAGGTCCCCAGAAGCAACAGCCGATTTTTCACCTTTGGCTGCCTCTATAAAAAGAACAAAGAGAGAATGACTGCATTGAAACTTGCATCTTTTTATAAGGCCGCAGTTGGTTAACTTGCCTTCCTGATTGACCAGGGCTATCTAATGAGGATTTTGACGTTTTTGGAACAAAACGGCCCCAAATTGAAAATAAGCACCTTTGTCGCAATGCAATGCAATGCAATGCAATGCAATGCTTTATTTTCACATTTCCATGACATTTTTTGTTACAAGAAAATATATATCCAGCCAAACTAAAATTACTAAAACAATAAGACGAATAACTAAATATAAATACCGTTTGAGAAAATGCCTAGCGTCTAAGTAAAACATACAGTTTTCTAGTTAGACACTAGTCTTGTGTAGTATCAATTCACATGTAGACATCTATTACAAACACATAAACACACACACTACGCACAAATAGCAAAAATAGCAAAACAAAATAGCGAAAATTAGAAGACGATTGGAGTTGGACATTATATCTGTTTCGACAATAAATACCGTTTAACTTTTTTTTAAATCAAAATGACTAAGATCTTTGATCTTTGATCGTGATCACACACGAAATGCATTTAGAATATAGCTACTGCATATGCGCTATTAGATCTGAGCGTGCACTATTCTTCTATAAAATGTCCAAAGAAATGCGTGCACTATGAATGGTCAGATCGAGTTCATAACATCTCGATAAAGCACGCGCGAACGTGTTTATTCATTCATGAAATGTTAGTTATTTATGTGTACACAGCTAAAGAAGGTAAAGTTTACCTCTTGAGACTCCAATGTTGTTAAATGTGTGCTCATTAATACAACGTTTATGCTATATTCTAAAATATTCTTAATTAAATAGAAGATGGTTTCCCTATGTTCTATAACAAAATTGTGCACTTTTGAGGTCTATAAAAACTGCTGAATGCACGAGCCTCGTCCGCATCTTCGCCCTGAAAATCAAATACCCAGTGAATAGGAAGACAGCAATTTTTCTATTCGTATTTGCAAATTATTTCAAGATTCAGGGTATCACGCATTGAAGCTCATTAGCTCATGTATTTATAGCTGTTATACCTGGGGTTCTGTAATTTTTCTATTGCAGTGTTTGTTTTCAAATTGTTATTCAGAGTGTCTTGTGAGATAAACTACAATCTTCATGTATCTTTATTGTGATGGATCAATAAAAAGGCGCACGCGGCTCGTGTGGACACACCCCAATGTGATTGCTTATTACACGATAAATGTTTTATATTCGGTTGAGCGGAGAGCGAATTAGAATATAGCAACAGTAAAATTTTTAACGACTTGCTGCATAATGACTGCTTGTACCTTTTTTAGTGGGTGGCGCTGTCTGAGCGAACATTCTTCCACATCTCTTCTTTTCCAAATCACGAAACTGCTTCACTTTACTAACAAAGAAAAAAATGACAAATATATTAAACGAAAATAACTTGTTTGCAGTGTAAATACTTATAATAAGTTCATTTAGATCTTCCAAAAACAGTCTTTGGGTCGGTTTTATCTCCAGAAGTCATTTTTATGCATTTTTCCTAATCTATCCCTGTATAAGTTACCCCAAGTGCTGGCTTGCCTGAGCTCTGTTTACTGGGCAAAGAATAAACGTAACCATTTATATTTATTTATTTATTTAATCAAATTCGAAATTACATTACATTGCATAAGACAATCAATGAATCTGACGTCATCTTAAAACAGAGTACGTGATTCCTTTGAATAAACCACCTGATATATCATTGATAGATAGTCTCCAATAACTAGTTATATATATACACAGGAAGAAGTGTTTGGATCAATAAGTCTATGAGCACATCTGGACTCATAGCCGCTTTTATTCAAAATATCCAGTTTCATTGAAAAGTGATATTAGACACATACATGTAATCGGGCCCAGTAAAGGTGAGGTAACGAAAACGTCTGAATGTCTAGATACAAAACACAAAGTAAAGGGGGACAGGACTTGGGGAGGACGGGGATGAACAAAGGAACGGTTTACCCCGCAGCTGAACCGAGACGAATTACTATCGCCATGACCATTTTGGTCATATGACTGATGCTAACAACAAGTATACTATACATGTATACTATACATGTATAGTATACATATATATGTAAACTATTATACTACTAGTATACATGTATACTACATGTATACTACTAGTATACATGTATACTATACATGTAATTTCAATTACCTCCTCCCCAATTGCAAGCCCGCTCGAACTTATTGAATAATTACTACAGAGTGGGAAAATGCATATTCCCAAGCAAATATTTTATATATACCTTGGAAGACATAAGAGGTTCTTAGATGAACTATCATCATAATGGGAGCAACACTGAGGGTCGATGTTGTAAAGGAGATCTAAATGTTAGGCAATGGTTATCCTTTGTTAACAAGTGATGAAAACAACAGTTAGAAGTTGGCTAAACAAGTTTCATTTCCATAACTCCCTCACCTATCTAACTCAACCAAGGCGTCTTTTATTGCCTTATTGTTCGGTTCATAGTGCTGCGCCTTTTTGAACCACTCCTTTGATCTGTCAAACTCGCCCTCCTTCATGTAGGCCTGAAAAACAGGTTTTTCTGTGATTAGTGCCGGCTACATGTATTTGCTTTGAGTTCTGATTGGTTCATTGGATTGTCTGGGCCTGCTGCGATTGGCCAGAGTAATTAGTTCGGTTTTGGTTTTACGATACTAAATTTAGAACTGTTCTCTGATGTATTGATAAAGATGTAATACCTTGCCCATTCTGTAAAGTGCTTTCGTATTTCGTGGATCAATTCCTATAGCCTAGACAAAAAATATCAATAACAAAAAAAAAAAAACAGTATTAGACACAAGCAATTGGCTTTGACATTTTTACGTGTACTAAAAATAAAACAAGATAGAAAGGGTTGACCGCGATCGGAAGGCAAAGCTCGGCAATTTACTTGTAAGATTGTTGAAATCCAAAGAATCTTTCTTTGAGGTGTTGCTCTTTGCTTTTCCAATTAAGTCAATCTTATGCAGTAGTGAAGTGGTAAAGAAGTTAGATTTTTGATCGGATCATGAAGGTCTGATTCAATACAATGTTATTTCCTTAGAAAAAAAACTTTGCTCCACATTGTCTCTCTCTACTTAGGTGAACAAATGGGTACTGTCGACATCAGGGTGACCCTGCAATGAGCTACAACCCTGGCCAATACTTCTTGGGACACTCACTGAAATTGTACAAAAAAAATACCCTTCCCTAGTATATTCTTATCCTAGTACTCACTATGCTTCTGAATGTTGTTATCACGTATTATTTCAGTCCCCCTTCCCCACAGCAATGTTGATTGCCGTGAAAACAATTTTGTACTCGTGAGGTCAACATTGCACTAGGGGGGAAGGGGAAGGGGGAATGTGTCCCAAGAGTATTGGCCAGGGTTGTGGCATCCCATCTACTAGAAGAGGGGAGTAGTTGTACACCAAGTTGCTGCATGCTACAGAAACCGGATTAAGCCACAGTCAAGTGTGCTGTCCATGGCTCATGTACAACTTTACTTTTATTTTAGAGCATTTTTCATTCGAGTGTCAAAAGAAATTTTGCACTGATTGCTTTAGTTTTGTATTGTTATGCTTTGTGCCTAAAAAAATCACCTACCATTTCCTCAACCAATCAGGAATGAAACCATTTTCATTTTCTATATTGCAATATGGACTCTTTCTACTGAAATCCCAACAAGTTTCAATAAAAACTAATATAAAATTTATTACGTTTAACTGTATTATTCTTTTGTACACTAACAATCTTAAGAGCCATCATGTGAATACCAAACAACGTAAGTCCACAGATGGGATTTAATTTTCCATACTGAGGCGAGTTTTAAGTCAAAGAATTGAAGAGTAAAACAGATTTAAAACGACAAAATGGCATAATATATGCATTGTGTGAAACGAGACTGTTGATGGCTGAATGACATAATATGTTGGAGATTTAAAATACAGTTACAGCTGTAATGTCTACGCACTTAGTGTAATTGAAAAGCACATAAACACTTGACTTTAGCAGTGAAACTGAGCTGAACGGGAAGATCGGCTGTGACATGAACATAAACATGAACATAAACACGGCGAGTTTACGTGAAACTGATTGGCTGATAATCTATGAGCACGTGCAGGCTTGAAATCTAATTGGCCGTTCAGAATAGGGAGCGGGTAAAAGTACGTGTTTACAATGCAAAGTACAAAAAATCAATTAACGGGAAAAACATTGACAAACAGCAGGGAGCTTTTAGGTTCAATTGAGCTAAACATTAACTCCAGTTTATGCTCAGGCAGAAAGAGCCACATTCATCTTTTAACATAATATCTATCCCCGTATGTATATGTTGTGGTTCAATTTTATCCTTGGTTCAAATTTTATTTTTCTTTGTTTAAAACTCATTATCATACATTACCATAGCCAAAAACAAAGGAAAATAAAATTTGAACCAAGGATAAAATTGAACCACAACATATACATGTATCTTGCTCCATGTTTCGTGTAGTCACAAGATAAAAAAAGAATGATTTGTTGTACCTTCCTGGCGTATTTGATGGCCCTTGCTGGTTGTGCTAACTCAAGGGAACAGTGAGCGGCATTAAGATAAAGTTTCAGCAACACTTCGTTCATCCACCTCTCCTGCTCATCATTTCGTACGTTACAATCTTCTAGTATCTTGATTGCCTGGTTAAAAAAAGACATCATTTGAATACAGCATGATTAAAACTGTGCACCGCCACTGAATCCGAGTTAAAAAAATTAAGGTTATTTTTTCAGGCACTATTGATGTTGAAAAGTCCAGAATAAACCTATTGCAATAGCCCAGTATCCAGTGAAGGGATAGCAGTCCTCAAACGTCTGGACTTTTTGACATCAACAATGCCTCAAAAAAAAAAAAAAAAAACACCAGTTTGATTTTGAACTCATTTGGATACAGTGCTTTGTTAGATTACTGTTTGGCAGAGTTTTAGATCAGAGTGAGGGTATCCCTAGGATAAGTCACCTTTGACAACTTAGTTGCAGTTGGGAGGTTGAGCACCCAAAGATAAACCTAAGGCCAGTGGTAAGACCACAGGCCCAAGATGGAAAAACGCCCTAAAGACTGGCACTGCCTAAAACCCGGCAATGAATTCCCCATACCCCCCAGAGCACCTGTCACACTGACAAATCAGTGGAATAAACAAACAAAAAAATCACTTTTTTACACGCCACCTAACACTACGCTGAATGTAGGAAGAAGGTCCAGTATGAGCATGACCCAAACCGGAAACCGCTGACCCCAAAACTGCTAGGGCAAGGCAGTTGACCTGAAATATAAGAGAACCACTACAAGCCACCCGAGAACCTTGGGAAATGAACAAACTTCACAAATCACCACGCTAATAAAATACGCTGCATGATAACACAACGCTGAAACGCCACACTAGACAAACACTAAAAGCCATAAACACCCCCTAACCAAACACCAACTATGCACAGCAACACAAACATAGGCTTGCTTCTCGTTACCTAGGTTAAATTTCATTGAACTGAATTTATACTGACTGGAATTTTTTTTTGGCATGGCTCCAATAACATTTGGCATGGGTTTCCTCCAAAGATTCATAGCTCGGCAAAATATACCTGAGCTGTGCTAAAGTTTTACCCATACAGCTGAGAGCAAGTCACAAGTTAGTCTGAGCATGGGACATGGTAAAAAGGGTTACGATAATAGCCATTTCCGAGTTGCTCTTAGTCTCCTTTTCAAACCGAGGACAAGTGCAAAACCATTCATATGGATATAAGTTTTATTTGCATGTGAAAGAAAACTCATTTTTATATGAATGGTTTTGCACTTGGCCTCACTTTGAAAAGGAGGCTAAGAGCAACTCGGAAATGGGCTATTGTCATCACTATCATATTATTTTCTATACTTCGCCTTTTTTGATAAACTAACTATTAAGTTTTCTGATAAAACCAATGATCAGATGAGTGTTCACAAAGAAGTTGTGGCACCATTCGTGGCCACCCACTTCTACAAAAAGAAAAATTAATCGCCAGTGCTGTCATTTGGTTGTAAGGTGAGCTGGCTACACAGGAAAAGTAGGCAGTGTAAATGAATGCAGCTCATCTGTGCCAGCAATTGGCTGCTAAGGGAGGTCTCTATTGCTGTCTTATTTAAACTCCTGCTTTAGTACAGAAAACCAACACAAGCTCTGAAAAGAATAAAACAAAACTGGGCTTTTACTTGAGGGAAAGGGAATGGAAGGAATGGTCTGTTATACAGTGTAACCAGTTATTTAAGCTTAGATGTAACAACTTTTACCTTTAAGTATTTACTAATTGCTTTGTTTACTTGCTTCCTTTTGTAAAAATCATTTCCAGCCTTAAAAGAAAAATAAATAGCAATACATTAAAATAACAAAAATGTATATGTTGTAGTTAATTTTTTTTATTTCAGGTAATTTTTGTTTTTCCTTTGTTTCAAATTCATTAGCATATATTACCATACCCAAAAACAATGGAAAAATAAAAATTAACTGAAATAACTACAACATATACACTTGCATAGAGCTACATAATTTATGTAGCTTTTTACTTTATGCGAACTTCTGCCGATAAAAAAAAATACATGTAGGCAGGGACTGCATGTGTCTACTGCATTACTTATTGCAACAGAATGAAAATATGAATAGAAAGGAATTAGATACAATAGAAGAGAGGTGGGATGAAAAATAGTAGAGAAAAGAAGGTAGAATAAAATATTAGGGAAACTTTGACAATGATTTACATGTAATTACACTATTTTGTACTAATTATAGTACTATACATGCAATTATGTATTTACGGATTATATTTTTACACTTAAAGACTTACACAAATGATGGCATAGTGTATGTGGCGATCAGGAAAACATACCTCTCTCTCTGAGTTGGCAACTTTCAACAGCTGTTCAAATGACGCCTCTTTTCGTTCTTCCTGCAGGGAAATTTAATGTATCAACATACATAACCGTACAAAGTACATCAGCTCCTCTATAAACCAATGTACTACTTTTAAAATTACATGTAACATCTAAATAATAATGATCAAATGCAGAGAACATTTTAAAAGGATTTATTATTCAACAGCTTAATGTTTCACACTTTAAAATCTTTTGGTTAATAATTTCTCAATGCAATTTCTCAATGTGGCCACCATTTTGTAATCAAGTGTTTCACTCTTGTCCTGAGTGCATGCACTTGCAATTTAACTTTGCTCCATTCCTAACCTGTCAAACAGGCAGACTATATTATAAAAGTAATAATGTGCACATATTTTTCATGTTCTCTTTTCCTCAATTATGGCACCTGGTACAGTTTTGAACCATAAAATGACTGTCAAATGACACCATAGTTGAATTATAATGTATTGTTTATTATGTATTTCAGTAGCCAAGGTAGCCTGATTCTTAGTCGAGAGGTTCGAGGTTGCTTGCACTAACTCCCTCCTTTCTCTGTCTAATGTGCTGTAACTATATATTTAGAAAGGAAAGCCGCATCAGCCGTAGCTGGTTTTCATGCACGTCCTCTTTCCAGATCGAATTGGAATTTGGAAGTGTTGGTTTTTGAGGAGAGGGGAAAACTGGGGAACCTGGAGAAAAACCTCTCGGAGCAAGGAGAGAACCAACAACAAACTCAACCCACATATGACGCCGGGCCGGGCATCGAACCCGGGCCACATTGGTGGGAGGCAAGTGCTCTCACCACTACACCACCCCTGCTCCCCTGCTTTGTTGCTTTGTTTGAGGGCTTGTTCTTGAATTCATCTTTCAGGATCGTTGAATTATTTCCACCCATCAGAGTACATGTACATTCAGTCCCATTCTTGAAATTCCTCATGGAGAGAAAAATGATTAACAACAACTCCTGACAGGTGGAAATAATGAACGGTCAAAAGACATCAAGAACAAGCCCTCAAAACAAAGGACATCAGACAGGGACAGGGGGGGGGGGGGGGGGGGGGGGGGGGGGGTGGAGTGAGCGTGAGTGACCTTGGACCATCTGAAAATTAGTTCATAGCTAGGGGTGAGTATTAAGGAAAATTTTACTATTGCAATTTAGTCAGGGCGCTATTGCAATATTATGGCAATAGTTGAATCAGTATTGCGATAGTATACACCAATATCATGCTAGCATGGCTTGAAAATAATTATATTTATAATAATTTATTGGGGAAAAGAGTCCAGTATCAAATTCAGCACATCAATATTAGTAAAACCGTAAAGTTTCGTAAAGATTGCTCGTACACTGACGGAGATGTGAACTTTTGAAACTTAGTACTGTGGCCTAACGTTTACAAAGCAATGTATGGAAAAACACAAAAACGAGGCTGGACGGGCAATCTATGCCCGTCCACTATACATTTCTTTGTAAAAATGCTCAGTTTCAAAATTTCATATCTTCATCAGTTTTCTAGCAATCTTTACAAAACTTTGTAGTTTTACTAATATCGATATGCTGAATTTGATGCTGGGCTCTTTTTCCCAATAAACTAAATATATTTTTATGCCATGCTAGCGTGATATTGGTCTATTGCGATAGTAAAAAGTAAAAACCAGATTTACAAAGACTCACTTTTTTGTCTGCCATGATTGTTTTGGCATGCCACATAATCTCATTAACTAGCCCCCCCTCTAGGGAATTTATGTTTATGGTGTTGATTGAATAGCTGATGGATTGTGTTGTCTCGCCTTATAGCAATGTACGACACAAACAGGCAATTTTATTTTATTACATGCATTATATATTTCAATCAAGGATACAAAAAGTATAATGCAGCCAAAATACATTTGTTTTGTTTTTTTGCCCACTAATGAAACTATCGATTGTCAGGCCAAACTGTCGAGATTGTTATCGATAGTTGATTTTACTATCAATAGCTTGCTATTGTGGCACCAACTATCACAATACATTCTATTTGATAAATTGATGTACATGTATCATTACACCCCTAGTTATAGCTAAGGTGACTAATCATGTAGTAGAAATGTAAAACTCATTAGCCAAGCCTGAACTGACAAGGTTTCGGCTCAATGGCTACTATTAATTTTGACCACTGTCTTTACTCACTGCTGTAAAAGCATCATAGTCATCTGCCGCCTTGTGATCTATGTAACTAAGCAACTCCACCTCAAAAAGCACTGCAAAGAGTATTACAAAAAGGGACATGTTAATCACTTTTCTGGGGGTAAACACCACCTTACTGAAGTGGCAACACTATTGGTTGAGAAAACAATAGCTACAAGTTAGGGCCAAACAATGCCCAAAGCTCTGATGACAACAAGGTCTATTGTTAAAGAGAACAAATAAAATAAGAGGTGCACACAAGGTACTGGGCTACTCCTTCAAAGTAATACATAAACATCATCTGCTATAAACCATCATATAAGCCATCATGAAAACGGAAAGTCGTTAGTGTACGTTTTTGCATGAAACGTCACAATTATTTAGGTTTGGTCAAAGCCAGGGCTGCTTTGGGTGTCAAAATGATTGTTTTGAGGCTATTAAAAATACCAATGAAGATGAGTAAACAGATCAAAGGCTCCTTCAACTGTATACAAGACAACTTGTGAATATAAAACCTTCGGACCCTCTCCTATCCTACACATTTTGCTTCACTGTACAGGTTATACCTTTGCTCTATAGCACACACTGTTGGTCTGTTACGAACCGCATTTTTCTTTTGTTGTGCGTTGACATTTATTTGTGATATCGGGGTAGATTTTACATTTGAGCTGCCAGATTGTGTTCGTTATAATGAGGATTTCATTATATCGAGGTTCGTTATTTCAAGGTTCTGTTCCAAACATTTTACTTGTAATTTTGCTGGGCCGAAGAATAGATCATTAACCGAGGACTTTGTTATATAGAGGTTCCTTAAATCGAGGTTCCACTGTATTGAAATTTTTGGAATAATGTTAGTTTAAGATTAAACACAAAACTTTATTTTGGTGGAAGAAATTTTTTTTTGGGGGGGGGGGGGATTTTCGTCTCACAAAAGTAGCAGGTGGCCTTAATTAATGTGATTCATAAATTCATGATTCATGAATTATGTGATTCATGAATCATTAATAAAAATAATATTATTTTATGAATCAATATTAATAATTTTATGAATCAATATATTAATACTATTATTATTAATATTTAATTATTAATTATCATTATTATTATTAGCCCAGGGCACACATTTATAACAGCTTTTGCTGATTCGGTTTACCCTGGTAAAATATACAGTGTATTATTATTGGGAATTTTTCACAGGGTTTTTTCCCTGGGGCAATATTTCCAGTCAGGTCTCCTCCCGAGACCTTAGACTTCCATCACTTTCCTTAGGATATGTGCCGATCCAAGGAGAGACGATTTTTGCATTATTATTATTATTATTATTATTATTACTAGCAGTAATCACAGCTTATGGAGACGTGTTCGAAGGAATTTCCGGCGGAAATGAGCCCCTGAAAAAACCAATAGGGGCGGCCATTTGAAAGACCGTCTACCAAAAAATCTCAAATTTGTCTGCAACACGAAATTAGGATTGCGTTCTTTGAACGCGATTATTATTATCATCATCAATTTCTGGTTATTTTTAATGTTCTGGTGAATTTTTTGTCCTTGGCTAGTTTCCGTGGCTATTTCAGTTTTAACGCTACCATCAATTTTTTTAAAGCATGTACTGTGCCTTGTGCATACATGTAACTTTGTGATCTAAAGAATCAAATTTTCACATTTTTATGTCTTTCAATGCTCGTATACGTACAACTGCCCTCGGTTTGCATGAACCTACAGCTGTATCGTGTACTTGTCAAACATGAAAAGGTCTTAAATGTTTTTTTCTGATTGATTTTCGCAAAGAGTAGTCATACATGTTTGTACATGTATATGTTGCAGTTAATTTTTTATTTCAGGTAATTTTTGTTTTTCCTTTGTTTTAAATTCATTAGCATATATTACCATACCCAAAAACAATGGAAAAATAAAAATTACCTGAGATAAAAAATTAACTACAACATATACAGTAGGGTGCCCTTTATATACAGTACATGTACATGCATGTAAAAAAATAATGTCATGTATTTTCCAATGCCAACTCAAAGACAAATATAAATAAAAAAATATATATATATATGTTGTGGGTCAAAATTTGCCTTGGTTCAAAATTTACTTTCCTTTGTTTAAAACTCATTATCATACATTATCATGCATTTTCGTACCCAAAAACGAAGGAAAATTAAATTTTGAACGTAGGCAAAATATATATCATAGGTATCACTGATTAAAATCCACATAACATTACATGTACATGTATATATATGTATTAAGAGCCAATGTCTGAAATTTTCGAAAATCGGGCGTCAGTCACAAAATTTCGGATTTCTTTATATTTTGCCCAAATAATCTCTATAGTGAAAAACATATCGTCTTAAACACGGAGATAAAAGCATCAACACTATCAGACCATTCTGCAATAACTTTAACACTGCAGTCCGAGGGTTATGCAAAAAGAGGACCCGGTTTTTGGAAATTTAACAAATCACTTCTTGACGATAACACCTTTATAGAACAACTTCAGAGCACTATTCCCGTTTTTAAAAAGAAACACAATTATCTCACTGACAAAGGCCTTTACTGGGATATGATCAAAATGGAAGTAAGAGGCTTTTGTGTGCAATACTCAAAAAGAAAAAATAGAAAGCGTAGAAACAGAGAGAAAGAACTTTCTAATCAAATTGACGCCTTAATGAAAGTACTTGCGACAAACAGGTCAAAAGAGAATATTACTAAACTGTACAGCCTTAGGACAGAACTTAACAAGATCGCTGAGCACAGAACCAATGGCGCCATTATAAGAAGTAGAACAAGGTAGCACGAGCAAGGCGAAAAGAATACGAAGTATTTCCTAAACTTAGAGAAACGGCAAACCTCTAAAACCTTCATTTCTAAACTCAAGTCACAAGATGGACACGAAATAACAGATTCAAACGAAATTTTAAACTGTCAAAAACTGTTTTACAAAAACCTGTATACGGCAGTACCCCGCAACAGCTTAAATGACAAGTTATTTTTTGAAAATCCAAGCCTCCTTAAACTAAACGATATTGAGCTGGAGGTGCTTGATAGACCACTCACAAACCAAGAATGTTTCGAAACTCTTAAAATATGCGCCAAAGACAAATGTCCTGGCAGTGATGGATTCACCGTTGAATTTTATTTACTCTTCTGGCCTATACTAGGAGAAGAAATGGTTCAAAGCTTTAACCACGCTTTAACCCACGGACATCTTAACATTACACAACGGCAAGGAATTATCAAAGTTGTACCAAAAAAACGTAAAAACAAGTTGTATTTAGAAAACTGGAGGCCAATATCCTTATTAAATATTGACTACAAAATATTATCTAAGACCATTGCAAGTAGAATTAGCAATGTTCTTCCCCAACTTATACACGGAGACCAAACTGGATACGTGAAGGGTAGATACATTGGACAAAATATCAGATTAATACAAGATATAATGAAAATAACTTCACTGGAAAACCAACCCGGTATGGCAATCTTTGTCGATTTCAAGAAAGCCTTTGATTCGGTAAATTGGGATTTTTTAGCCAAGGTATTAGAAGCATTTAATTTTGGCCCACAAATTCGAAAATGGATAAACGTACTTTACACGGATATCACCAGCTGTGTCATTAACAACGGGTACGCCTCGGAATTTTTTTCACTCCGAAGAGGAGTTAGACAAGGTTGCCCATTATCCAGTATCCTCTTTGTTCTCTGCGCAGAAATTCTAGCACATGCAATCAGAAATGATAAGAATATTAAAGGGATACAAATCTATAACAAAGAATATAAAGTATCTCAATACGCCGATGATACTACAGCTTTCGTTGCCGATGCAGTGTCGGCACGAAATTTGTTTAAAGTGCTACGCGCATTCCAAGAGACGTCGGGCCTGGAAATAAATACGTCAAAAACCGAAGGGATGTGGCTTGGATCCTGCAGGCATAACACATCAACTCCTTTTGATATAGCTTGGCCTTCAGAGCCGATATACGCCCTGGGAATTTATTTCTCTTACGATGAGGTTACCGTCTTTAAAAAGAATTTTGAAGAAAAGCTAAATTCGATGAAGAATATCTTAAATCTTTGGAAAACAAGAAGTCTTACTCTCCACGGCCGTATAATCATTCTCAAAAGCCTCGCTCTCTCCAAGCTTGTCTACAACACATCCGTACTCTCCTTCCCACCGGAATTTATATCCACAGTTAAGTCTGCTATATCACAATTTGTTTGGAATACCCTTCCTAAAATCAAACACAATACAATGATTGGCCCAAAAATAAAAGGAGGTTTAGACATGCCGGATTTTGAAATAATTAATAATGCCTTGAAGGTAACCTGGATAAAAAGGTTGTATGAAAGCAGCAATGATGCGAGTTGGAGCCACATACCCCTTGCTCTTTTAAAGCGGGTAGGTGGGATTTTTCTTTTCAAGTGTAATTATGACCTAAAATCCCTTAAATTAGAACTTCCTATACAATTTTATAGAGACGCTTTAAGTATCTGGCAGATGGTAAACCAACAAACTCCTGAAAATAAAGAACAGGTGTTAAACGAAATCCTGTGGAACAACCGGTTTATTAAAATCAATGGATACTCAGTCTATTATAAAAATTGGTACAATGCAGGAGTGATCAGGATCAAAGATATTTTTTATGATAACGACTTTTTGACTTTCAATGATTTTTGCCGCACATTCCGAGTCAAAACCAATTTCTTGACATATTATGGCCTATGTAACGCTATTCCCAAAAACTGGATCCGCCTTTTGAAGCAACCCAAGAAAATGGGAACAAACAAGAAAATGCGCAAAAAAAATAGTTCCTTTGAGATAAAGCCTTTTTCAGAATTGTAAACACTTCAGAAGAACTTTATCTATCCTTTGCTAACTTAAAATTATATCTTTTAAGCAGTTTGTTGGGATACGGGGAAGAGACACGAGCATCATGTTGTGCGACCTTATACAAATACAGTAACAGTGATCAACACATACCGGCTTTCAAAATTAAACTGTCCCGAGCCTTGAATTGTACTTATAATAAAGACAATCCTGCACTCCGATCCATTATGTTGCTGTGTTTGGAATATCTGAGCCTTGTAGATGATATCATAGCATTATTTACTCCTAATCTGTTAAAACAACAGACAGTTGGGAAGTTTCCCACAATGTGTTGCAAAGAGATTGCGTGACGCGTAGCACACTGGAATTTGCTGCGTGCTTATGGTAATGTCGAGGGAAAAACATCGCCGTGGAAAAGGTTTCAGGTCAGTGTCATTTATAAAGTGGGCTAGGGGTCCTTTAGTTCTAGAACTTGAGGGGGGTCCGAGTGCATGCCTTCTATGTTGATTTTTGACGTCGGGAGGCTCGAAAGTGCTTTTTACATCACAGTCAAAACAAGATATTTTCGGAAAAAAAAGTGAAATTCAAAGATATGTTTTCTTTTTAGCCACTATTTCAAACATTTCAGTCACAGTCACAGGAGTAACGTCCGTTATTGGAAATGTCTTATAATAAAGTCTGTTTTCTTTCGTTTTGGTACACTTTCAATGTTCAAACCGTCTTTCAGGTATATTTGGTAGATAAAAAATACAAGTCATTCATGGAGGAGGAGGGGGTGTCACCCTTTCACTACGCCCCTTGCCGGCTCTTTTGCGATAACACACCGCCTTTATACTCTTATAAACTGATTTCGATTTTGAGGCGTCAATACTGCATTATATTAACGGCTAGTTAGGAGAAAATATATTCCGTATTGGGCGGAGTCGCGAAGCGACGGAGCCGAATACGGAATATATTTTCTTCCAACACTGTCAATGTAATGCAGTATTGACGCCCGCAAAATCGAAATTATTTTGTATCACGATTAAACATTGTCTAGATTTTTGAGACGTCAATGCGACTTTATATTGACGTCTCAAAAGCAAGCAAAAGTATCTGAGAATTGTGATACTATTACAGATGCGAGCTACAGCTGGCTGTCAGTTTTGTTTTCGGCTGGTGGGTTTAAAGCTGTTTCTGTGATATCTCCACCGCAAGTTACAGTCTTAACAGCCACGTCCGATGACAAGGAAAACAGTGCTGAACCACCAACATCCATGCAATGTATTTTCATGCCCACAGGAAGGCTGCATCCCGTTTGGGAAGGGGGGGTACTCCCCAAAAATACCTGTTCGGGTATGCGTCGCCTAACGGGGTCGTAATTTTGGGACTCCTGATCTAGAACGAACAGGTATCCATTTTAGACTACGTTTACACTAGAGGAGATTTTTCCGGATTCGTGACGAATCCGGAACATTTTGGTACCGGATTCGTTTTGCCGTTTACACGCAGGTGGATGAATCCGAAATAAAAACGTCCCGGTTTGGTCGCGTCTCCGGAGATTTTGAATCCGAAATCTAAAGTGAATACTTTGTATCCGATTACTGTAAATCCGCAATGTTTTGAAGTGTAAACAGTTGTTCCCATGAATCCGGATACTTTTTCGCCTGCTTTGTAACCGTTCCAGCATAAATGTCCTCGGAGTATCGATGTGTGTAAACGGTTGCGAATCCGAATACCCTTTAGTATAAACGGCT
This sequence comes from Dendrophyllia cribrosa, assembly GCA_024195265.1. Lineage (NCBI taxonomy): Eukaryota > Metazoa > Cnidaria > Anthozoa > Scleractinia > Dendrophylliidae > Dendrophyllia > Dendrophyllia cribrosa. The sequence continues at coordinate 37,808,672 of JAJLRJ010000008.1, read as the reverse complement.
GCGAATCCGAATACTCTAAATTTAATAAATCCGGAAACATTTATGAATCCGGAAAAATCTCCTCTAGTGTAAACGTAGTCTTAGAGACGTTTCCTAGAACGAGGTATAATATTTCGAACGCACGAAAGCTTCATAAGATGGTGAATCAAGAAATTGTCTATCGTGGCTTTATCTTCTGTTTGAAATCGAAGGAATTATGTTGCTGATTTGAGTAGAAGCAGAATTGTCCTATTTTTATGTATAAGTCGAACAAACAGAGAAATAACATTTCAAAAAATGGGCTATTGAAAGTTACGCAATTTCTACGAAATCTGCACAGGGAACGGTCACAGGGAACGGTCAGCGGTCATTCAGTTATAGTAATGGCTTTTACAGATCAAATCGTTAATGTCTTGGTCTCGCATAAGGGAGGATTTAAAGCAGTCAACATTAGAAGCGTTATGAATGTGAGGTGGCAGATGGTTCCACTCTGGGACAGTGCGAGCAAAGAATGATGCTCTGTAACAACTCTTGAGCGCTAGGACATTCCCGGGGGGAGGTGGGGGTGGGAGGGAGGGGGGGGGGGGGGGTACTCAACAAAGTTTTGTACGGGGATGCTCCGCCCCGAGGTTCAAACCCTTACCCTTTCATATATCGTTTTTGACAGGAAAGGTACCCCTTTCATATACCTTTCATTGAAAATGGTACCCCTTTCATATACCTTTCATTAAAAATGGCACCCCTTTCATATACCTTTCATTGAAAATGGTACCCCTTTCATATAGCCTTTACGTGCGTCTTTTTGATATATTTTGAAAGGCCCTTTTTATAATACTTGAATGTCAGTTTTCCCTACCTTTTTTATGCTTCAACTCGTCTTTTCGCTACCCTTTCCTATTCTTCGTGAAAACCCTACCCTTTCGTATACTTCAACTCGTGAAATCCCGACCCTTTCATATACCTCCAACCTCAAAAATGTACCCCTTTCGGGCGGAGCATCCCCGTATAGCCCATTATAGGGAGTACCCCCTCCCCCTCCGAGAGGATATTTCAAAAGTGGTGTTGACCTTGGGATTGTCTAGTCTTGACCAGAATCTGGCTTTCAACGTTCACAAGGCCGTGGACAATCAGGGATAGGCGGCTGACAGCCCTGCGCGCTTCAAGGCTCTGCCATCCGAGATCGCATATCATTTTCGTATCATTTTCTAGAATGGAGTGTTAAAAATTAACCTATTTTTAGAACGGGGTAACATTTTGAGTGCAAATTCTTTCTAAAACGGGGTTTAAATTTGGAGACCCGGACGGTACATACCCAGCCAAAACATATCCGAGTACCCCCCTAGCCTGCGAGCAAGCTCTCGGGTTGGGAACGGGCTCGCGAATTGGGGGGGGGGGGGGATAAGGAGGCCTCCCGTACCACTGATGAACCTGGCCAAACAACAGTACGCCACCCTCCTCAGCGAAGGCGTTGCACTTCTCCCTTTCTTTGCAAGTCTCAAGCTCAGTTAGCAGCTCAAACAAAGGCCAAAGCCTCAAGGCGGGCTGGGCGCTAAAGGAAATGTAAAAGCCCTTGCTACCGATTCAACGAAAAGTCGGCCAGGATGTAGTCACAAAAGAAATGCGCCGTGCCCGTGCCCGGCAGTGAAGAGGAAAGCGCCACCGATGGCCCTCCTTGAAGAATTTGAGGATATATATAGTTGCCCTTGTAAAGCTAGAAAATGAAGGGCCAATGTAATGCAAGATTGCTAACCGCTTTTACGGTTTTATTTTCTCTTGTAAGAAGATTGAAGAAGCCTTGTGTGATGCATGAATTTCTTTTCCGCCTTGAGGCTGTGCAAGAATTTTTTTCTGAGATTATTCCATACTTTTCTTTCGCTCGCTGCGGACAATCTTTTTTTTCTCTACTTTTGCTGTGCAGGAATTTATTTTTTGGTAATTGCCAGAACTTTTCGCCCAGGGAGCAAAGTATTTCTCAAATTTCAGTGCGCTACGCGTCACACAATCTCTTTGCAACACATTGAGGACTGTCATTTAGCGACTTTCGTTTTAACACATTTGCAGTAAATAACGCTATGATATGATCTACAAGGCTCAGATATTCCAAACACAACAATGGAGTGCAGGATTTCCTTTATCATAAACGCAATTCAAGGCTCGGGTAAGTTTAATTTTCTGATGAACTATTAACGGAAAGCGGGTGAGTGTTGATCGCTGTTATTTTAATATAAGGTCGCACAACATGCTTTTGTCTCTACTTCGTATCCCAACAAACTGTTTAAAATATATCATTTTTAAGTTAGCAAAGGATAGAGAAAATTCTTCTGATGTCTTTGCAATTCTGAGAAGGGCTTTATTTCAAAGAAACTATTTTTTTTGCGGTAAACACTTTATTCGTAGCGTCGGCGCTGGTTCGTGTCACAAATTTTCCTGTCAAACTATCCTTCACGTTTTGGTCTCTCGACGGGGCACTTTTAAAATGCCGCCAGAAATATTTTACCACAGTAAACAACAGAAGTTGTGCTTCAAGACTGTCTTGATTTTGTTTTCAAACTCAACGTACCAATTGGGTTTCCACGGCATTGAAATTGGTTCAAATTTGCTAATTTTTAAAATGGAAGAAATAATGTTTCTCCTAACGGACGAAATATTCTTATTTCAACAGCTAATTCAAAGTAAATTACTGTAGTTTAAAGAACAAGAGTGCGTTTATGTTGTGGCCAGATTTTATTGATATACAGGTATGGCATCGCGTTTTTCTGTACGAGCGAGATGAAAATGTGTAATTTTTCGCTGGTTTCACAACTGAAAGGCCGCCGATTTGCCGTTTTTCAAACTTTGCCCGTTTTCGAAAAAAATAAAACGCCGTTACAATTTTTAATGTTATTTTTGAAAATGCTTCACTATAGAGATTTGGGCAAAATATGAAGAAATCCGAAATTTTGCGTCTGTCGCCCAATTTTCGAAAATTTCAGACATTGGCTCTTAAGCCTTTCCAAGGAAGATTTGAGAAATGTCATTTTTTGTGGCAATCTTGGTAGCGATTATAGTGTACACACCTGTACTGTTTGGAGGAACTCGAGGGGGGATTCCTATGTCCTTAAAACCATACAATGGTGTGAGTATAAATCGTGCCTTTTCTCCTCTTCTCATAGTGCTCAACCCTATATAAAAGCCTGGGACATGCTCATCTGAAAAAAAAAAAATTTTTTTTAATAATTATCTTTTTGACAATTGCAAAGAAAATAATAAACAAATTTAGTCCTCTTGACTATTAAAAAATAGTTAACTAATACACTTAATAAAAATAAATAAATCCACTTTGGGCGAATGCTTATTTATTTGTCTAAGCATTCACCTATTCGCGCCAGTCCCTTACAGCGCGAGTACAGGCGGTGTGCATCACGAGATTTGACCAATGTGCCAGGTGCCAGCCAGGTAGTCTAATTTCCTTAAGAATTTTGGGGTCTACCCGGGTCTACCCCTTTTAGTTTTCTTTGTTGAAGTCATTAAAAACTGATAGGTTCACCAACTCGCCTAGAAGGTCACCTGGTGTGTAACATTAATTTTCTGAGCCCACGCGGCTGTCAGGGCGTCCTTTATCATCCCCTTGTCTGATCTTTTTCGACCTATTTTTCTTCAGTTGCAGTTAAAGGAAAAATAATTCAAACTTTCATGGGCTTTGATGTTCATGACAAAGTGACATTTTTGTGTCAAATTTTCATGGGTTTGATGTTCAAAGTGACATTTTTGTGTCAGCATTTGCAGAGTTTGGTCTGTACATGTACAGTTGTAGATTGCCACGTGGAAAGGTCTTTGCGTGATTTAGGTCTCGTGGCATTGACCTGGTGTAAATTTGATCTTTTCCAGATGTCTTGTTTATTAACGGATTGCATGTTCCAATTCAAATCGGAAAAGTGTCTGTCTGAGAAAAAGAAAAACCGGCTTTTACGAAGTCTTTGCGTTTGTAGGGTTGTATCTTTGATTACTTTACCGAAGAAAAGGCGCTAGATTTAAATTCAGGCTAAATACATGTGTAACACAAATGTATAGGAGATGTTCACTCGATCGAGACAACGGGAAAATGAGCCGCTCCACAAATTAACCCATGGGGCATTGCAACTCGTGACGCACACCGCCTGGCGTGAGTATAAATAAGAGCTGCACATCTAATTTTGGTCCAGTTCAAGTAAGAATCCTTCAGTTGTTTTTTGGCAGCCGTAATTGTTATCTCTCCCTTTCACACTTGCCTCCTATGCCTCTGTGGTCTTCTTTCACCTCCCTCCCTTTCCCTATCATTTTTCACTTCCAACTCACTCAAGCATGGTCGCATATCTCCATCTCTTATTAGCACGCGTGAAAGGGACTGTTGCGAATAGTATGCTATTTTACACATCACAATGAACAATAACTACATGTACATTTTAAATAAATCCCCTTTGTTTTGGCACTAATTAACGGTCTTGCAACTGACAAGCCTGTGGCCTCGAATTCCAGATTGAAATGGAAATTGGAAATGTTGGTTTTTGAGAAGGGAGGAAAACTGGAGAACCGAAAAGAAAAAAACTCTCTGAGCAAGGATGAGAACCAACAACAGACTCAACCTACATACATAAACATGACATGACACTGAGTTTGGATATTGAACCTGAGCCACCTGGGAGGCGAGTGCATTCTCTAAGCGCTACAACATCCCTGTTCACCAATTAGACTGTAATCTACATTAACAAGAGCACATTTAGACTGAGAAGTTACATGTACATTAATTTTGTATCTTTCTGTGAGGTGCATCAACTGCCTATCAATAAAATAAACTTGCCATTCTTGTGAAATTTTGACTTTTCTAGCCATTGTTTTGTCTGTTAATTTAGTTCATATTTCTTTGCTTCTATCACTTTTGGCAATGGTTTCTTCCAATTTCAAGATAATAAAGATTAGTAAGCTTTTATTAAGCTCCTAGCCAAAATCATGAAAACACAACATTTTTTAGGGTTCCTTTAAATTTGGTTAAAACCTGAGACATTTTACAGGAGTCAATGGATTTATAAGTAACTAAGTGGCAAGACTTCATGTAAAACGATAGATACTTTACCTAGTTTCTTAACCTCTGGCCTGCTTCGCAATCTTGAGCTATCAAAAGGTTCATCATTAAACTCAGTATAACCATTATAGTGATCTAAAATATCAAATAAAAAAAGGCAATCAAGATACTGTAATTATTGTTTCTAAGCCTTTTATTAGAATTGTACTTCATATAATTTATGTACAATAAAATATTTGGACTTTCATGAAGGCGTGTGCAACAAAGATGAAGGTTTGCCAAAATTGTAGGCCAGACTGGTTCAAGAAAAGATTTCACACTTCACTCAAAACAGTATTTACTTGAACATTAATTTTTAAAGAAAAACAATTCAGTAAAATTAAAGGCCCATTTTTACCCTGAATGCTTTGTGCACCAAGATGCCTGCGCCAGTAATGAGGGAAGGACAACCCGATACAGCGAACGTAACTCCAAACGGTTTATTAAACAACAGTAACAACAACTCGACAATATGGCGGCCGAGAACACGAGGGCGAGAGAGAGAGCATGATACGCATGCGCAGATAACATTGCCCGCTGGCGCAACCTCTTCTTCTTTTTTTTTTTTAACAAAACTAGAACTAAGTCTACAATGGCTGCGGCCAGCAAGCGAATAGTGATTTAGAAACAATAATTATTAACAGTTCTATAATGAAAGCAATGTCTCTGAAATGAGTGTCCAGGTGAAAGAGTAACTAATTTCACGGTTCATAACAATCTTGCAAGGCACGCTAGTCCAGTATGTAATCCTGGAGATGCTTTGGGGGTCTGCAGGTTCGTTTAGGTCTGGGCTCTGAGGTAGCAGGGTCGGGAAAATCCGGTGTGAGGAGCGGAGGAGAGGTGGGAACTTGCGTTAAGACGGGGCTTGTATCATCTGAAGTGCCAACATCCGCGTGGTCAGATTGGCATGCGGAGGGAACTGACAGGTGTGGGCTGTGAGGGCGTAGGAGGTCCTGAGGAGCGGAGAGTGGCTGAAAAGGTAAGGATGGTTCAGAGGAATTGTCGCATGCGTCATCATCATGAGCAGGAGAAATTAACGGTTGAACCACAGTCGGGATGGTGGGTGGTACACTGTAGCACTCCGCTAGCTTGACTTTATAAGACGTAGCGCGCAGCTGGGAGCCAGAGAACTTCTTAATGAAACACCACTCTCCATCAATACTCACGATAATATACCGGTCGCGAGCCCTTGATTTATCTCGGTCTGCTTTCACGTATACGAGGTCTCCAACTTGTAGGGGGGTCATGGAGGGGGATGGGCCGTGGCCGCCTTTTGCTTGTTCACTGAACGGATGGTTGATTTGGCGATCCCTGTGCTTCTCCGTTATGTGTTTTAGGTCAGACAGAGGGATTTGTTCGTTGGAGAACTGATTACGTTGTGTCCAAAGCTCACGGGAAGAGAGACCTTGGTTGCGGAGTCGGGCATTTAAACGAGCAGTGGCGACCGCGAGGCCTGTCTCGGTTACAGGGCCTCCACCTGGCTCTTGGCGTAAGAGTTCCTCTTCAAGCTCTTGTACTGCTTTTTCAGCGACAGGGTTTTTGTTAATGTTCTTGATGCGGCCGACTTCAATAGAAACGCCAAGGTGTTGTAAGGCATTCGTGTTTCTCAGTGAAACAAATCCAGGGGCAGGATCAACGCGTATGACAGCCTGGGGACCATCTAAAGGGTGCAGGCCCACGACTAATCGGGTGAGGGCGTTGCGAAGGGTATCGCCCTTTTCATCAGGGACTATGCACGACACAGTGTAGGAAGTTGTAGTTTCTCTCAAAAGTAGGATGAGTTGGCGACAGCGCCTGATGACATCAGCTGCAAATGATAAACCCACAACTTCAGGTGGATCATCTGACGACTGGCTGGCGAGGGCACCTGGGAACTTCTTGAGTGAGGCACAGGTGTGACAGGAATCAGACACGCGAGTGATAGCAGTGCTCATATCAAGAGCAAAAAAGTGACGTTGCACGACCATTAGGAGTTGGTGCTTAGAGGGATGGTCTAGTTTGACGTGAAGGGCAGTAAGTAGACCATCGAGTACGGGACGAGGGACAACGATCAACTCAGTGGGGGGCCTCAGCGGTTGAGAACGATGGACGACTAGCAGGCCATCTTTAGATACAGAGGTGACATTCAGGTAGCGCTTCACATCTCTGATGTTAGTCAGTTTCTTAGATGGTCTGGTGCCTTGTTTCAAGTGTGCGCAAACACGACGTAGATCGGGGCACTCGTTCTGGACGTTGAACCATGCAGATCTGCTAGTAAAAGGTAGGCGCTTGACGTTGTCTAAGATTTCTTGAACAGAGGTACCGCGTACAACTGAATTCTCTGTTTCGTGTATGAAGGAGCAGATTTGACAATGGTGTTCGTTGCAGTCAGGAGCATTTCGGCTGGCAAAGTCAGATGGTAAATTGGCATTGCCGGCAAGGTGTTGGAGACTAACTTGATATCTGCTGACGGTAGTCAGGAAGGAGGTGACGCGTGGGCTTGCAGAGAATTCTCCTATGTAAAGTTTGTTGATTGCCTGGACACAAGGCTGGCTATCAGTTAGGACACAGGCGCGGTGTTTGGACTGAATGATGAAAGGACTATAATGCTTAACGGCAGCTGCGATGCTCAGCGCTTCGACTTCACAGGGTAACCATGTAACTTGGTGCTTGCGTAACTTTGCGCTGTAGAAGCCCGCTAGGTGCAGATGGTCGTTGCGAGTAACGTACAAAGTAGCTCCAAGGCCACGCTTGGTAACCGAACCATCAGTCACGATCCAAAGTTGGTCGGAGGGACGGGGGAGAACGATAGACTTGTGTAGGTTAAGGGCTTCTTGAGCAGCGGTAAACTTCCGACGGAGATGGTCGTCCCACTGAAGTACATCATGTGATTGGAGGCTGGATATTGACGACTCAAGTGGGTCTATGAGTAGAGAGCAGTGGGGTACAACACGGCTAAGAACCTTATAGGCGCCGATGAAGGAACGCAACCCTTTTACGGTTGTGGGGGGTGGGCAGTTGGTGAGTGTGGCGATGCGATGAGGGCTCGCCGAGAGTGTGCCCTGTGACCAGATCCAACCCAAGACTGTGGTGGATTTGGGACAGATGACGGTTTTGGGGGCAGACAATCTAAGATTGCAGCGGCTGAGAGCCTCGAGTATGCGTGACCAGTTAGAGATGAGCTCTTGTGGAGTGTCGCCTCCGCAGTAAAGATCATCGGCTAGTTTTGCTGCGAATCCTTCCTGAATGAAGTCGCCGAGCACACGGCACATTAACTCTTCTAGCGAAGTCTCAGACCCAGGCATTCCCATGGCTGATCTGGTGTACACTCTGATGCCGCGAAACGGGGTTGCAACGCCACAATATTTCATTGAAGCCTTTGATAGTGGTATTTGGTAGAAGGCACGCGTGAGGTCAGACTTAATGATGTATTTCCATGGAGCAATGGTGCGAAGAGTAGAGTCAACGTCCGGCATCAGCGACGGTTGAGGTTTGGAGTACCGACCTACATCTGCAAAGGCCGTAACAAGACGAAATCCACCGGATGGTTTTTTGACAAGAAAGGATGGATTTAGGTATTCGACAGTGACTCCAACGTCCTCGGGACGGCGGAAGACTTCACAACATTCTAGTTCATCGAACTTCTCTTGTAACTCGACAAGCTTGTCGCGGGAGTATTGGGGAACACGGCCCATGCGTTGTGGGGGCTGTACAGGACCCATGTTGACGGTAGCTTCGATGGGGCCAGCAGCACCATTGTAGCCTACGACTGTGGGGTTAAAGACATCATCGTAGGTCTGGAGTACTTGACGGAATTGGTTGCAAATGCTTTCGGGTACGATATGATCAGGGTCAACGGTAACTGCGTCTGAGAAAAAGCTGGGCTGAGGTGGGGTGTCTCTGTTGTTGAAGGGAGGTAACGGGGGTTCTACAGGAGCAGACGCTGAGTCTAAGGTGGTGGTCTGACGTACTTGGCAGAAGTGCTCATGTCGTCGGATTGTCCGTGGCTCATTGGTGTTGTTGACTATGCGAACTTTGTGGGCTACTGCTTCAACAATGTGAGGCTGAGGCCAGAGTTGCGCAACCTTGGAACACTGGTTGGATGGAGCGTCGGTGCGTGCCTCTATAGCCAAGGTACAGTCAGGGCCAAAGTCAGGGGGTACGTCCATTTCGAAGAATTCATCGGGAAACACAACGGTGGTAGGCGTTGACGAGCGCAGGAGGTAAGATTGGGTGCGGCGAACCGCGTGGGCCTGGGCGCTGATATTTGCATCCGCATTGTAAAGGATAACTTCGGAGTCTTGAATCAGAACTTGCCTTTTGGCAGGGCGAACAGATATGTCATTAGCGATCATGAACGGTGTTCCAGCCAAAATGTCGACGTCCAAATCTTCCACCACAAGGGCATCGAGTGTGAGGGTGAGATGAGCTCGTGAGAGAGTGAGGTGAGTTTCACCGACAACAGCGAGTGGTGTGACTCCATCTGCTTGTAGAGCCTGTTGAGATGATTTGACGATGGGAGCATCAATGGAACGAGCGACGGAAGCTTTTATCATGCTTGTTTCGGCGCCAGTGTCTAGAGTAAGCTTAAGCGGGTGCTGACGATAGAAGGCGTTAAAATGTGGAGATTGTTTTGTGCTCACACGGCGTGAAACGATCCTGGCTGAAGGGCAGGGTGGAGTCACTGTGTCCTCTGCCTGGAGCGGATGGAATAAATCGGGGTCTTCGGTTTCAACATCTTCGTAAAGGGAGCTTGTGAGACGTGCTTTAGTGAGAAATGCGCGATCATCGGCTGGCAGGTAGGTACATTTACTCAGGAAGTGGTAATCGTTGCGGCCGGCCTGCTTGCACAACGGGCAGGACCTGACGGGGCGCTTAGTGACGAGCTGTGTGCGTGTATTGTAAGGAGCTCTCGTAGATGGTCTGAATGTTGATGAAGATGCGCGGAGGATCTTGGCATCGGCCGAGGTGCGGATTTCTTCGAGGAGCGAATCCAAAGCTTGGGAGATTTCCGGTTTGAGGGATGCGAGGGACCTCGACCTGAGCTCGGTGCCATAGCGTTGTTTTACAAGGTTTGGTAGCTCGTTGTGGACTAACCTTAGCCAAGTTAGTACGATTAGGTTTTCCAAGGTCGGTGACATTTCCTCGTCGGTGGTGGGTGTTTCGCCGTGATGTGAAATATGACCGTTTCCCAGTAATAGGTTGTCTTCGATAAATGACATCAGGCGTTGATACAAGTCTTCGGGGCGTTCATCTGGGTCAAGCTTTATGTTGTTGAAGTCCAGAAGGTGAGCACCGGTTGATTGAAAACCGTAGTGAAGACGAATAGCTTGCCAGATAGAATTCATAGAGGTCGAGTTCTTAACGATAGTGTTGCGAGAAATCACGGGGCAATAGTTTGCTATCTGACCTAGCATTAGCTTGAGGTGGGTGCACTTTTGTTGTGCAGTTCTGCGGGCAGATGCACGTACAGATTCACCGTCATCTTGAAAGCCGCGAGAGGGAGTAGCGAGCGATTTCTTCAGCCATGTCACGTTGTCAGCTAGGAAACATGCAAAATTGGTATCGAGCGAAAGAATGTACTGAAGGTTTTGTCGCCAAGCTTCGAAGGAAGTTATGGATTCGTGTTTGGTCAGGGACCATTGTTTCGGTGCTCTTGTGTTCATAATGGTGTTCCGTTGAAGTTAAGAAAACGAAGTTTACTTAGCTTTGAGTCTTGGAGCCCGGACTGAACAGCTATAGAGTAAGCTGCTTCGCTGTCTCCTCGTGTGGAATTCGGGTGAAAAATCCGCCACTATCCTGGCTTTCTCTTCGTTCGAGACGTGGATACGATGTACCGCTGCCACCACGCCAGTAATGAGGGAAGGACAACCCGATACAGCGAACGTAACTCCAAACGGTTTATTAAACAACAGTAACAACAACTCGACAATATGGCGGCCGAGAACACGAGGGCGAGAGAGAGAGCATGATACGTATGCGCGGATAACATTGCCCGCTGGCGCTGATGCATCATGAAAAATTAACCTTTTGATTAAGGCTTTGAAAGTTGTTCTTAATTACAGTTAAGTCAAATTGTTTTCTTGATTTTTCTGTTAAGCGACCACCTCCATTAAGCGACCATTTTTTCCTGCGCCAAGGAGTTGACTGTACTGGTAAAGCATTGGTTCAAAGGCTAAAGAAGGTAATTAAGACATCTTTAATCTTAAATAAAATGAGAACCATCATTTCAAAAGATCTATGTTTATTTGTGGGTTACATGTATTTTCGGTGTATAAGATTGTATCAATCAAAAGAAAATTTCATTCAAGAGATTTTAATCTGCATACATGTACATGTATGTAAATTAGTAAACAGAATTATTTTTACTGACTCATGCATAATTCTTGGCATGTGAAACTCAAATAGGAGACAAAAACCCACTGTCTTTACAAGCCAGCCATATTGAATGTTGTACATGTATGTTGAACGTCTCTTTATTTCTTTTTCCTTTGATGGAAGTGATTTGGTGCAAGAGTTCACTTGCCATTTGCAGTAAGCTTTGATTTCCTTGGGTGGCTATGAGCCACTACCATTGGTAGTGGCTCATGGCAGTGCGATACAATAGAGATAATATTGAAACATTGTCCTGTCTTCGAGAAATCATTTTCACAAAATCCCTATTCAAGATTCTCAATTGGTGAAACTGTTTGGAATGAGTTTCTCGAAACTCAAAGCTCTATACTCCCAACTCGAACCTCGATTCTTGAAAACATCTTGATCGATGATCAAGTTTTGAGTCAAGACTGTCAACTTACATTAATTTTTTATCAGTACTATACAATGTATAAATTACATGACTGTATGTTGTCTGTTAAAATTATTGTAGGTTAAAATTATTAAAATAAACCTAGTTTGAAATAATTTTTAACCTAAAATAATTTTAACCTACAACATATACATGTACATACATCTAACTGTTGCCCCTCTAGGTACCACAGGTCCTGTTCCTGGTCTCAATATTCTTTTTAAGACTCCTCCATCTCCTGAGAGATCTTCCATTCCACGGGCTAGCCGTTGAAAAGGTGTCTAAAACAGAAGCAAAAAATTTCAGTTTATTTCAGGGATGCACAGATTAACCCTTTAAGCCCTAATATCAAAATTTAAATTCTCATTTCTTGTCCTATACATTTCCAATGTAGTGGGGAGAAATTGTTTGGATATCAAGAGAACTCATCTTGTGTGATCATGTCCTTATTTCCCATGACCTTTTTGATTGATAAGGCATTAATATTATAGGAGAAATTTGATGCTGATCACTCTTAGGGCTTAAAGGGTTAAAGGCTGCAGGTTTTGTTCAGCCATACATTGGTGCATTGTACTTTAAATTCATCCTGATGTGTAATCCTCTCTCCAGTCTCGTACTCTGAATACTTTTTAGGTAAATCCATTATTACAGGTGTACATGTATGGTAGCCATGATGTTCTGACCTTTTCTCTTCTGCTTTGTCTTAACCCTTAACCCTATAAGCCATGATATCAAAATTTAAATTCTCATTTCTTGTCCCTACACAGTCATTTCCTGTAGAAGTACATTTTTGTAGTAGGGATCTAAATTGTTTAGATATCAAGAGAATTCATCTTGTGTGTTCATGTCCTTAATTCTTATGACCTTTTTTTATTGATAAGGCATTGATATTATAACAGGGATTCTGACAGGATGCGCGGGTGCGGGACCGCACAATTCGGTAAAACCCGCACAATTCTGCACAATTCCTAAAAATCCGCACAATCCTGCACAATACTGAAATATTTGATTACAATTTTAATTAAATCAGGTATTTATATTGATTACCAAGATTTCGAGAAACGTTTTAGGCTATTTTCAGCCCATTTTCCTTCCAAACAATCGAGAAAACCCTTGCTTTCCTCGAACAGCTCGAGAGGATCGATATAAAAACAACAAGGCGTTCTCTTCGCCGTCCTGGGAACTAGTCTCAGTTTTACTTCTTTCCGACTTCCTACAGATTTTTTCGCATAGCTTTTTAGTTGTCGTTTTTCAGACATTATGTCGTTTTTCTTAGTGGCCTGTTGATATTTTTTCGAGGGCTTTCGCTTCCTCTTTCAGTTTAATATGTCGGGGACCGAAGAAGAAACACCGAAGAAATGTACCCAGTCACGCCGAAATGAATGTCACTCTGTCTGAATTATTTTCGCAAAGAACTTATCATGTTTGCGAATTGACAAACAAACTATTAAAGCGCTGGAACTTCGGATTGATAGGAGAAAATTATTAAGTTCTGATCAGAATACTGGATTTGATTTTTTCAATCAAGTGAAAGACGTTTTGATTCAGGAAAATGCAAAACAACCATGCTATCAAATTACATTTAGCACGCAATTTGCATACATCTCGAGGTTGTGTTTTTGCGGCAAACTTTCGAAGAAATTGTGTGAACCTTTAATGGAAATTATTCAAACTACATAAAATGTACGGATTTTTCATAAGGAACTCGCAACAAATCGGAAACATTTCATTTAAATGTGGTATTTTGGTTTTACTCGATCGAGTTCATCGTGTCACGCAATGTGATTTTGTTGAGACAAATAAACTTTGGTGAAGAAAAACAGCCGCAAATTGGCGATTGCTGGGTACATTTTAATCCCCAAAGTAAAACATCTATTTGTATTTTTCAATATGCAGAATTTCCTCCCTGACATATTTTTCTGGCCTGGTCACAGGATTGCGCAATCCCGCATAATCGACGTTATTTCCCGCACAATTTGCCTGAAAACTCCCGCACAATTTTAGTTTTTTCCCCGCACCCTGTCAGAATCCCTGTTATAAGGAGAAATTTGATGCTGATCACTCTTAGAGCTTAAAGGGTTAATGTCTAATGTCAAACTACATTTTTTGTACAAAATCAAACTGACTTGCCAAAGCAAGTGGAGTGACTTCTTTAACTCAGTGTCTTACACACTGGGATGCATTAAAATTTTGAACAAATTAATAATGCATTTTTTTTTTTATCTTTGTTTTTGTTTGTGTAAAAATGCATTATTTCTGCATATTTAATATGATTATGGAATAAATGTAATTGTACAAGGTTATTTTTCAAATTTCTAAAATAAATTATTGTTAGAGACTAAAAAAGAAATTTTGGATCTTCAGGCCTACAGTGTTTACTGTTTTGAAAGGTATGGGGGGGGGGGGGGGGGGGTGGGTGAAATAATCAAAAGACATACCACATCCTCATCTCTATCGGACCCAGAATCATCTCCAAAGTTGTTACACTCATAATTTAGTTGTTGGAAAACATCCTCTGAATCAAAATACTGTGATTCTTCCTCTTCTTCAAATGCAGCTACAACGAAGAAAACAAAGACAATAAAAGACAAGACAATAAATTAAAATGTCTTTCTTGATGTCGTGGAATAAAGGATACATGTATTATTCTTGGCTTGCACTTACATGCACATGTATGTCATTTCAAAATTCAAAAGCATTAAAAAAATGGATTTAGATTCCAAAATGTTTAAGGAATTGCAGAGAGTTTAAAACTACACATCTGGGCCAAATTTTGAAGTGCCAGAACATTTTAACATGGTGGCCAAAACTTCAAAGTCATAATTTGTACGCATAAAATCTCATCACAAAAGATTGGATTCACTATACATGTAAGTTACATTATATTGGCTTTTAAGCATCTATAATGCAAAAATAACTTTCAACCGAATCACATAAACTTAGTTTGTTTTTGTCATTTCCCAAATCATGTAGTCCTCTTCCACAGGCAGCTCGTTCTAACGTCCACGCCCAAGAAACCAAAGCAGCGCATAGAGGACATCACTACTTGGCTGGAAGCCTTCTCAGTTTATTGCCTTATCCTCACGTCCCATTTCCCTCATCGCGCCAAGGATCTCCTACAGTGCCAGCTCCTCATTCTGCGAATGCACCGCCAGTTCGCCGGCCGGGTATGGTGGGCATGCTGGGCACCGCGATGCGTCTGACAGACTGGTCAACTATAAAATGTGCAGCTGTTCAACTTCAATGCCGCGGGAGCCCCTGCTCATTCTGGGAGAGATCTATCGGCGGATGCAGGCCAACCTCGCGGAGCATCCACCTCTCACATCATCTGCAAATCCTGGAACCGCGGTCACTGAGTCATCTGCCTCCTGTCACTTCGCCCACAAGTGCTCGAGTTGCCATGGCTCGCACAGAGTAAGATCCCGTCCTGGTGAACACAAATCTTCGTCCAAGCGGCCCACTGAGTCCTCCCCTCCTCTATCTAGCAGCAGGTCCAGGCACTCGGAGACTCTCTGACCCATTGTCATGATTGCCTTTCACTCCTCAGTTGACTTTATTTTATTTTAAGGCGATAAGGCGAAAGCCTGTTTGGCGTAGTTCCTCGTTCCTGCAGTTTAATTAAAGCTGATTGTTTGGATTTAAGGTTTACTGCTGTTTGCTTGTCTGCTCGTTTGTCTGTCCCATGGGTGGGGCCTCTGGTTATATGGGGTAAGCGATTTACAGTACCTATGCTCTGTTTGTGTGTTCTTTCTAGCTCTACTTCCCCTAGTTTCAGCAGTCACTCCTTTGCTGGCAGATCAGTTTGCCTGGGAATTGCGGCACCCCAATCGGCAGCTGGTTGACTTTGTGCTGGGTGGTATCCGTCACGGGTTTAAATTAGGCCTCTGCCCATCTCAGAAGCTCAAGTCTGCTTCAAGGAACAAACCATCCGCTGACCTCCACGCCTTGGTCATTGACGAGTATCTGACTACTGAAGTGTCCCTGGGCAGGGTGGCGGGCCCGTTCAGTCCCCCTCCCCCCCCCCCCCTCTTTCCTAACCTCCTTCGGCATTATTCCCAAAAGGGGGCAACCTGGGAAGTGGCATCTTATTGTGGACCTTTCCTCCCCAGGGGGGGCTAGTGTCAATGATGGGATCAACCCTGATGAGTTTACCCTTCATTACATTACAGTAGATCAGGTGATTCGCTTAGTCTCCAAGCTCGGGAAAGGGGCCCTCATGGCCAAATTCGATGTTGAATCAGCCTTTTGTAATGTTCCTGTGCACCCGTCGGATCATTATTTATTGGGCATGAAATGGTGGAACCAGTACTATGCGGACTTGACTCTCCCCTTTGGCCTCCAATCTGCCCTTCATCTTCAATTCAATTGCTGATGTGGTGGAGTGGATTCTTGTGCATTCATACCAGATCCCTGATCTGCTTCACTACCTGGACGACTTCATTACTGCTGGCCCTCCTGACTCCCAGTGGTGTGCACAAATGGTGGAGTGGATTCTTGTGCATTCATACCAGATCTCTGATCTGCTTCACTACCTGGACGAATTCATTACTGCTGGCCCTCCTGACTCCCAGTGGTGTGCACAAAACCTAAGTACTGCCCTGACAGTTTGCAAACAGCTGGGTTTACCCCTTCATCCAGGCAAATGCGTGGGCCCTTCGACAGTGTTAGTGGTCATCGGAATAAAGTTGGACTCAGTCAGCCAGGTTGCACGTCTCCCTGTGGAAAAATTGTCAGCTCTGCAGGATCTTGCTAGTTCCTGGCTTCCTCGCACATGGTGCAATCGACAGGAACCCAAATCCCTTATCGGGCATCTGCATCACGCTGCTAAAGTGGTGTGGCCTGGTAGGACATTCTTACGCCACACGATCGACCTTCTCAGCTGTTTTCGGAAGAGGGATCGCCCTGTCCGCCTAAATCGCGAATTTCACCAGGATCTTCTATGGTGGCACCAATTCTTCTCTCGCTGGCATGGCATGAGCTTCTAGCTTTTTCCTGGTCTGCTGCCCAAGGCCGATGCTGAAGTGTCCTCGGACGCGGCTGGTTCGATCGGCTATGGAGCATTTCTGAACGGCTCTTGGTTTGCAGATCCCTGGGCTCCTTCCCAACAGCAGCAGTCCATCGCATACAAAGAGCTTTTTCCTGTAGTCATTGCCGCCCACATGTGGGGACATCTGTGGTGCTGGAGGCATGTTCTTTTTCACTCGGACAATAACGCCATTGTCCACATCTTGAGCTCCAGGACCTCTAAAGTGCCCTGTCTAATGCCGTTGCTGCGCAACCTGCTGCTCTCAGCTGCTCATCATAGCTTCTCCTTTTCGGCCCAACATGTACCAGGTGTTAATAATCAGATTGCTGATGCCTTGTCTCATTTTCGTTGGCATACCCCCAGAACTCCTGGCAGAATTGACATCTCCACCTTACAACAGCAGTGCTACTCATTCCTGACTCAAGGCCTCGCCCTATCCACCCAACGCTCCTATGCTTCAGTTCAAGCGAAGTTTATCTCATTCTGCCCCGATCATCGTTTTGGGCAGCGTGCTCCCTTGGCTATTTCGGTTTCTTGCGTGCATCAGAGTTCACTGTGCCAAACTTGTCTAGCTTCTCTCCATCCCTCAATCTCGGTGTTTCGGATATTGCGGTGGACTCACCTTCTTCCCCGTCTTGCATACCTATAAAGATCAAGGACTCCAAGACCGACCCTTTCAGGAAAGGCTGCTTCATACACATTGGCCTCAGCCAACCTCCACTTTGTGCAGTCTATTCTCTGATGGACGATCTTACCATCAGGGGAGAGGCTCAAGGCCCTTTGTTTATGCTCGCAAATGGGCAGCTGCTCTTACGCACCATACTCATGGACTGGCTTCGGCAGATTATGGCCACAGCGTGGATACCGAGAAACTTCTCCAGTCACAGCTTTTGCATAGGGGCCGCTACTGTTGCAGCTCGTAATGAGCACCCGATCACTTGATCCAATCTATGGGCCGTTGGTCCAGCAACGCCTACCAACTCTACATAAGGACACTGTCCGACTCCTTAGCAGCACTATCAAAAAAACTTACCTGATCTGAGTATCCAGTTCGTGTACGGGCCCTTCGGTGCCCACCTCTGGTTTCTGTCGCAGCTGCAACTGCTCGCTTGCCTCTACCTTGGCGGCCCTTACGTACACTGTAGCTCATTGCTTGAAGCCTAGCATATCAGTTGACTGCATGGCGGGAGGTTCGTATAGCCGACCTTGGTCACTTCGACAAACGTCAACTATTCTGAACATTGCATTCATCTAGCTGATTGTCCGACATAGGACTGGCCGGCCAAGCCTCACGGATACATTTAGGCCTTACGGACTATGTGTTATTTAGCGTATTCAACGTGTACAGTCGTTCGGTGCTTGGGGTTCATGTTTGGGGATCAGAGGTACCAGGTCACCCTGTCTGAGGGTTCCTCCGTTCTCGAAGCACCTGGAGAAAGGTTTTGATTTGGTGGTTCCTGCCTCCAGAGTTGCCATGGATACCTCCGCACCTTGCTTTGGCCCCCCACTAACCTTTAAGGCACCAGTTCCCAAGCTCATCTATTAGTGATGAGTTTAAATGTGGCTAATAACATTTAGGCAAAGTTAAACTCTAACTAATGCAGCCAGCGGTCTTTTCGGTAGTATGTGACCTGTGGGGTGGCCCTCAGGGTCTTGCAGGGCTTTTGTTGCTTGTTTCATTACATGTATGTGTGCAGTTTAATCGCTGATCATAGCTCATAGCAGTTGCTCTTGCTAGCGAATCTTGGCGGATTCTTGCACCCTCTCCTCCCTCCCCCGTGGTAAGTATCCCTCAGGTGAGTTGTTACCACTGAATTTTCAGTGTGACGGTGCCCAGTTAGCGGCTGCTGGTTTGGCTGGTTCCCCTCTCCAGGGTTGCCATGGATACCTCCATTTCCGCACCTTGCTTTGGCCCCCCGCTACCCTTTAAGGCACCAGTTCCCAAGCTCATCTATTAGTGATGAGTTTAATTTACTTTATTGATCACATGTGATACGCAGGGCTTAAACCGCATGTTGTGACATGATGTGAGAGTTGCAAAGTTTTTGATAGGTTACTATAAAACACAACAAAAATTAATTGTGAGTGTGAATTGATACAGGCTAAAATATTTGAATTTCACAGAATTTTGTCAGTGGAAATCACGAATCATGGACCACAGATAAAGCAAATCCGCATCACAGCCGATATAGTATTCCCGAATCACGGCTGGATTTATTTTATATTCCCAAATCATGCACTCAATTTTGGCTAAATAAACCCTTCCAGACCCCCAGAACCCCCCTTCCAGACCCTGTGTATATTATGCTCACAGTCAACTAGGTCAACTACACATTCAAGACTAGAACCAGATATCTGAACTGTCTAAGAGAGGCTGTGTCCATCTTACAGTGAGTTCAGTTACAATAAAATGAGTGACTGAAGTGCAGTAGAGACAACTTTAGGGGTCTGATTTACATGTACATAATAATAGAGAACTACAAGGACTCCTCACATTTGTTGGGACACAGTACATGTGGGTCTCTCTCCCTTCTCAATGTTGGTTTGACATTTAGTGATCTCAGAGCCGCAAAATTCAACATTGGGACAGAAGGATGCCAACCGTAAGGTGAATATGTTTCGAGCGTGAGGTGTCCCAACTAAATGTGACGAGGATTGTAGATCTCTAGACAAAATAAAGTTGTTACAAAAAAAAAAAAAAAATCATACCAAAATTGTCAAGGTCGGTCTCAAACATCGTACCATCCCCAGAAACGAGGTCGTGTAGATCTATGCCCTGTCTCAAAGGGACTGTGTATCTGTTTGGGACCTTCAACAAGAAACAGACAAACAAACAAATCGCACATGTTTTTTTTAAGCTTATGCACACGTGCAAGCTTCGGAAACCATCTTTACTGCTCTTTGCGTCGCCATTTTATTAAAAATGTTAACTTACGTATCCCTCTCTGCTACTGAGTCTTAGGTCCTCCAAATTTTCGATAACTTCTGGGGCATCCATATCATTAGCTTGTTCCATAATTGTATGAAAACAGTAACTACAGAGTGACCAATAATTATTTCCAAAATGGCGCTCGTCGCGAGGTCAGTACCGCGGGTGTACCGCGGGAGTCTGGATTCAAGAAGTAAAAAAAATGATGCGGGTGAGGGGAAGGGGAGCACTTGGCGAATCGGTCAGTGAGGGTGGGGGAAGGGATACTCACGCGATGTCATCCGAACTTCCTGCACGTGGATAAACCATACTTTGATTGGTCAATGAAGTGTTATACCCCGTGTTATGTACATTCAGGATTGCCGTACAGAACCGGTTTAAGCTCTGGCAGTTGTGAGCCATTAGGCTTGTAAAGACTTACTTCGTGAGTACTGTATGTATATTCTTGTCCGAATTGGTATGGTAAAAATGTACCGGTATAATTAATACAGTGGTGACAGTCAGTCGTTAATTATTTTGGGTTTGATCAACAGATCATGTGCATGTGCCGGGAAAAGGGACGGTGAGGAGGAGGGGGGGGGGGGGGGGGGGGGGAGGGAGGGCTTAATGATTTTTCAATTAGAAAGGGGGGGTTACTTGAGGGGGTAGGGGGGGGGGGGGGGGGTGGTGGCTTAATAGAGGATTTATAGTAGCCTTTTAATTTGGGATGTGCCGCCCTACCACATATATAAATAGGGTATGAGCTTGACACTGCCATAGACAGAGTTACGAGGAAATATTTTCCCAGACATTTTCTGCACGTGTTGTGTCAAAAATGATACCAGTGTCGGTGATTGGTAATATCAGGAATCAAATGCTCAAAAATAACCACCTACCACAACAGTATATCAACTGGGTAGGGATAGTGTACAGTTTATCTCAAAATCAAACGCTCCTATAAGCCAACTCTTGAATACGAAACGCCCTTATAAAAATGATCTCCGTACCTTGTGAGTAGAAAAATATGACAATATGACATGTGTTGTTAGAATAAAATATTGGTACGGCTTAGGGGTGAAAATGAATTTTCCGGAGCCACACCCACAAAACGAGTTTCTGGTACCTTTTTTCCGACGATCATTCCCCTCATTTTTATATGGAAATCCCCTAGCGATCCTATCTAGTAGTCTGATAATTGTGAAATTTGGTCTTCCCCCACCGAGGCGATTGCACCTGTACCTTCAGCCATCTATTAAATGACTTCTGATGTAACATCAAATTCTCCTGTGTTTCACAAGGGAATACCGGGCAATTTGAAAGGAGAATCTAGCAGTTTATCAGAAGTCACTTAAAGCTTTTTTCCAGGCACCCCTTAAATTGAAACTGCTATCAACATCATTACCTATAGTCAGCAACCTTACAAAAGCCATCCTTACCCCACCCAGACAGACTAATCCAGTGGAAGGAGCCTCTATGCAACATACATGCTCAGCTACAAATGAAATAGAGTACAGAGATTTTTCTGTTTTTGTCTCAGTATTTCATTTTAAGTAATGCTCCACATGGTAAACTTCATTGCTCTGCAGCATTGGCCTTTTTCCCACATAGAATATCTTTGATTTCAAAAATAGGGGAGGAGCTGATGGTTCATAATGATTATTATATTGTTTCAGTATAAAAATAAAGAAAATCCATCTGCATCAAATAATTTTTAGGAAAAATGTTTGTGCTTAACCAATCAGAATCAGAATCATCACTTTTATTAATTTTATACATGGTAAACATCAGGCTAATACACAAATAAGGCTAAATGCATATTCATATACTTCTAAATCCTAAAATATTACACTATAATCGAATAGCAGAAGACAAGAGCTAACAATTTTCCTTCTTTGATGATGTTCTGCAAAATTTTTACATTTCTTTTAAAGATTGCATGTTGTGCGATTGGGTCTCAAATCACTTGAAAACTTAAAAAAAAAATCAACAAAATGCACCTTGAACCTTAACATTTTAGCGGCCGTCGAGTCTAGGCCAATGCGATCACTAGTTGTAACAAAAAAAGTATAATTATGAGGATGAGGTTATTCAACACTATTATTTTATTGGCAAAATAGGGGGAGGGCTCCTCTAGATTCACCGCTGCTAGTTGAAATGCTGTATAGTGTTTTACAAATTTTGATCACAAAGCAGTGAGCAGTATTACTAATGAGCATTACTAAGAGGTTAAAGTTACCATGGCAACTATGTCACAGCCCACTGCCCAGTTCAACCAGAGATAATTGATAATGCAGGGGCAGCTGGGACAGGTAACATGGAACCTCTCAATTCTCATCAGTCAAGTGGCCAGTTCACTTTTTTTTTTACTGGAGATCACTAAACAATAAAACCAAGATGTTAAATGAAAATGTTCCTATTGAGTACAATTTATTGAAAAAAAGAAATGAAAGAAAAACAAACATTTTTTTGTCGTTAGTAGTGTCCTTGCAATCTCATGGAGTGACAAGAACACCAACAGTGAGATCCTGTCACATGCTGGCCTCCCTACCATGTACACACTACTCCACTGGATGGATGGTCGAATACCAAAAGACATCCCGTACTCGCATCTGGCAAGAGGACTGTTGGCTGCCCACAACTACTCTACAAGGATGCCTGCAAGCGGAACATGTGTACATTTCATATCGACACCAAGCACTGCAGGAGATAGCAGGGCGTTCTCCAGCGTCAGCTCAAGACTGGGGAGGACAAGATCCATAGCAAAGCTAAGGCGAGAAGAAACCGCAGAAAGGGGCAAAACTCCGCCAACCTGCCAGAGACCATACACAAACGTGGCCACTGCGACAGGGACTGCCATTCCCGCATCGGCCTCATCAGCCACACCTGATGCTGCTCCAGCCGCAGCGAGACCGACAACTAGGGCGCATCACCCATGGTCGAGTTTGACTGATGGAGGCCTACTACAGCACTTAATATTAACAGCCAGGCATTCACCATTACTATTAATGAACTAAAGATTTCGTACAGGCTTACAGCAAACACTCAATTTCACTGCAGACTTTTATTTGCTTCAATACACAACTACATGTAGGTTATGTCCACAGGGACATTGACGACAAACAGACAAGACTGGTAAATTACAGAATTTAGCTTAAAATACCTATTAATTTTATGTAATCACTACTTCTGCAGTCACATACTATCTTGGCTAAAAAAATAGACTGAGAGGTTCATAATTATTATAGAAACAAAAAAAAAGTATTATGCATGAATGGTGCTACTAAGAACAATATTTGTAGGTCACACTATTTTCAGGTGATACTTGTGTTTAATTTTGCGCCAAAAATTCATCAAAATTTAATAACAATAATAATATCTGAGCTGACAAAAACAAGAGATTCTGATATTACAGACAACAATTTTCATTAAGACCTTATGCCTCTGTCAAGCCCATTTGTTTTGCCAATTATTGAAAGTTGTCCATGCCGGTATTATACACAGTGCTGTCATTAGTACGGTACATGAAGCCAACAGCTGGCTTTTCATGGCTGGCAACTGGAGTGAGGCAGGCACCTTAGAGTTTGAAAATAGCTAAAGGACAACATGTCCCATGAGAAGCAATCTTCAGTTTGACTGTCTATTTTCCTAGTGTATCTGACAACTTCAAAGCTTAATGACAGCCCTGGGTATTTAATCCCATATTTCACCCTCATGACTTTATCGTGGTGCTAAAGTTTTCACAAAACAGCTTTCAACTTTCACGTGAGATACTAAGCCTATAACTTTGATTTCCCTCTCTTTTTAGCCAAACAAAATTAATTGCAAAACTAATTCACCTTTTTATATTACCATCATTAATTTTTCTTTTCTGATATGGGACAAACATACAGTAAAGTAAGTTTTGATTTGACAGGGTGTGACGCACATGTATCTCACAACTAATAAGACACAAACAGAGCCAAACATAACACTGCCTAAGACAATACTTGCTGGGATTTCTTTAGATCCATTGTAATCATTTGTTTATAGCTCATGATTTCTCAATTCATTTTGGAAAGAAATCATTCACTTTGTCCTGAATTTTGCAGTCGTCACATCCCAGTTTTCTATCCTGCAAGAAAAAAAAAACATGTTTGTGTAAGTATACAGAATCTAGCCAGATTTATAGCTATGACTTGAAGCATACACAGGTCAGTACAATCTGGCCAATGCAAGACTGTTGAATTACATAACACTGAACTGAAAAAACATGGAATGAACACTAACAAAACACAGAGTAAGTAAGTAAATTGTAACTAATATTAATGATAATAATAATTAATATTTTAGATATTTTGTTTATGTTATTGTTATTGTGTAGAATATTTTAAGTAAATTGTAATTGATATTTTAGAATTTTAGATACATGTAGTGTCCCCAATTAGTGGTTTTAACTGCTATAATTATCTTATTTTATTGACACTTGAATAAAGTTATTATTATTATTATTATTATTATTATTATTATTGGGAATATTATTATTATTATTATTATTATTATTATTACACCTCTCGTATTCACGACAACCGGTGGAATGGGTAAGGAATGCTTGATGTACCACAGTCGCCTAGCTGAGATGATCGCGATAAAGAAAGGAGAAGATTATGCGAAAACAATTTCATGGATCCGTGCAAGAATATCTTTTGCACTTTTAAGATCTGCACTGATTTGTCTGAGAGGGTCACGGACTGCAAAGAGAGCATCTTGGGACTTTAGAAGTGTAGACAGAGATTTAGAGACTGCCGAAGGAGCTATTAATTAGATCGTTTATTGCTAAATTATTATTTTTATGAATTCTTTTAATTAGAAATTTTTTTTTTTTTTTTAGAAATGAATACTTTTTAAATCACGTACACAAGAATGATATTTCTTAAATTTCGTATATAAATATATAAAATATATATATAAATATATATTTCTCTTAATACATTAAGTTTTCTTTTTTTTCAACTAGGGTTTTTAATATTTTGTAAACATTGTAAATTAGTGGTTAATTTAAAAAAAAAAAGGAATGTAAATAGTGTTTTGATTGAATAGTTTTTTAAGTGAAATTAATTGTAAAATAAGATTTTTTTAGTTAGCTTGGTTATTAATAAAAGATTCCGTTGTATTATTATTATTATTATTCTCTCTTTTATCACATTATTATTATTATTATTATTATTATTATTAGAGGATTAGAGTACATGTAGGAGCCCAGGAAGAGGTTGCGAATAATTAGCTGCCCCATCCAAAAAGGTATATGCCCTGGTCAGTTCATCAGTTTCCTTAAGGTTTCACTCCTTCACATGTACAGGGATTGTGCACCTGATTGGCTCACTCAGCTCAACTATCCAGATCAAAGGCTCCTGTTGGCCGACTTGTGAAATATACAAAACACTCAGACCCTCCCCTCTCCTAAGTGTTTTTTGCTCCACCAATCTTTCGCCCCTTACGTCCAACTCCCCACCCTTCCCTCCCTCCAACAGTGCTGGAAATAATTTTTCTTCCTTAGAAGGACATGTGTCCTTTCAGACCTCCCTTTTGATCGGACATTTTACAAAATTGGTTGGACAACCAACATTTTGGATTTTTCCTGAGACACAATCCGTAAGCATACACGAAGTTTTGCAATGCATTGTAAGGCAATTTCAAATGACACGGCTTTTTCTGAATTTTCTTGAATCAAGAGAGCCTTTTACAGCAAAATAAATGGTACAAACAATGTAAATTCTTATTGTAATGTTTTTGGAATCAAATGCAATGAGTTAACAAGACTTTCAAGGCAAAAGCTAAGTAAGTTCTGTGCTCGGTCACCATGTCCGAGCATAATTTAAAATTGGTCGGACATTTTCGGATTTTGGTCGGACAATGTCCGATGACTGGCTGTTATTTCCAGCACTGCTCCAATGCCATCCCCATGGGTGAGATAGGTGACCATTACATGTTGTGGGCTCCATGTCAACAGCCCATTGACCTAATGATCGAGTGAATTTTGTCTCCAACTACTTTTAACCCTTTACCCTAAGAGTGATCAGCATCGAATTTCTCCTTGTAATATCAATGCCTTATCAATCAAAAAGGTCATGAGAATGAAGGACATGATCACAAAAGAAAAATTATTTTGATATCTAATATAGGAAATGTATAGAGACAAGAAATGATATTAGATCTTAAAGGGTTAAAGGGTTAACTTGTTAAATGCTTTGCGTATTCACAAGTTAACACTATGAGGGGTTAACACTATGTACTTACAGTGCCATGCTCCACAATTGTTGGAATTTCTGTCAGTTTGAACTCACTTGTTCTAAATTCATTATTAGGGTCTTTCCACCTGTTAGACAACAAAAATGTTGCCTGATCAAATCACAAGGTATTCACTTCACTATGAAGTCAAATACTGATTTATTAGGAAATAAGTTATTTACAATTAACTTTATTTGTAAATTGTTTTTAATTGTTATTTTTCCCTTTACTGTTCTTACATCTACATGTACTAATAATATAGATAATTTGTTCCTGATTGAAAAAGTAAAAAAGAAAACAGCAAAACCAGCAGATTAGCCCCACCCCACATTTTGAAGCTTAAATATGCGTTTTTGGGAAAAAATTAAGTTGGGCCACAAGAATTAGCCCTACAGAACCACAAAACTGTGGTCCTATCCATCAAATCATCCAGTAGGGAAAACAAATCACACTTTCGATTGATTTTCATTTCGCACCACATTATGCTTAGTAACCACGCAAATTTCTTGAGCACATTTCTATTTAGCCTGGTCACCAACATCAACAAAGAGGGTGGCTTCTTCACAAATGAAGTG
Organism: Dendrophyllia cribrosa; assembly: GCA_024195265.1. NCBI lineage: Eukaryota > Metazoa > Cnidaria > Anthozoa > Scleractinia > Dendrophylliidae > Dendrophyllia > Dendrophyllia cribrosa. Next base: position 37,782,077 of record JAJLRJ010000008.1, on the reverse strand, counting down.
GGGGAACTTACGTTGGCTTGTCACCAACAACAACTAAAATAAAGACCATGTCAGTTGATGCCTGTTGTAAACCAGCTTCCACAACTGGCTCCGCTGAAAAGCAAAAATAGAACTGCAAGTTAATTTCTGCGTGTAGATTCAGGTTGCACATGTTAAAAGACCACATATACTTGCAAAACATGATCCTCTGTTTCTGTTACAGCCAAAGACACTAGAAAATTTTTCAGGTACATGTAAGATAAAAAATTGAATTTTGCAATTTAACAAGTAATGTGCCAATTTTCAGACAGTCCGAGGTCACTCAAACTCAATAACTCCTCTTCCCATCTGATGTCCTTTATTTGAGGACTTGCTCTTCACATTATCTGACCATTGACAGGGCTGTGCTCTAAATGTAGCAGTGCCCAGGTGCCATAGGTGACTAAGTTTTTGCACAAAGCTTAACTGCTGGGAACCCTGTTTTATAGTTGGACTCCCTTTGGGCTCCCTGTTATAACTCTTAGAGTACAGCCTTGGTTAAATATTTCCACCAATCAATATGGTTGTTAGATGGTTTTTATCCATCAGGAATTTTATAAGAATAGGACTGGAACATACTCTGATTATGAAAATATTCAATGGTCAAAACAAGCCCTAAAAAAAAAAGACATCAGACAGACAGACAGATGAGGGAGTTGAGTGCAAGTGACCATCTGAGAATCGTGAGAATCTGAGAATCTGCCTTCCGTGCCTTCACTTAATATCAAACTTGGAACAAACAAGAGGCTACACTTAGCCTATACTCATGCGCATGAGACTCTAAGACGCGTTGATTGAAGTTACCAATTTTTCTGTGCTCGCTTTTAATATTTAATTTATTGATTCCCGATCAAATCCACACTCGTCTATTACTTTCCAAGCTGTGAATTATTTCTGTTACATTTGAAAAGACTACTTAAAAAATAGGCAGTCGAGGACTGCATGTGGCCAACATGCTGTAAAAAGAAAATCGATAATCAATATAAAGACTTAGTTTTCCTGTGTTACTAAATCGCATGCAACCGGTGTAAAATGGGTTATTCCAGAAAAAATCCCCCCCCCACCCCCCAACCGACAGATGCAATATTTTTTTACCCCTCTCCCGCCCGGATTTCCCGGCCAGGCCGACCAACCCTCACACCTTGATTTTTAACCCAGATACCCCCTCCTGCCTGGATTGCCATTAACTTTTTGTAGGCCCTACATAAACAGGAAATCGCATTCAGGAGATCCGGGATTTTTTTAAAGTTTTCAAATCTTTGGTGAGAATTGCTATGAATTGGTCAAACATTTTGTAAATAAACGTTGCGTGACGCATTCACTAAAATGTCTCCGTGATTTTAAGACCAAATCAAAATGAAATGTTTTCATAACTTAAAGCTGGTTCTTCTAACTCATATTTCCTTGAATGAAAATGTCTTTCCTTTGATTAAAAGAGTCAAACACCTTTCAGAATGCAGTGTTTTCTGCTTCTGGAAGTCTTGGCGATTTATTGTATCCTAATTACTGCGTGGAACCGGCTAGCGTCTGCGAAAATATAATAAACACCACAAAATAATTCAATTCAGCAACCTATTTTTATTATGCTTTCTAAAATTGCCGACTTTTCCTGTGTAATAGAACGCCAATCTTATCCGGAAAAATGATTTGCATAATGCTTTCCCTAATAAAAAAAAACAGTTCTGAATGGTCAAAGGTACAGGTATGAAATGCTGGCGGCGTTTGAATCATGAGTTCGGATAGCTCATGGTCTGCAAACAAACACTTCAATTCACAGCTCAATTTTTCACTAAAACCTTTTTCCAAACCACGAAAAACACCTAAAATAATCTTTGAAAACAATACTTGGCCACATTTGGTGAAAGCTGTGCTTGGTAAAGCAGTGAAAAGAACGAGAAAGCTCCGTTTACCTTTCCCACAGATCCAAAGCGTGCACGTACAAACCGAACTGCCTTGACAATCGAGTCGTCTAATCCGAAGCTATCAGAACAGTCTCATTCATCGTACAGCAATCAGGTGAACTCGGCACAACTTCGCGCTTTGGAAAGTCGGACTTACTTACACAGGTGACAACATAGTGGTTACTAGTAACCTAGGCTGCGTTTTTTTGGGAGAATCCGAAATTGGATTTGTGATCTTGGATCATATGGATTTTTCATGACCAAAAAAATGAAAAATCCTAAAACGGATCATTTAACGTAAAAGAACCGTTGGTATGCAAATGAAGCTATTTTGACTCGCTTGTGTTTATCAGCCTGCTCGACAAATAGTTTTCAAACTATAAGCAATAAAATCTTACCTGAATTGCCCATGATATGAAATCGTGAAAGAAACAAAACAGCGACCAGAACGAGTAAATTTGCACGAAAGACCGCTTGTCAGATGTACTTTTTTCGAATCCATTCCCAAAAAAACGCTCAGATCACGAATCTAAAAGTCCGGATTTGGATTTGATCCGAAGAATCCACCCTGAGTGTGGATTTTATGGATTCATGATCCGTTTTTGGATTTGCCCAAAAAAACGCAAAATCCGTTTTTGGATTCAGAAATCCGGATTTGGATTTTCCCAAAAAAACGCACCCCTAGTAACCACAAAAAGCAATAAAGTCAGTAAAAATTGACATTAATATGACACGCATTCCACAGTCCATAATCCACAGAAGTCCAGTCCCAAAGTTCAAATTTTTTATTAAATCTGATGGGCTGAAGTAACGATGCTGCTTTGCCGTGTGTTTCTATTGTTCTTTCTTTAAAAAAAAGTCTTGAAATTACCCACCACAGGCAGCGAGGACTGCTCCGATACAGACATTGTAGAGAATCGGCAGTAAAAAGGGGAATAAATTGACAATATGCTTATCAGTGCGAGAGATCGATGTTTGACATTTTTGCCTTGGAAGAACACTGATTAAAAATGGCTCTTAGTTTTTTAGAATCGCGACAAATTCGGCCTCAAGTTGTATGCTGTGTATAAAAGCAACCTTCACCTGGATGGGAGAAATACAGGACTGACTTATACACCAATAAGACCAAGTGATGGAAAATGTTTGTCATGCGCATGCGTATCAAACATTTGTCTTATATTTCAGTGTACCATAAGAAAAGAAGCAATTTATATTTTAATAATTTAAACAAGATAAGAAGACGTCCGACATGGAGAAGAGTTACTCCTTTCATTCAGGCATCGTACCTGCAAACCACGTTACTATTGAATATTTTATAAATGAAGGCCGTACCACAATGAAGCCAGTCACTCTTGCAAAAATAATATATACCTGACATGAACATTACTAATGTGAGTAGGATTGTAGGAGACGCTATCGTGACACTTCAGTAACAATGTTTTGCCAGAAGTGAGAGTAGCCGGAAGTCACTAAACCGGGAGTGTAAAGCCCAAAATATGCGTGCATAAATTTGCATGCAAAATTGTGACACAAAAATACGAAGAAAAGCGGAGGGCAAATTTTAACTCATGCTGCTTCGCGCATGAGTAACAAATATCAGTTAAGACATGGTAATTTTGTTTGAATACATGTACTTATATACTATTAGAAATGTAAAAAAAAAGCAGTTCAAAGAATACATACAAGACCAGATGCCTTTGCACCAAGGCAAACTTAGTCTAAACACCAATACAAGCCATGTATACTGCATTTCATATAAACTGCTACTTATACAGTAAATACACATATTAATGAACAAGGCTCAGTAGATTTATTTTAAAAAGTTTAAGCTTACATGTAAGCTCACTGTAAATGAAATGTAAGCTTTAAAGTGTATATGACAGTAATTTTTTTATTTGCTTGATCGAATCTACATGATGTTCTGATAAGAAAATGGAAAAAAAAATTTTGATATCGATTTTTCTTCTCTGCGTTGTAGCCGTCTAAAAACGTAAAATTTCACTTCCAGTGTGTTACAAAACCACGCAAGAAGAAAGACTGGAAATAATTCGCTGTGACGTCAATACAGGAATGCCGGTGTCGAGGTTTCTCAGTTCCTCACATTTTTTGATGCGCCCTGAGGAAGAAACATGGTTGTGTGTTGTCTATGGTTGTAGCAACACGCACCAAAAAACGGAGGAACTGAGAAATCGCGACACTGGCATTCTTGTATTGACGTCACAGCGGACTATTTCCAGTCTTTCTTCTTGCGCGGTTTTGTAACACACCGGAAGTGAAATTTCACGTTTTTAGACGGCCAAAACCCGTAGTAGGAAAGTCGATATCGAAAATTTTTTTTCCATTTTCTTATCAGAACATCATGTAGATTCGATCAAGCAAATAAAAAAATAACTGTCATATACACTTTAACCCATTGACACCTGAACCGCCCGTAACCGCCCGTACAAGACTCCACTGCTTTAAAAAATTGTAACTTTCTCAATCGTGCGAACATTGCCTTAACTAGCAGTTGTGAGCATTGACTAAAAAGTCTTTCAAATTGAGATACCCAATAAACACAAAAAAGTCAGCGATTTTTGCAGAATATCAGCGTTTGAATTTGGACAATAACAAAAATTACCGTTTTTAACGTCATAGAAAAACAACAAAAATCACGTTTTTGCCTTTAGTTTTTTTTATTCAAATCATCGTGGCAAACCCAAAAGTCAACATTTACAGCAAAATTCAGTCCTAGTCCTAGCTTAGCAGTGAATTTTTTTGCTCTTATTCGTTGCTCGGGCCTAGCTACAGCTTCTTATACTAGTGCATACTCACCTTGCCTCGATTTTCAACATCACCACCGCACTGCATGCTGGGAAAAAGCCAAAAATTTTGACAGCGTTCCATTCTTTCCCCACACATTTCATATTTATACTAAGTCCACAGCCACTCCGACCCACCGCCAAAATTTCGCGCTTGTTGTATTCTCCTGTGGTCGCAACTTCCAAAATATGCCGCGGTAGGTCGAGAAATTCATCCAGAGTCGAGTCCCAAAGCCACTTCGTTTCCAGGCGGCCATTTTTCCAGTTCAACGAGCAACGAGCCAAATTCGTAAACGAAGTACAACACCTAACTCGCTTCATTGAGAAGTGGACTCAGAACTACCTCCAAGCTTAATGATGCTCACCAGGCAGCTACTAAAGATGAAAAATGGCTGTGAACTTACCAAAAATCGTAGATAATTCATATTGGACCCTTTATTGCAAATCAACCAAGCAAAATGAGATCGTCACAATGACGTTTCCAGTAAACTCGAGCCTTCAGTGTTTTAGAACAGCAGCACTTTCAATGGTAACTCCAAATATGAAGTCACGAAATCCTATGGGGCGTGTGTATGCAGAAAATCACTCAAAAACGTAAAAATCCTCAGGTGTGAATGGGTTAAGATTTTAAACTTTAATTTAGTTCATGATCAATTTAATTTTTTCCATAACAATATTAAATGACTGAACTGCAAGAATATCTAAAGCTCTCGCAACGGTAAAGCTAAGAAAATAATAGGTGTTTTCTGATACGCACGTGACGCAAAAACAGCTGATCGTGTTAAAAACAAGACCTGGGTGTAGTCTAACTTCAGTGGGAAATGAAAACAAAATCGAAATTTTACTAGTCATAAATAAGGAAAAATAAGCTCACTAGGACGTTTTTTCCCATTTATAACGGACGCAAATTTGTTAAAACCGATCGATCCTTCAACACAAAGCAATCTACGATCAAAACGGACAGATTTGTCATCACAAACTAGACGAATCGAAATTGTACAGTCATGTATAAATTAGGACGTATACGTGCTTGAACCTGGGCATAGAAGTTTCCTTACCATCTCGACAGTCAGGACACCAACTTTCGCCTATGTGTTCACCCTCCTCCAACATCGATCCAATAAACATCACAATTATCCGCTTCCCTTCATGTTCTTTCAGCTTTTCCTTTAGATTGCCAAGCCCTTCCACCTGAATTTGCAATTGCCTTGGCTCAGACATTTTTTTGCGGAACTCTTCTCAACTCTGCCTCGTTTCCAAACCAGAACCTCGATTTGATTTTGCTATAGATATATCCCAGAAATCTCTTCAAACTCGTACCCAGGTTTTTGTTGTTGTACTCGACCAGTCGGCCATGTTTGATCGAACAGTCGATCATGTCAAGCATTTTTGGTGAGCAGAATTTGGTTGAAAATGAGAACGTGACAACAACAGAATTTAAGGTACACCTATTATTCTGTCCTATTGCTCGTTACTTATATTGTTTTTAAAAATGATGTCACTGATTGCATATCTAGGGAGCACGCGAGAGGCCATGCAAGTTGCGGTGTTGATTACATCAGACCGGTAGATGGTTGTTTCTGACCAGTTTTGCACGAAATCGATTTACATCAGGGTCATTAAAATAGTGCGAGTCATTGTATTCTGTAAAGCTGACACAAGTGCTCGACACGATTTTGCACCCGTTGAGCAGTCGTGGAAAGGCTATGGTAACCAAGGGGTTTCCCCCGGGGAGGGGGCGGGAATTGTGGGGAAGGTGGGGGTGGGGGGTGGGGGGTTGTACTCCTTGAAAATTCGGGTGCGGTGTGCAGCGTGCTTCTTAAAACCCATAGCCCATTTCAGACCTAAATATGTGATTTTCCCTTCCCTATTTTAGTGCCGACCCAAAATTCAATACCCAGCAATTTTAACCTTGGAACTGCTTTGGTTTGCATAAACATTTGAGAAGGGCTTCAAATCCCTGATGTTATTCAAGTCACACTTCTCAGGAGATATGTGCTTAACTGTTTTTTGTTTTTCTTTTCATACATTTAGGCTCCAAAATGTCTTGAATTTTTTGACAAATGGAGATTCTGTGCTTGTAAGTGTAATGGAATGAGGATCAAAGCATATAAATATTACTTGTTGTAATCGTAAATGGTTATACAGGTCAAACAACATTCAAGCCTAACATTTTTCAATGTTTTGTTAAAAAGTATCAAGTCAAATTGTTTATCTCTGGCATTAATCTTTGTATCCAGAAGTTTTCTCTTGCTCACCATATATATGACAAGGGCTACAGGAAGAGAGTATAGGACACAGTTAATATAAAAGATTCTAATATCAAATTGAGCATTCTTGTACTGTAAAGGTAATTCACAGGAGAAATGTTATGAAGATTCTCATTAAAGTTAAGACCCCAGGCTTACATGTATTAGAGTGGTTCCTGATACATGTACATGTAGTACAATCTTGACATATGAAGTCTGTGAAATGATTGACAAGAATTGACAATAACAGAAAGAGAATAACGACCCCTCAAGCATGTTAATTACTTTAATTACTGATCGTGTTTAAATAAAGGATCTAAGTTACTATTAATGAGAAGAAAGCAATCAATGCAAAGATTGAATCTTTTGTAGATTTTTGAGCACCTTATTTAAATAACTTGAAGTACTTTGTGTCTCATCTAACAATAATATTATACCCACATTGGGTTGTAGGCATTATATATAGTACAATCTTATGCAGGGTTCTCCGGAAGCTCCAGCGACCGGCGAAAATCGCCGTCTACTCGTCCTGGGGCCGCCGGCTAGTCAAAAAAATATTTGGGGGGAAGATAAGGATAAATCCGTCCTATTTTCTTCCAAACACTTGTATGGCTATAAAAACAAATCCTTCGTAGCCATAAGATAAAACAAAAGTGATTTCTTTCGGGTCATAATGTTTTTCTTTAGTATATAAAGCATATTAAGGGTAGCAATAATTTTTTTCAGTGAATAATAAAAAGGTTAAAAATTGGCTGAAAATGAAATGATTTTTTTCATCTTTGTTGTCCCCAAAATGCACCAGAATGCGTCTCCAGTGTCTTCGTTTTTCAAAATTTTCCGTGGGGGCATGCCCCTCACCCCCCTAGATACTCTTGCCCTTTGGGCACTCGAGTGCCAGGTGCCGCCTACTTTCAATTTACAGCCAGGTAGTCTAATTTCTCTGGTGAACCCTGCTTATGTTTTGTTTTTGGCAGCCTCCAGGAACCAGTTTCATCAGTACTACATATATGGAAAGTTTCAGGATTGCTCAGTGTTCAGAAAGGCCATGGTCAGCTGTGCGCGATACAAAACCACAAAGTCCCCAGAAGATAGGGTTTGTTTGTTTGTGTTTACAGTGAAACCTGTATATTAAAACCCTTTCACTCCCAAGAGTGCCAAACATCAAAATTCAAGAAAAATCCCAAAATTCATTTTGTAAATATTGAAAAACAAATGGTACCATGCAAAAGTACTGCTGAAGAGGTTTCGTATGAATGGTCACACCATAGGATTTCTTCCACAGACTCAAAAGTTAGAACTACACTACATGTCTCCATAATTGACTCTGGGAGTGAAAGGGTTAAGCGGACACCCTCACCAACTGCTTGGGTGCCTTAATTTCATTGCTCCCGTTACAGTAAAATGAACCTGTATTCAACGGACCCCTCTATTAAGCGGTCACTATCGAGGCTCCCGAGGGTTTCACTTTACAGGTTTCACTTTATTTTGGTAATTAAAAATATATATTTATGTGTCAGTCAACTGCTCATGTTTATGTTGATTGCCAACTTGGTTTCCCATTTGTGGTTAGAAAACATATTATTTTGAAGATTTTTCTTAATGAGCCATACTTGTTTTGAGAGCTACTTGTATACTTGTTAGCCATACTAGTTGTAGAAAAAACTGCTGAACAGCAGCGAGCTGTAATTTCAGTTTTTAGATGCCACTGGCCCTTAACTACTATAGAATGCTGATCACTTCAACAATTTGAACTTCTCACTATAAACTCAAGCTAAGTACAGTTTTGCTTGCTTGGCACTGTTGCTGCAGGATTTGGAACTTTTGTTACCTCAATAACTTCCGCGTTTACTCTGCAGGTTCAATTTGCCACTTTAGAAACGAGTAGAAAACTGGGCTGAGTGAACTTTCGCAACGACTTTTGGGACTGTTACTGGGGACAGAGACAAAAGAAGCATCCCCAGTAACGATCCCAGAAGTTGTTGCGAAAGTTCACTCGGCCCAGTTTCCTACTCGTTTCTAAAGTGGTGAATTTATCCACAGACTTTACCGTAAAATTCCAAAATTAAGCTCCTCTGACAGTAAGCCCCTTATCACGTGAATCTATTGTTCTTCTTTTGTTCTAAGACAAAAAATGTACTTTTAAAAATATAAGCCCAGGGGCTTATTTTCGGAATTTTACGTAATTTTTCAAACATGAGACACAGTGTTTCATCAGATTTACAAACACCGCGAAGTGGGTTGAAAAACGAGGCGCAGCCGAGTTTTTTTAACCCACTTCAAGGTGTTTGGAAATCTGATGAAATACTGTGTCGAATGTTTGATATTACTTCTCAAACAAAATGATTTTAGAAGGAGAAATTAAGGATGCAAAAATGAGGAGTGTTTGAACTGATTTCCAAACACTCATAATACATTAATTTCCTTTGTGTTTTCGTCATGAATTATTAATGAGTTTGAGAAAGTATATTCTACCATGTGAACAAGCATAGTCATGTTTATTTTCTTTGAATCATTTTCCACCCCAAAACCCTCCACCCCTACCTTAAAGACAAAGGCAAAGGCGGCTTTTTTTATACGGTTTCTTTCTAGCCTGCACAACAGATACTTTTTGGGTGCGTGAGGCACTTCTCTCCCCTCGTGTGCCTCAAAACCGCCTGTTGTGCAGGCTACAAGAGTACTTGCAAAAAAACCTTGATAATACAAGTGATTAACTGTCTGTTGTCATAATTATGTTTTGCAGGATTTCATGTTGAAAGTCCTAAAAATGAATGAAATTAAATTCACGTCCTCTTCCGTGTGGGAAAAGAGACACAACCCTCGTGAATACTGGAACAGTAAAGAATAAATAAACCCCAACAAGAGGTGGTTATCAAACGTAAAAACCAAAGGTGAACGAAGATCTTGATAAATAATATCATGCAGCTGTTTTTGAAAAGTGGAGAGAAAAAAATGTTGCGGGGATGATTAATTCAAGCCCGTTCCAGTCAGCTACCGCCTTGCGAATACCTCGCTGTTATGCGTCACAAGAAATGATTTTTTTTTTTCTGCAGAAAGAGAACGATGATATACTGTTGACTCATTTTAAGAGAAAGCCAAGACAGAACTGTTGTGTATGTTTTAAGTTGTAAGGACTACGTTGACGGAAACTACATCTGTAACACGGGAATCTTTATGAAAACGAGACTTAGCGACAACAGGGAGATGTAATTATTAACGGTTTAGAGAACAAGACATAATAAAGGAAAAGTATTATTAAAAGTGCGTTTATGCTGCGCCCGGATCCAATCAAATCGAACCTGCAACATCCACCCCACCCTCAACCCGGACAATCCTCTCGCATTTGATCAATCAATCAAAATCTTTTTTTATACACGGTTAAAAATATCAGTATTTACAATATAAAAAAGCAATTCACTGTTTTACATGTTTGCCGTGTGAGAGTCCGATAGGGAAAACCATTCTCTTAAAAAGGCTCAATGATTGAGTTGTTCTTAGTTCCTCTGGAAGGTTATTCCACAGGAAAGCTCCACTATAGCTAAAGCGTCGCTTTAGGTAGTCAGTTCTCGGCTTAGGTAATGCCAGTCTTTGTTCAGCGTCACGAAGATCATAAGACGTAACTCTTGGTGTAAACATATCAGAGATAAACTGGGGCAAGCTCATTAATACTTTTGTACATTTTTTTTGCTTGGCCCTTCTAACACACAAGTTATCCCACCCAAGTGAGTTAAGAAGAAACTTAGAGTTCGTATCGTAGCTTGATTTAGTAATAACTCTGGCAGCCCGGTTTTGTAGTTTTTAAGTTTCTCACTCAGCTGTTGTGACAAGTCATCCCAAACAACACTGCAGTAATCAAAGTGTGGTTGGATCAGGCCTTTGTAAATTTTGATTGCAGTGTGCATGGATATAAATGGTTTGACTCGTTTAAGTGCGCCAATACTGGAAGCAACCTTTTTTGAAAATTACGCGTATGTGCTCTTTCCAGGAAAGGTTTTCATCTTTGTAAAGCCCAAGATATTTGCTATAGTTTAATTTATTATGACACCGTCTACATTGATGTTAATTGTGTAATCGTTTAGATACTGTAATTTTTGACGCGAGCTAATGACCATAAACTCAGTTTTAGCAACATTGAGACTTAACTTATTGGCCTTGAGCCAGAGATTGGTATACTTCAGTTCACTGTTAATTTGATTTTCGAGATCAACAAGGTTAGATGCGGCAAAAGTGACATTCGTGTCATCAGCTTGATCAACTTTCATGCCCGAGAAAGCGGGAATTTGCTCGCACGTCATGAGCAATAGGAGACCCACACGGAGGCCACAGGAGATCCACACGGCCGGTGGTTAGCCCAGTTTCTGTAGCATGAAGCAACTGAGAATGTTGCTTCTCACCCCCCACACCCCCACCCCCCCCCCCCCTCACCCCCACCCCCCCCCCCCCCACCCTCACCCCCTAGGATCATCCTCTTTGCATGTAAATAGGGCCTAAGTCTGGTTTTCACTAGCGACATTAGCTTCTGTCGGGGCGGTTTCCCTGGACATGAGCGCAGTTATGCTTATGTCGCTAGTAAAAACAAGGCTTTAACTAGCCAAGTGGCAACTAACTCTTTCGATTACAAGACATTATACTAGAATTTCGGTTGGACTCACAGCATTTCGGCAGCATAACTTGTCTGAGTTGTTTGACAAGGAAGGTAAATATATAAATCGTTTCCTCGTTGTGGATGCGATTTGTAACGGTTGCAGTTAAGTCAACTAAAGTGTTTGTGAATCAAGACGGAAATCATTGAATATGAAGCGTGGTATCATACTTTCGCCTGCAACATTCGTTATTATGCTATATGTGGCCTTCTAAGGTCTCATACACTAAAACGAGTTTGCTTCGTTTGCCGCTAGACTTCTTGCTCTTTTTGTGTCTCTTCTTTTGACTGCTGCTTGTGCTCGAAGTCGAGGGTTGTTCATCGCCCTCCTTCACTAATTTCCTCTTGGATTTCTGGCCTTTCTTTCTTGACGGAGGACTTGACTCCTTTGGGGGACTGGACTCTCTGGGAGTGCTGCTGGCAATGGGTGTTGACGGTGGCCCGGTTGGTGCTTTTTCGTCGGAAGAGGAGCTGCTGCTTTCATCTAACAAACTTAAAAGTTGGACTGACATTTGCCTTCTATTGGACCGAGTTGCCGACTGTTGTTTTCGCATGCACTCTGCGGCGAGGAATTCTGTCATAGACTGCATCGTCGGGTACTTTTTGAACTCCCGATCGCTGCCGCTCGCGGTTTGGACCTGCTCCGCATATTTTTCTGGATTGCGAAGCAGTGTCCTGGCGGCTAGGTGGTGGGTGGCAATGCTAAAGAACGCATTGCCAATCTTGAAGGCCTCGTCTATCAACCTATCGCTTTCGTCATCTTGTGAAACTATTGAGTGGAGACATTTTACGACCTTGTTTTTGGACGGAGGTTTTGTAGAGTCTTTGCCGAGAGGCGCCATCTTCTTTTGCAGCTTCTCGTTGGCTTTTAGAAACCTTCTCATCCCACCTGCCTCGTTGAGCAAACCCTCGGGATGCTGGAGGTCATCTTTCAATATCTTGCAGTTTTCTGCAAGTGTCGAATTGAATTCGCTGAAAAAGACGTTCGGCCGGAGCAAGAGTTCACAGTTGTAGGGCTTTAAATATTTTATTATCCCATCATCATCCGAACAGTCGATGGCCCGCCCATAAGGCTTTAGGAGATTTCTCGGAAACTGCTTGAAAAGTTCACACCTTTCGGTAAATCATATTTTTGGGGACTCTTGCTCATCTGAAAGGAAAATGGTAGGCGTTAAATAAAGTTCAAAAAACAGTTGTAAAATCTTGAAAGGTGAATCATGGCCATTTTCAAGGAATGTTTGGTGAAAGAAAGGAAGTGTTTGAAATGAACTGAACAGGGCGTTGAAAAGAATGGGCGGTGCAACGCGCCCACAACGCTTGAGCGATGTGTGATGCGGAGCGAGACTGGGCCGAGCGCGCTCGAAAGGTCCCGAGTTCAAAACATGGCGGAAAATGAGGTTCGCTGAATGATGCAGAGAACGGGTTGCTGCAAGGAAACGGTACAAGATTTGCACTTTATTTTTTCGAAATGAACATGTCAAGGTATTTTTTAAGCTGTAGGCGATTAAGAACGGGTTTTATACTGTAAAAATTATAACGAATAATTTGAAATAAATCGAGCTTGTTCGAAATGCGTTATGCTTTATGTTTGCACCCAAAAACTAAAACATTAATTCCGTGCGAACTATGCCAGCAAACGGCTGCAATCTCCGATCACAGATAGATGATCTATCGTTCTTTCATCTATGTAAATTTCATCTTGAACTTTTTTGAACTTTTCGAGTTACAAGCTATAGAATAAGGTGGTTGTTCTGTGATGCGATTAATATTGAGACTGACTTAAGCTGTGGAACCAAAAAAAAAAAAACGTCATGTGCACTATTAAAGCATTGAATGATAGGGTTGATCAAATTAAGGCCCCAAAACACTAAAAACGTTTCATTGATTAAGTGTAAATTGTTGAAACGTGCAGTGATTTTAGTTATTGATAGCAGCTAGTGTAAATTAAAGTCGGGTTGGGTCTCTGATCCTAATCCTGATGGCATAATGTACTGTACGTACCGTATTGTAAAAGGAGTGCAAGGTATCACTTTAACTATTTTTTGCCCTTTTTCTCTCTATTTCTTAAAGTGCCTATCACCCCTAGAATGTTATTTTCAGAATCAACTCTATGTACATTGAATAGTTGAATGGTAAAATATTTCTTGTTTTGAACGTTGCGTTTGTGAGTTATAGAGATTTGAATTTACAAAATGCTAATTAGACGACGTCAACCCGGGAATTTGCATTATTTCTACGCCAATTTACAGTGCGCAGTTTACAGCTTGAGGTTCATTAATTAGATCAATACTAAAAATGAACTGTGGATAGTCAATTGATTCGGAAAAAATATTACTTGGAGGTAAAAGCAAGTAATTGTATAATAAATGATTCCCGGGTTGACGTCATGTAATTAGCATTTTGTAAATTCAAATCTCTATAACTCACTAACACGACATTCAAAACAAGAAATATTTTACCATTCAACTATTCAATGTAATGCATAGAGTTGATTCTGAAAATAACTTTCTAGGGGTGATAGGCACTTTTCTTAATTATTCATTCCTGTAAACTTGTTAATCTTTGGAGAAATAAATAAATCTAAATCTATCATTATAAAACTGAGGCAATTTTAAAAGCGGATTTTCCGTTTCCAGTTACACAACTATAAATGCATGGTTTTCACGGCGGCCATGTTGGTGGACAGAAACAATATAATGTCCAATGTTGCAAATGGTATATATCAAAAACTAATTATAATGAATATAACCCTCAAAACACAAAAAGTGATTTCGCATCTCCCACTCACTTTATATTTATCTGATTATTTATCCTTTATTCGTTAAGTAATGATCCGCATAAGGAAAGTGCTAACGGCAATGCACGATGGAATGTCACCTTTTTTCATTGTTACAACTAGTGATCTCATTGGCCTAGACTCAAAGACCGCTAAAAAGTTAGGTTTCAAGGTGCATTTTGTTTGATTTTTTAAAAAAGGTTTCATGTAATTTAAGACCCAATTGCAAAACATGCAAATTTTTAAAGAAATTGTATTTGAGGAACTTCATCAAAGAAGTAAAATTATTAGCTATTGTCTTCTGCTATTTTGATTGGTTAAGCACGAAAATTTCCTAAAATTTACCTGACGCAAACGGATATTCTTTATTTTTATACCGATATATAATTATAAACCATTAGCTCCTCCCCTATTCTTGAAATCAAAGACATTCTATGCGAGAAAGAGTCAATGCAGCAGAACAATGAAGTTTACTGTAGTTCTTATGTGGAGCGTTACTTAAATGAAGGCAATCAAAATGGGTCTAGTATACCTGCCAACTTTTTCCGAGTGATAGGCGTGAGAATTTTTTCTTGGGAGTGCCAGGTTTTCCGAAGGCGACCCGACCAAATCCGAAGAGAAACCGATCTATTCCGAAGATGCCCGAAGCTGAGACTTGGCAGGTATAGTCTTGCAGCTTAACAAAAGCACCAGCTCTATCATTTTAATTAGTTGATTAAAATTAAATATATTATATTTAATATCTATTAAATAGAAGAATGAATTTTTTAGACTAGAAAAATTCAATTCCCTTATTTTTGAACCATTGAAGCAATCAGCAAGACAGGTTTGACAAAACGAAGGCACAGAAACAGGCAAAATTATTTATTGACGAAGTATTACTTACAAACGATTACAAGCAGTGGCCTAATAACCCTTCAACTACCTTAATTCTATAGCTTGTAACTCAAAAAGTTAATAAAAGTTCAAGTTGAAATTTACCCAAATGAAAGAGTGATAGATCATCCATGATCGGAGATTACAGCCGTTTGCTGCCATAGTTCGGAATTACAGCCATGCTCCGTCACGCTTGACCAGCAATCCACAAGACTGAAATGAAAATTTGAATATTTCTTTGTTAAGTCCGAGATTTAAATGAAACCTTGAAGATCTCTCTGGAAAACACTTTGAAAGTCACGAGTTAACGGAATAATAACTTCGCTACACGCATAAAAAAATCTCATGTTGTTCAGATATGCAACATTTCAAATAAAATTATATTTTGTTGCTCTTTGTTTCCAAAAATGCGGTAAAATTCTCACGGGAATTCCGAATCTTGGAATTAATTTACAAAACCGACGCGTAAACTTGAAAAATCCATTCAAATTTTCAAAACGCTGGTC
The DNA here is from genome assembly GCA_024195265.1 of Dendrophyllia cribrosa. Taxonomy (NCBI): domain Eukaryota; kingdom Metazoa; phylum Cnidaria; class Anthozoa; order Scleractinia; family Dendrophylliidae; genus Dendrophyllia; species Dendrophyllia cribrosa. The sequence goes on along the minus strand of JAJLRJ010000008.1, from coordinate 37,766,311 downwards.
ACGCGTGACGGAGCATGCCTGTAATGATTTAGTTTTCGTGTGCAAACAAAGCGTAACGCATTTCGAACAAGCTCGATTTATTTCAAATATTCGTTATACATTTTACAGTATAAAACCCGTTCTTAATCGCCTGCAGCTTAAAAAATACATTTGAAATGTTTATTTCGAAAAAAATTAGTGCAAATCTTGTACCGTTTTCTTGCAGCAACCCGTTCTTTGCATCATTCAGCGAACCTCATTTTCCGCCGGCCATTCTTTTCATCGCCCTGAAATGAAGTAAAACTGACTGCGTTCTTAAAAGAACGTAAGCTCTGTAAAAGCGATTTGTATCACGCATTGAACGGGAAAATAATAAGTCAAACATATTCAGCAAGGCTTACCTTGAATAATTCACTTGGTAGTAGTATTAAGTTCACAGTGTAATAGCTGCAAAGACATAAAAGGAGAAATTAGAAGATGCAGTGCAAGAAAGTCCAGAGAGAAAATGTAATTAAGAATGAACAATTTCGCTTGAAAAGTGGATCAAAAAACCGTAATTATAAGAATAAAAAGATAATTGTCAGTTTCTTTGCATTTGACTTACCTCAACGAGACAACGAGAATCAACTCCAACACTATAGAGAGCGACGTCTGAAATGGGAAGGCGAAAGCAAGCGCGCTCGCACTTTTATACATTTTGCAACGACGTTGACGTCACAGGACGGATCGAAATGCACCAGCGCTGTAAAATGGCCAGTTGTGTTTCTTTTTCAATTTCAACTGTTAAAATGTCCGTGGAAAAGGTTGTTTTTGTGAAAGTAATAAGTGAAATAATTAAAAGATAGTATTTCACACAAGTGCTGAAAAAATTTCCAAATTTGGTTGAATATTGGAAGAGATATTTGCCAATAAGTGGGAAAAATTTCGCGAACGGATCGAAATCTCTACTTCCCAGTCTACTTGCGGGTTGTGTTTGTTGGACCACAGGCTTCCCAAGCTCAAAATTCGTCTTTTTGATGTGTATGCGACAGCTTGTGTACATAGAGAAATGTATGGGAAAATCACAGATTCTCTAAAATTGGGTAAATAACTATCTATTTTGAAATAAAGTTTACCTACCTCAAATGTGTCGCTTACTTGTGTCTTGTACCGAATTTGAAGCCATTCCGACGCCATTTAGCGAAGTTATTCGAAGTAGTTGTCTCCCCTTCTAAAAAGAAGGAAAGGCAGACCACTGCATCGATCGCTGGCCAGAGGTCACTCCACAAATCGCTCTCTCCTCAAAAGGAAAAGTCCCGAATCGCGATAAAATCAACAGTTCCATAGAGCCCAATAAATTTCACTCCACATACGTACGCATCGGCTGTCGAAAGACTCGTAAAGAACGAGATATTTTGCTTTAAATTCGCCTATTCGGCTTTCCAGATATGCTTGTGACCGACCTGGCGCCAACGGTCGTTACTCAACGACAAGTATCTGGTTTCATCCTCAACTCTGATTGGTCCATTTGAACAAGGTCACGCGCTGACAACTAGGCATTTGCCGATTGTGCTAGTAAAAGTGGCATATTATGCTAGTGGCAGTGCTCGTTTTTTTGCCCTAATTATGCTCAAATTATGCTCGCTTTTCAAAATTATGCTACTTTTTTAAAAAATTATTCTCGTCCCCCTCCTCTTGTATTTTCCAGTGGTGGATTCGAGGCGTCTATCCCGGGCAAGTTGTGCAGGCTTTGGTCTATCCTCTCTGTTCTCGCTACCTTGTAAACTATCTGGATGTAAGTTCACTGCTCTTGACTGGTTTGGCGTGGCGGCCGCCATTTTGAAACGAGCACTGGGAGAAAGACTAAGGAGTCTGGGACCGAGACACAGACTTCCGGTTCCGTTTCATCGAACTCCCGCGGTATCTCAACACAAGTAAAAAAAAATCGAAAAATAGGAGTGGAAGCAACTGTTAATAGTAATCTATCGTTTTTAGTAGCTGAGATCTTCGTTTTCTTGAATTATTCTAAAATTGTGCTATTAAGACAAGAAAATATACGGATTATGCTAGCAGTGTTACTTTTGGAAAAAGGGCAAAAATTATGCTCAATTCCTCAGATTATGCCAAAAATTATGCTAGCACAATCGGCAAGAGCCTACTGACAACACGACCCTCCACCGGAGGGAAAGGTACATTTTGTCACGAATCAAGTGTCACACTAGGGCTCCCATGTTTACATATGTCGGGGAAAAACCGCGTAAAGATAAATCTGACACCTCCACGTGCAGAAGAAAGCAAGATATTTGCGAGCATTGCCATTCAAGAGTTTCACTCGACTTCATTCAAAAAATTTCCTTGAATTATCACAATAATAACGTTAAAGGTTTTTATGAGAAGGAAAAACAGCGATATTAAACATCGTGAGATTTCAACGTTTTCAATTGAAACTTTTACCAGCCATTCTACTAAACTTGACAAACATTTCTAAACTAAGCTAGCGGCTTCGAAGGTCGTTATCAGTAAAACGAGTTTGCTTTAATTCCAAAAAAAAAATAACCTATAGATTTATTGAGCAAAACGCTCGCCATCCGACAATTAAAGAACATATAAAGTTAAGCAAGGAAAGACCAAATAAACTTAAAGTGCACCTAAACCCAAAATTTCTTTTTCGCTTAATCAACTCTATGTACGTTGGAAAGTTGAAAAGTTAAATATTTCTTGTTTTTAACGTTGCGTTAGTGAATTATAGAGGTTTGAATTTACAAAATGTTAATAAGATGACGTCAAATCAAGAATCGTTTATTATACATTTACTTGTTTCCACCTCCAAGTAATCTGATTTTTTTACAAATCAATTGACTATTAACAGCTTTTATTTGGTATTTCTTAAATTGATTATCCTTAAGCTGTGAACTGCGTATTGTAAATTGAAGTAGAAATAATAGTAAAGTCTTGATTTGACGTCATCTGATTAGCATTTTTTAAATTCAAATCTCTAGAACTCACAAACGCGACGTTAAAAACAAGAAATATTTCACTATTCGGCTTTTCAACGTACATTGAGTTGATTAAAAGAAAAAAAGTTGGGCCGGTGCACTTTAACTTGAAATAAAACTTGTTGTTTTTGTTGTTAAAATAATAATGAATAATTCAACAAGTTTGAACAAAGAATATCATAATCGCAATTTTTAAACCGATTTTTATCAGCATATAGAGTGGCCATTTCATTCGTTAGCTTTCTCTGTATTTAATGACAAGTTTTATAGGCTATATCAAACACTCGTCCATTAACCTGATGACTCCAAAGATAACATACGAACCACTACCGCTTCAATCCTTCACAGAGCTCGATTGCCACCGCACAGTAACACCACCAAATCTGAACGGAAAGCTCTAAAAACCTTGAAAGAAGATCGGTCCCGTATAATAATGAAAGCTGACAAAGGAAATTGCTTCGTCGTCTTAGATAGAACCGATAACGACAAAAAAATGGACACCTTACTCGGTGATCGATATCGCTCCACTTATCAACTTGTCCAAAAGTCCCCGTTTTCCAAAGTTGAGAGGGAACTAAATCACAGACTTCTAGACCTCAAAAAGAAAAAACAAGATCAATGAGTCACTGACCTATCGGAAACTTCGTTCCACCGATACATTTCCCCCTGCCATCCGAGACTCAATTATATTTAAACACCACAAATCACGACCAATTGTTTCCTGCATTGGCTCCGCTCTTTACAACACATTGAAGTTTCTGATCTCACGGACATTTTAGCACCGATCCAGAATTGTAACGGTTACTTCGTCTTAAACTCCTCACAATTTGCCGATGAAGTCACCAATATGGAAATTACGAATGACGAAGTCATGGTTTCATTCGATGTCGTCTCCCTCTTCACAGCGATCCCGGTCAATAAAGCCTGTTCTTATATTCGAGATAAACTCAATGAGGATATTACACTACACTCGAGAACTAATCTCACCACCGATGACATCATTTCTCTTTCGGAATTTATTCTCTCAAATAATTACTTTGTTTACGATAATTGCATTTATAAACAGATCCACGGCTGCGCCATGGGAAGCTCCGTTAGTCCAGTGGTAGCGAACCTCTGCGTGGAAGTAATTGAAGATTCAGTGAGTGCCACCCAAAATTTGGAAGCGCTGTGTGGATGACAGTTTCGTCATCATCAAGAAATCCATTGATCCTAAGATTTCGTTCACCATCGAAACGGAGAATAACGGTCAAATTGCCTTTTTAGACACTCTACCAGGAAGAATGGAGTTATTACTATTGATGTGTATCGAAAACCTACACACAGAGATATATTCGGATTACACTTCACATCACGATAAGAAACATAAAATCAGCACCGCTGCCACTCTTTTAAATCGTGCATCCAACCTAACGAGCACAACAGACGGAAAAGCTAAAGAAATCAAACATGTCACGGACGCCCTTAAAGCCAATAGCTCCCCTCATCTCTAACATACTGAAGAAGAAACATTCCACAGAAACAATTCCAACGCCAGGAGAATTAGTCGGTATGTTTGTCATGTGGGCCGAACCATCAAATACACGCCTTGATTTTGCTTGCATCTCTTACATCAGTGACCTCACCGAACCACTCACAAGTTTATTTCGTAACAATCGAATTAGAGTAGTTACTAAACCCCACAAAAACTTACAACAGGAATTTCCTTCACCAAAATTCAGGCCACCCATTATATTTTAACACATATTTACAATCATATTTTATCTTTTTGTTATACTTTCATCGTTCAGTTATACACGATCCCGCAAGCTGTACAGCTTTAATCACTAATCGTGTCTAAATAAAGGTTTTACATTACATTACATTACTAAAGAAATAAAAAACGCGCCGAGTGCATTATTGAGTTATATAAGCACGCGGGAATTTTTAAGAACACGAGAGAAGTGCAGAGAAGCACGAGCCAAAGGCGAGTGCTTCTCGCACTTCTCGAGTGTTCTTAAACATTCCCAAGTGCTTATATAACTCAACAATGCACGAGGAACAAGTTTTTTATTTCTTTTATAAAATAAAAACGGTTTTAATGAACCTTACGTCACGCGCGTGCTTTATCGAGTTATAATGAACTCGGTTTAACCAATCATAGCGCGCGCATTTCCTTGAGCATTTTATAAATTACATTACTTTACATTACATTACATTACATTACATTACATTACATTACATTACATTACATTACATTACATTACATTACATTACATTACATTACATTACATTACATTTACATCTTCAAACCAACGTTGTTTATCGGGTCCCTCTCGGTGACTGCTGTGAGTGTGTATTTCTTTTATAAAATAAAAACGGTTTTAATGAACCTTACGTCACGCGCTTGCTTTATCGAGTTATAATGAACTCGGTTTAACCAATCATAGTGCTTCTCGCACTTCTCGAGTGTTCTTAAACATTCCCAAGTGCTTATATAACTCAACAATGCACGAAGAACAAGTTTTTTATTTCTTTTATAAAATAAAAACGGTTTTAATGAACCTTACGTCACGCGCGTGCTTTATCGAGTTATAATGAACTCGGTTTAACCAATCATAGCGCGCGCATTTCCTTGAGCATTTTATAAATTACATTACTTTACATTACATTACATTACATTACATTACATTACATTACATTACATTACATTACATTACATTACATTACATTACATTACATTACATTACATTACATTTACATCTTCAAACCAACGTTGTTTATCGGGTCCCTTGTAATGATTGCTCGTGGAATTACATCGGTAAAACGGGAAGATGTTTCAGTTCTAACTCGAAAAAAGAACACATCAGGAATGTCAAGAACTTTTCTAAAGGCTCCAACTTCGCAAGCCATACTTGGTGGAACAATCACTATTGACTTTAAAAATGCACTTGTTATTGATAAAGGCGACTATCGCGTGCGAAAAACTCTCGAGTCATAGCATACTGCCAAGACAACTGACGCTGATAATAAATCCAAACCGTTACCTAGACAATATTTTTAATTAGCATGTTCCTCTTTTTTTTGTCACTTTCTTCGCATATACTTATTACGTCATTTTACACACGTTTTATTTTCGCTGCTGGGGTTATCTACTATCCCTCAGTCGAGGGTTTATTGAACTAAACGTCTGAATATACTCACGATTAGTAGGCTAAGATTTGCTACATTATATATAAGAAAATAATTTAAACTTTTTTAAGTAAATTGTACTACGGCAGAGAGGAAAGTGAGAGGTAATTGTGGACGATTTAGGGATATTACGCTTTACGTGTTCAAATAACTTTGTAAACTGCTTTACGCCTGACATTTAAAAGATAGTGGCCACTTTGTTATATTAATAAAATTGAAAATAATTGATGGGAGTTTCTATTCACTTACCGTTCCTCTCGCAGCTTTTTCCCACATTTGCCAGCTGAACCAAACAACATAGCTCGGCTCGCATGGAGACGAACAAGCAATCAGAACCAAAAGTGAAATTCAGAAAACTGTCTTCCCGAACGACTAAGGTCGTTGTTATCAGCATCGTAGCAGTAGTCCTATTGCTGGGTGCGGTGACTGCTGTGAGTGTGTATTTTGCGATGAGAAAAAATACTCCAACTGAACCAGCTATGAGACGTAAAGTATTTCCGAAATATTGCAACATCGCAGAAACCTAACGGGGGTAGGGGTTGCAACAACCTCCACCCTCCCCCCTTGTACCACGGCGGGGATTGCGTGTACGTCCGAGGGGTTAAATAATAAAAGGAAATGCATATGGTCAAGTGTGGGTATTCATGGTTTAATTATTCCAGATTCGCAATTCGAACAACAGACTCTTTATCAAATGCGTCTGACTCATAAAATGAAACATTTTGACAGAGAAATATGATTAAAGGGTTGCTATTACAAGTAGGACATCGGTTCCCGGTGCCACGAACAATCTGCTGTATAAACGGTTTTGAATTTATTTAGTCTCCCCCTACTGTTTCAGTCAAAGCAGAGTCGACCACTGTCTAAGTTGTAAGGACTACGTTGACGGAAACTAACACGGGAATTTTTATGAAAACGAGACTTAGAGACGACAGGAAGATGTAATTATTAACGGTTTGGAGAACAAGACATAATAAAGGAAACGTATTATTAAAAGTGCGTTTATGCTGCGCCCGGATGCTGCCGGACGTATCGATCAAATCGAACCAACAACATCCATCCCACCCCCATCCCCCAACCCGGACAATCCTCTCGCATTTGATCAACTTTCATGCCCGAGAAGTCGGGAATTTGACGGGAATTTGCTCGCACATGAGCCAAAGGAGACCCACACGGAGACCACAGGAGACCCACACGGTCGGTGCTTAACCCAGTTTCTGTAGCATGAAGCAACTAGGAATGTTGCTTCTCCCCCCTGGATGAAATGCTAGTCAATCGCAGGGTTGCTTCCAGCATTTGTCGCCGGTACCCAGAGAGACAATGTGGAATGAAACAACACAGCCGAGACCAGGCCTGGAGACTTTTAAACCCTTTCACTCCCATGAGTGCCAAAAATAAAAATTCAAGAAAAATACCAAATTTCATTTTGTAAAATTTTGAAAAACAAATGGTACCATACAAAAGTACTGCCGAAGAGGTTTCATTTGAATGGTCACACCATAGGATTTCATTAAGAGACTCAAAAGTTAGAACTACACTACATGTCTTCATAATTGACTCTGGGAGTGAAAGGGTTAAACACCGACCTTCAGATCTGAAGTACGTTCGATTGGCTATGCCTGAGTGTTTCATCAGTTATCCAATATACCTCAGTCGAGGGTTTATTGAGCTGAACTCCTGAATATACTCACGATTAGTAGGCTGAGATTTGCTACATTATAATAAAAAAATTGAAACGTTTTTAAGTGAACTGTCGTACGGCAAAAAGAACAGTGAGAGGAAATCGTGGACGATTTGGGGATATTACGCTTCATGTGTTCAAATAACCTTGTAAACTACTTTACGCCTGACATTAAAAAGATAGTGGCCGCCTTGTTGTATTGATAAAATTGAAAATAATTGATGGGAGTTTCTAGTCACTTACCGTTCCTCTTACAGCTTTTTCCCACATTTGCCAGCTGAACCAAACAACATAGCTCTGCTCGCATGGAGGCGAACAAGGAATCAGAGCCAAAAGTGAAGTTCAGTAAACTGTCTTCCCGAAAGACTAAGATCGTTGTTATCAGTATCGTAGCAGTAGTCCTGTTGCTGGGTGCGGTGGTTGCTGTGAGTGTGTATTTTGCGCTGAGAAAAACGACTCCAACCGAACCGACCCCAACTCGTCTGGCAGAAGTCAATCTAGAAGAAGGCGAAACTCTGACATATAAAGTGGACAAGCGCATAGAGATAACAGGAAACAATGAACAGAAGGGTATTGTCTTTTTTTCTATTTCACGGCATTACTGTTTTTACTCTTTCATTCTCTTATTCTTAGAGTCTGCTTATCTACTGGTCAGCAAAGGAGCGAGAGTTTTAGATACTTATTTTCCACCAAGCTCAGTTTTCTTTGTTCTTTTCAGGGGAATATATCACATAACCCCGTTCATTACAGTGTCTGAAAAGATGGGTGCGGCTTTGATTGTATCAGGGGAGAGGCGGGGGCTGAAAACAATAGCTGATAACAATAGCAAAACAAAGGATTATATATTCCCCTCGACATATTCCCCTTGACATATTCTCCTCGCCTTAGTCCCCTCGACTTTTTCCCCTCATAATAGAATAACACAAACGGGAAGACAAAATAGGGCATAGAACAAGGAAAACACTGTAGCATCGGTCAATATTTTTTTGTTTACGTAAAAAAACAGCTTCATCAATCTTATTCCTACGTAATTAACTTGCCGGTGGCAACCAAAAAGCGAAATGTTAAAGTGCCACTATGATCAAAAATATACATTTTCTGTTCTCTTCATATTTTAAAAATATAAGTACTTGTTACTTACCTTGCGAAGTTTCAAGTCAAAACTCGAACGGGAAGTGCCATTATTTTAACTTTACATTTCGAATTCGGCTTACCGCCATTACTCAATTCAAAAATGACCGGGACCGAATCCTGAGAGTTGGATCGAGTTGGCCTGAAGATTTTGTGACGTCAATGACTCAACACGTGCCTTTTGGCTTTGTTGTCTGTGACCCGGAGAGAACCGCGTTGAGTCATTGACGTCACAAATCAAGTCACGTGTACCAGATCGCAAACCAGTAGAACGTGGGCTCGGATTTATAAACGGAGTAATGGCGGACGGATTTTACGTGATTTTCGTGGGTTTTTGGCCAGCTATTTCTGGGCTGTGCAAGAATATGTCAATCTAAATTATATCAATTCGCATTTGTCTAAGCCTATTAGATAAATTTGCGTTAAAAAAAGCGGAAAAGGAATACAAAAATTGTCGTCGTAGTGGCACTTTAATAACATTATTCGATGGTATCGTACCTCGATTCAGGTTTCGAGTCTTCAATAATGTATGAACGTCTCGTTTTACGCTTAAACCTTTTCCCTTGGAAAACACACCGCAACACTCCATTGATCTTCGAAAGATGAAGGCGGGAGCAGTTGGGCCATAGCGAGACCACGAGTACTGTTCATACATTTTCTTCTCTCTCTCCCTCCTTCTCCTCATAACGAAGCAACGTGCTCAATGCAAATTTGGCAAAAGCAAAACATGTTTATCGTCTCGCTTCGTCATGTGCCGTGATCCCAATGCGGCCTTGCGGAATCATGCTTTTTTGCATTTGAATTGAACGGAATGTTACTCGCCGAAAAATTAATAGTCTCTTTGTTTTAGAAAACCTCACAACGTGAAAAATAAGCATGTTATTGACCTGTCCCTCGGGTATATGTGATATATTCCCCTCGCGACGTTCCCTCGGGCTACGCCCTCGGGTACCCCACTTAATCTAACCACTCAGTGATGCTTACATGAAAGTAGCTAGGCAATCACTAACCTCTTTAATTCGGGCTGTCAGATAGTAGAGTCGCTAATCTAATCTAATAAAAATAAATAAATAAATAAATAAATAAGCCCCAGGGATCCGCGAGAGTTTAATTTTAATCAGGGGTGACAAATTACCCCCGAGCTATTGAAGGGAATCAAGAACATTCCTTGTGTTTTTTTTTTCCGCGCTCGCTTTCGTTTGTTGCTCTTCTCCGCCAGCTTTTTAATTGAGAGCCTGGAACAAGCTAGACAATCACGTACGTACATCTGCAGGAACTCATTTACTCACTGTGCTGCAGATTGTTGAAAACTGAAACAACTGTGTTATCTCCACTATAAAATCATTTTGCTATGTTTTTGCAGCTACCATCCTTGCGATAGTTAGCATCCGGGTCCTTAACAAGACATCCGAAGAGTACTGGTTCCTAATAAAATTCAATCTGTCCTATCTGGGTGGAGATGTGGACTTAGGAGACGTCAAAACAACAACCGATTACTTCCTGGTTCGACTGCAAATTGATTCCAGGTGAACATTTTAATAACATACTTTAAACGCGATTCGTAAATTACCGAATTTTCCTATTACTTTTCTGTAACCCTCTAATTGTTTAGCATGACAGAAAGTACTACTTAGCAATTTTATGAGAAATGATAAAGAGTAGAAGTATCTTGTTATGCGCGGTCCCGAGGTAATAAAATATACTCATGGCTTTTCGAGCTGTTTCGGTCTGACAATGGGAATGCGGTTTCGCATTATAGTCACAGATTTTTGTCATTTTGGCTTAAAAATTGGGAAAAAGGGAATCATATATTTTGGTCTGATAAATGGGTAAGGGTTACAAGCAAAGAGTGCCGTAAGGTTCATTCCACCACAGGCTCCATTATCAACCACTTTTTTGATAACGAGGCTTTAAGTTTGAGAAGTAACTCCTTCCCTCTCCTTCCCGTACGATTCACAATGTTACCACCGCGATTCACGATGTCACTACTCGTCCAAATGCAAATTAATGTGAGTGGCGTTTGAAGTTAGTAATATACCATTCATTTAGTTTTAATCTTATCAGACCTAAATTATGACGAGCTCCGATTGACTTTACTTTTGGTCTTGATTACCGTTGAATCGTGAGATTATTCATTATTGTACGATTGAAAAATTAGTTAAAAAGAAAATGCAAACATGCACTACTGAATAATAATTGCCATCGACTGTCATTCGAAAAATGCCATAAAACACTTAATATTTTGCTTTGTTATCACTGTAACGTCGCTTATGTTTCAGAACCCCAAACAACAAAACTAGTGAGTCGTTTGAAGTCTATGGGCAACGTCACACTCACGAGGAACTCCTACGCTTAGTGTACGGCATTCTTAAGCAACTACTTCCAACTGTGGAACACGACCTCTACGAAGAAGTGGATGGAGAAAAACCAAGCGATTCGAGCTCACTTGATCCCGAAGACTCTCCTTTGCTCCCTGGCTCCGTACAAATGCATCGAAAAGCAAACACATCGGATAAAAACGCAGTTTTAATAAAGAATAATTTTGACCGTACAGACTTCGTTGACGGCCTACCAGCCGAAATGGATCTAGAATTGAAATATTCTGATTTCGCTACCATTAACAAGAGCAACGGAATGGTCACAGAGAGCCGCTCCCACCTTGCCCAACAGTTAAATTTCGGGGAACCGATACACAGTAATCATAGTGGCGGTTTTAATATTTCTATGATGAAAATAACCCTAGCAAGCCATGTTTCGCTTATAGAATCTAACTACTTCGGATTCATGCAATCCAATCAAGTTAACTTTCGTTTTTTCGTCAAGTTAGTTGTTCCAAAATCTAAGGCCACTTTTTCTGTTAACGAAAAGCCGCAAAGGGTGTCTTCTAATTCAACTCAAATGCCGCTTAATATTTCCTCGCCCAGCCGACAACGCAGATCAGCTAGCACGGTCCCTTGGAAAAAGGCGGGTTCTCAGAACTTAAATGTGGAACACTCATTCACTGTGTTTGAGAAGAAAGTGATTGGACTTAATGTGAAGGGAGAGGGAATGGTTTGGTTGGAAGATGGTGACGACATGGAAATAGGAGTCAGTTTTGGTATTTCAATCGGAGGTGGAAAAGTACGGAATATATTTCATGAGCGGTACCAAAGAAATCAGCTGGAGGACGGACAAGATTTGAGTAAAGAACATCACTGGAGCATAGGAATAGTAAGTGTCTGCTTCTGAGTTGATTCTTAATTAAACAAAAGTTGAAGGGGAAAGGGGGAGAAAATGTCTGCGTGGATTTTAACGCATACATCACATCACCATTACAGCAACTGCTATTTTCCTGAATTTGGTATGGTGATGGAACTCTATGGTGTGAATACGGAGTTATTATTTATGGAGAACAGTTTTATTTTGCGAATTCAGTGATAAGCAACCTCGACGAAACGTTTCCTCGGTTGTTGACCCCTTACAATTTCTACAATGAAAGGACATTATTTCCATGTTTTTATCTTTTTATCGTTATACGACTATGATCATGCACACAACCAGTTCAATCTGTGAGACGTTCTAGGTTGACCTTAAAGGGGCATTGTCACGCAGATTTTGCTGTGTTTTGGTCACAATACACTAAATATATGACAAAGTACCTTTGCTCAAACATAAAATTGCTTTTAGAACACCAAGAAGATAATATTAAGTGATTTCTTCAAGGAAGAACAAACCATAATACGTTTTTCTGCGATTTTTCCACGACTCTTGGGAGGAACTTGAAAAAATTGGCCAATTTTTTCAAGTTGCAATCCATTTCCATCCTGGCCATCCGCAGCCAAAGATAACGAATACTAGTTTCTGTGCACTGGTAGAGTATTTGTTAACAAAACTGGACTATTATTTGTAGGTTTCCATTGAAACAAATATGTTTTTTGGCTTTTCAAAGTAATACTAAAAATAGGTGACAGTGTCCCTTTTTTAATTAATAAACAATGTTTAAGCACATGTCTTTTTTTCTCTACTTCCAAATAGCACTTCTCTGTTCCTATTCTCATCTTGAAAGTTGGAGTGGAATTCAGTCTTAAAGTTCAAGTGAATATCAAGCTGCAGTTTCCTTCGGATGAGAATTCACTCAGTCCTGTCAAGCTCGCCGTGATGGTGATTATGATATTTTAATTCCGCTAACTGACTCCTCCCTCTTTATTCCGGGAGACTTCTCCTATATGAAAGTCATATGAAAGTTATATATCGCCAAATGCCACCAAATATTACACTTAATTGGATATAAACTATGATTCCATAGAGCAAAACAAAAGCAGTCGTTTGGAGATAAGGGTGCAGAATATTGCAAGGGTGAAAGTGGATTCCAGTTCAACAAACTAAATTTGATTTTGTGACATGCGAGCAAGAAATCAAAATTGCCATTCTTGTTGAATTTTGACTTTTCTGGCAATTATTTTGTGATTTAAATTAATATTTATTTGCTTTCATCAATTTAAGGCGATTTTTTCTTCATGTTTAAAGATAATAAAGCAAGCATTAAGAAAGTTCCTGCCATAATAATTAAAACACGATTTGTCGGCGCTATCCCCGAGACAGTGTCTCTTTCTGATCGACCCTGCGCCCTTTGTCTCCATTATTGTTTTTCTCTGTTATCGGGACTGATCCTGCAATTGGTTTACCTTGTTTTACATTCTAAAAAACGGTGTTTGTTGTTTCACAAGATGTGTCTTGAGCTCTGATCCTTTTCCGCTTGTTATCCGCGTCGCTTATGCTTTAGCCTGCGAATACAGCCGCCACTCATCGCGCGAACGCCCCTAGCGGACGGGAGCGATGAGAGGCGGTCCGAATTCGCAGAAAAATGCTTCAGTGGCTTTGCTTTTGCTGATGTTGCAAAGTATAAGCCATTAAGTGAATTGCATATCAACCCCATATAACTTAAAAAATATATATACTTATATTTTCGAAATAATCGCTTTTTTACATCAGATTGAACCTTCTGCTGCAGTCACAGCAAGTATTGAAGGATATTTATCTGCGTGGATAATCCGAGGAGGTGTGTACGGAGATGGCACATTAGTACGCCTTGGTCTCCCTGTGACACTATCCTACCAAGCAGCCCGTTCCCCTGGAAGTGAGTGGTGTGTGAACCTGTCTGCCCGCCTGACCGCTTTGGAGCTGAGTGCTGGCCTTTTCTATCAGTGGCGGCACTGGTGGAAGTGGGGCACAAGGCATACTCTGTATCAGTTCGGTAAATGGGCTGCCATAAAACGCAATTGGGAGGAGCTAGACAGATGCGGTTAGGCGCGAATGGTGAATCTTCCGGCTTACGCAACTTAGGGTCAGTTTTTAAAGTCTAACTTAGACTGCAGATTAAGACAATTAATGGTCCTTCACATGTGTTTATAAGTGAGTCATTTTAAGTAGATGAATGTTGTTATAGTCTAGCTGCTATGTGCCTTCTGGACACTGTTTACAGTAAATAACATTTGATTATTAGGGTTAGCCACATTGAAATTGGTTGAGACCGCGGCTTTGTTAAACACCGTCTAAACTTCATTTAAATAACCGGTCTTTTGTTTTTCTAAAAAAACGCGAGACCGCTAACAAACTACAATAATTATGTCTTTACACCAGCCTTATAGCTGATGTAAAGCTTAAAAGTAGTTAAATCGATCCAAAATCAAAGTTTAATTTTTTTTTTGCACTTTCCTAACGTTTTAACTGAGTGTTTAGTTCTTTAAAATGAATGCGTATTATGGAGGGCTTAATTCAGGCATAAGTTACAGGGATATGGAATGGGGATTAATATTACAAGGGGGAGGAAAGGGGGTTTGAAAGAGAGGGCTCGATAGTGAAAGGGAGTTAGCTTGATTATAATGGGCTCCGCTTTACGGTAATTTTGGTTTATTGCGAGGAGACTGTCTGTTGTAAAATGTAAATCAGGAGTCCACGAATGATGCGCTTAGATCACTTTCCTTTTCGGGAATGATTGTACTTTGCTGCGATGAGCAATGACGGGTTTTCATTCGAGTGCGTGTTTTAAAACCAAACCCAAGGTAATAACTTTGGTCAATTACAACAGTCCCAGACTGAATCCAATAACTTTCTCGTCTCTCTCTTGAAAGAACTAAATGCCCCTCCTACCCGGAGCTCGGCGGAGCGCAAGAAAACACATGCAAGCGAGTCACGAGGAGATTTGTTTTTTTGTCTTAACCAAAGAAAAAGCGAAATAATGCAAAACCAAATTATGTCAGATGTAATCTTAGGAAAAATTTCGAGTTTCAATGGCTTTATAGAGTGTTTTCACAAACGTGCGCGGCGGCCATATTGGAGTGCTAAAATAATAGAAAAAATTTGAATAAGAATAGAACTAAAGTCCCATAGGATTCAATATGACCGCAATTTAGAACATGCCCCTAGTGTAGCTATGTCCCGTTCGGGTCCTAAGGGGGTTAATAGAAGTGAAAATTCAAAATGTTAGTTGGCAATGTACTCAAAAAAGCATAGAGCTCCTCTTTAAGTTAAGGCCCCTAGATTATAACAAGAAATAAAAATTGGTGAAATTCACTGTAACGAGTCATGTCCACTGATGTTATTCACAATATTTTTTAAGAGAGCGATGATGGGTGAACGAAAGTCCTCATTAAGGTTACAGTGTACCTTCAGATCGAAAATTTATTGAAATATTTTTTGGTGTCAAAATAAAGTTTACAGAATGAACTTTCATCCAAAAATATTATCGAAAAATAGTGAAAATAGACGGAGAAATGACGGTATAACTTTTGTGGGCGGAGTTTGTTTATGAAGCGATATGTTTTTCTAAGCGCTGTTTTCTCAAAGTTAATTTTTCGCTTGTAGGGGACACTTTAAAGAGCTACAACTCAAAAGGAATTTGTTCGATTTTCCTGAAATTTGGACACAAGCTAGGCTAACATATAATAAACAAACACTTGTCGGCAAATTTCTTATTTCCGAAAACTTTTTCGTCAAGAGCCATTTCCGTGCGGTCACTTCAATTTGTTTTCTCCCTTTTTCGAAAATATTCTGTAACTTTTCAATGCAATTGAATATGGAAAATCGTCGATACGTTTTTTTAGCACTTTGTGTCCGGAAACCCGAGAACAAATCAAATTAGCAAAATACAATAATCGCTTTGAGTTATAGCGTTTTAAAGCTGATTCGGACGTTCGAATTTAGACGTCGTAAAAATTTGACAATTCATTTTATTATCAAATGATTTCCATATTTAGATAGCCAGCTCTATAAGCTTTAATTTGATATCTGGGTTTAGGTATATTAAGTGTATTCCTAAGACGCTAGAGCTGTTATACTGGAGACACCCCCGAAGGTACACTGTCACCTTAAGGGCATGAATATTTTGTAAGATTTGGTGTGATTTAGTGAATAAAGCCTGCATAAAAAATGTTCTGAGTTTTATTATTGTGAAGCATTTCCTGGTCCCAGTACACAATAAAATAGTTGTGTCATTTATTTGAATCATTCAGATAGTAAATGAATTGCGTATACGTTTTGACCGCATTGTTCTATGCCGGAGTTGGTTCGAAGTATTAACGCAGCCATAGGTCAAAAATAAGACTGAAACAACCTCTACTAGGGGATTATCTCACGGACCCCCAGCAGATATTCCAGATTCGCAATTCGAACAACAGCCTCTTTATCAAATGCGTACGCGTCTGACTCATAAAATGAAACATTTTGACAGAGAAATATGATTAAAGGGTTGCTATTACAAGTAGACATCGGTTCCCGGTGCCACGAACAATCTGCTGTATAAACAGTTTTGAATATATTTGGTCTCCTTTTCTGGAAAAGACCCCCTACTATTTCAGTCAGAGCAGAGTCGACCACTGTCTAAGTTGTAAGGACTACGTTGATGGAAACTAACACGGGAATTTTTGTGAAAACGAGAATTACCGACGACAGGAAGATGTAATTATTAACGGTTTGGAGAACGGGACATAATAAAGGAAAAGTACTATTCAAAGTTCGTTTATGCTGCGCCCGGATGCTGCCGGATGTATCGATCAAATCGAACCTGCAACATCCATCCCCCCCTCCCCCCCCCCCCCCCCCTTCTCTCCCACCCCGCATTTTATCAACTTTCATATCCGGGTAGGCGGGAATTTGGGTATTAGGTCCATGATAACCGTCACGAATATAGCGCCTCCTACACACTATCATGACCATATAGTTGTATATTTAACGTACTCGTAGTACCTGAAGTACTCGTAGTACTCGTAGTACCTGTAGTACCTGTAGTACTTGTAGTCCTCGTAGTACCTGTAGTACCTGTAGTACCCGTAGTACCTGTAGGGTATTTGACGGTATTACCGGAATTTGACGGGAATTTGCTCGCACATGAGCGACAGGAGACCCACACGGAGACCACAGAAGACCCACGCAGCCGGTGCTGAACCCAGTTGTTGTTGCATGAAGCAACTAGGAATGTTGCTTCTCCCCCCTGGATGAAATGCTAGTCAATTGGAGGGTTACTTCCAGCATTTGTCGCCGGTACCCAGAGAGACAATGTGGAGTAAAGTTTCTTGTCTAATGAAACAACACAACAGCCGAGACCAGGCCTTGAGACTTTTAACCACCGAACTTCAGATCTGAGGTCCAATGCGACTATACACTACCGCGCCTCCCCCTGGCGTCAGTTAAGCGGATGGGAAATTTGATATGGGAGGGGTGGGGGAATTGATCCAGTCGCCTCAGTTTCACGTTTCATCTCTTTCCCCCTATACACCACCGCGCCTCCACCTGGTGTCTTTGAAAGTGCACATGAAGTGAAATTTCACTACGTTTTGTTTTAGGGTTTTATGTTGTTTATATCACCTATATTTCATTTTCAATCGTTTTTTCTATTTTGCGCGAAGAGGATCCACTCATTTTAGCAGTTTGAAAACTCCCGCCGGGGCCTTAAATTTGCGACATTTTCAGGGCGGCCAAAAAGGTATTTGTGACGTCATTCGTGCGTTCGATCACAACAAAACATAAAGGAGAAGGGGACGAACCCGGGGCTAAAATACGTGTTGCTTCCAGCCATATTTAATCGAAATAATCCTTCCACAAATTGCCAAAACTCCACCTTAAAACGAGTGACGCGCTCAGTTGTAAACGCACTAATGACGTCACTATAATTATGTAATGAATGACAATACTATCTCCAGAGTAACTTCGACAAAATATCTAGGCATAACTATAAATCAAAAATTAAATTGGAAACAGCATTGTGATTAAATCTGCAGTAAAGCCAATAGAAAACTTGGCCTTCAAAGAAGAGTTCTGGATGTTTGTGACAGGGATGTAAAAGCCAAAGCTTATACTACCCTTGTACGTCCCCAGTTAGAATATGCTAGCTCTGCATGGAATCCACATACTAAACGAAATATTAATCAAATTGAAATGGTCCAACATAGAGCAGCTAGATTTGTTTTACATGACTATTCTAGATTTAGTCATATTAAGCAACTCGACTGGGAGACACTTGCACAACGCAGATTACTGTCTTAATTAACTATGTTTTATAAGATCCAGCAGGGCCAAATTGGTATTTCACTTCCCCCTGAGGTGTGTCCCCTTGACAGGGTATCTCGACTTCCAAATGTTTCTCCCTATCGCCATATACAGTCCAATTGTAACATTTATAAATTCTCATTTTACCCTAGGGTCAATTGTAATGTGGAATCAACTTCCTATATGTAAATTGCCATTCCAGAGCATCATTATTTTTAAGTCTACAATTATCCCAACTGTTAGATTTATGGTATAATTACCACTTACTTATGCATGTATTTATCTTTTTTATTTCTTTTTATGTACTTCATATAGTTAGATTAGATTAGTTTCTTTTTATTTTTCTTAAGGTAAACAATTTTAAATTTGTATTTCTTATTTTTTAGGCCTCCTAGTATTGTTTTTACAGGGGAGTAAGTCATTAAAGCATTAAAGCATTAAACTAGAACCCAGGTCTTTGTCTAATACGCCCAACCAGGAGCCTGGCTCAACTTGGGTCGCTTGTTAAAATGTATGTTCCCGCCATTTCAAGTGAGTTATTTTCCCATCAAAATAATTCTTAAAACACCTATTTTCAGATTACCGAAAAAATAATGGTAGTGAAATTTCACTTCATGTGCACTTTAAGGGGATGGGAAATTTTATATGGGAGGGGTGGGGGAATTGAACCAGTCGCCTCAATTTCACGTTTTCTATTGACAACAAAATGGGATATAGAAGCTAATCTCTTTCCCGGGGCTAGGGGCATTTGATCGCCTAATAAGCCGCCTTGGATGGAATATTTGAACAACATTTTCGCGTGGGGAAAGGGGATTTGTTCAAACCAAGTTTCAAACGTTCAAATGCCTAGGGGTTGCCGCGGCATGTTGGACGGGTTCGATTTGATCGCTGCATTAGCGCGTGTTGTTTTGTGATATCAACACTCGTAACTCTAACTTATGTCTGGAGATGAAATTTTAGACTGGGACCATTCAAGCACGGTACAGAACGTTCGGTAATCAACCACTGGATTGAAAACATTATTTTTTGTGACTTCGACTACGCTCCATTAGTTTCACTTACTCAATAGATTAAAATTCCGTTCGATTGGCTATGCCGCGTTTCATGCGGTGCTGTTATGGTCTGTGGTGATTGCTCACTTAAGCCTGGCTACGTTTTCACTACCGACATACTGAAGCGGAAGCAAAGGAATTTGCATCGAGTGAAAACGAACATTGACATAAGCGTAAGATTGATCAGTGTGTTTATCCAGGGGTGCGGGCAGAAGAGAGACCCTGGGAACGAGGTTGCCTATGCTTCTGTCGGGCTGGTTTCACTGGATACAAGAAAACTCTGCGAGTATTATAATCGGGCTTCCTTCTTCACTCATTTTACCTTAAAATTTGAACAATTACGTCCCAAATACAAATTTTCAAAATACTCTACTAACTCTTCAAGAGAACTAATTTCAATCAATACACACGGCGTCCCACATAGATCATTCATTCCTGTACGATCTCTACTATGTGAATCAAACCATCCCTTGTGTCAAAAATAGCGACTGTATAAATTATTATTGTCAAAATAAATGACTTCTAATTATCACGTAACAACGATTCAAAAGCCTCAAACAAAGGGTGAACAACAACTCTCTTCTATTATACCGTCATTTAAATAATGTAAATTTCCATAATAACTTTCACTATACTCTTATTGAAAGTTAACTCTCCCATACAAACAACATCAGGAACTTCAGTTAACATAAGGCATTCTTTTTGTGTTGAATTAGGAAGATAAGTATGCAAAATTCCTGCAGAAGAAATTGTTAAGAGAAAAAAAATCGTGCACAAGTAAGCATGTGAAAAAAATTTTAAGCATTTTGGTAAAAAAGAAAATTCTTGCAAATAGAGATGCTGAAAAAAAAATCATACTCAGAAGAAATTGCCTAACCCCCCCTCCCCAACAAAAAAATTAAACGGTCCGTCCCTTAACCAATATAAATCAAAAACCACATTATTAAATTCAACAAGTCACCACAACAATAACGTTACTTTTAACACTACATATTCAGTAATGAAATACGAGCCTTTTATAAACAGGTATAAAAAATGAGAAATGGCGGGGAAAAACATTACCACGTGGTACCTTTTAGAGTTTCGTACATGCGATCTACACCACATCAAACATAAATCATAGAAGATAATATTTAATAAGACTCCAACGTACATATTAAATCCGTTAGTTCTTTCTCCCCTTCTTTCACAAAATACTAATAAGCTTATAACATCTAATTTAACAAATGCATTGCAAGTTATCTCAATAAATGCCACTTCACTTTTTCCTGTGTGTAAAATACTAATATAAGCATCCTTGACATGACCTCGGTCAAAGTGATTGTTGACATAAAGATTTCTCATTTAATTAAATTGAAGTTTTCCAGCCTGCGTCATTCAAAATTAATTTAAATGCTTTTAGCAGCAAATCTTATCACTGAGAGAACAATGAACGATAGGAGAAAACCACGTTTCTTTAATGTTCCATGTACAATGTAATTGCTCATCTCAAATTCTCTCTTTTCACGACTGGGAAAATTATTTGCCAATGTATTTTTCGAATTGCTTGCCGTTTTGCGTGCAGTGAATTTGGTTAGTGCTCGAGTTTAAAAGCCTAAATATACGCATTCTAAAATGCTGAAAATGTCTCGCTCTGTCACGTTTAATTCTCGCCCAGAGTGCATAGCCGTGAGTTTATGTGTTTAGCTAAAACAACGCATTCTAAAACAATACAGATGTGTTGTCTCTCTCTGTCACATTCAATTTTCGCCCAGAATACAGCCTGACAAATGGCTTGTTGCGTTTCACAAATCGGATCAAATCAGTCTCGCTCAATGCAATCATGCTAAATGCTAGCGAGATTATCACCGAGACAAGACCGAGAAGAATGGCTCGTTTTAGGCGTAAGCGAGACAAATTCGGTGTCTCGCTTTGTCTCGTTCAATGCACGCCGTAACAATCAAGACGATTCACCCTTCATCCTTTCCTCCCACACCGCTATAAACAAATACCCTTTACACAAACAACCTTTTAATCAATTTCTTAGCCTACCCACATCCCCATTTACTTCACCTACACCACATATTTTAACTTATCTACTCTCAAATCTCCAAAATCCGGAGGGGGGAGACTTCCATATAAAATTTACAATTAGTAGCTCTTAACGATAAAACTTCTTTTCAACCATGCCCATCTAACGAACATCTTAAAGGACACCCCGTCATTTTCATATGGCGGACCCCCCGGCGTGTCAATAAGTGACTACGAAACAGCGTCCATTTTATATATCGGGCAGGCTTGGCAAACAAGCCAGCCCGATCAATAAGCGCTGTTTTGCTTATGTCGCTTGTAAAAGCAAGGCTTTAACTAGCCGAATAGCAACTAACGTTTACGAACTCTGTCGATTACAAGACATTAGTAGAATTTCGGTTGGACTCACGGTATTTCGGCAGCATAACTTCAGTCTGAGTTGCTAAAGCAATTCTTTTGTACAGCACGTTTCTAGAAAGATCGGGGGCAAGTTATGGTCAGTAATGTCGCAAACAGTTTAACGCGCTCTAGTGACTTACAATAGAAAGAGGCCAGCGTTATGTATTCAAAGTTAAAAATAAACTAGACAATTTAATTAATTCTCACTGAAGCACATCGAAGGTGCGCTTGCAGCGTTTGAACTGTAAACGCTGTGTTTCATGCACCGAGCCGAAATTTAAACTGAAAAGAGTGTAAGGTAAGTACCGCATCAACAAAGGAACGAAAACGTATTTTCAAAGTATCTATCACTGTGGACATGTAGATTGATAAGTGATCATGAGGTTCCATGCATAATCAAGTTTTATTTCGTTTGAAAGGAAGGTAATCTAAATAATCTCTTATTGAATTTTCATTATTTTACAAATCATTCCTGTTTTCAAACAAAGCACTATAAAAATCGTTTCCTTGTTGTGGATGCGATTTGTAGTTGATAAGGCCAGTTTCCTGCCTTGTGAAGATGTGTACTCTTAGCGGTTGCAGTTTAGAAAACGAAAGTGATTTAAAGACGGAAATGATTGAATATAAAGTGTGGTATCATACTTCCGCCTGCAACATTTGTTGAGAATACTATGCGGCTTCGAAGGTCGACGTTATCAGTTAAACGAGTTTGCTTTAATAAACAGTGTGTGAAGTTTTCCAAAAAAAAAATCACCTATATATAGATTTATTTAGCAAAACGCTCGCTATCCGACAATTAAAGAACGTATAAAGTTGAGCAAGGAAAGACCGAATAAAGAATGAATAATTCAACAAGTTAATTTGAACAAATAAAATCATAAGTGCAATTTGAAAACCGATCTTAATTAGCATAGAGTGCATGGCCATTTGACAAGCTTGAGATGCTATATCAAACACTTGAAAGAGCGTTTCATCAGGTACTATCCAATATCCCTCAGTCGAGGGTTTATTGAACTGAACTTCAGAATATACTCGCGATCAGTAGGCTAAGATTTGCTACATTATTATAAAATAATTGAATCGTTTTTCAATAAACTGTCCTACGGCAGAAAGGACAGTGAGAGGAAATCGTGGACGATTTGAGGATATTACGCTTTATGTGTTCAAATAACCTTGTAAACTATTTTACGACATTAAAAGGATAGTGGCCACTTTGCTATATTGATAAAATTGAAAATAATTGATGGGAGTTTCTATTCACTCACCGTTCCTCTCAGCTTTTTTTCCACATTTGTCAGCTGAACCAAACAACATAGCTCTGCTCGCATGGAGGCGAACAAGGAATCAGGACCAAAAGTGAAGTTCAGTAAACTGTCTTCCCGAAAGACTAAGATCGTTGTTATCAGTATCGTAGCAGTAGTCCTGTTTCTGGGTGCGGTGGTTGCGGTGAGTGTGTATTTTGCGCTGAGAAAAACGACTCCAACCGAACCGACCCCAACTCGTCTGGCAGAAGTCAATCTAGAAGAAGGCGAAACTCTGACATATAAAGTGGACCAGCGCATAGAGATAACAGGAAACAATCAGAAGGGTATGTTTTTTTTTCTATTTCAAGGCATTACTGTTTTTACTCTTTCATTCTCTTATTCTTAGAGTCTGCTTATCTATTTGTCAGCAAAGGAAGGAGCGAGAGTTTTAGATCTTTGTCTAGCTTGCCATTAAAATCTAAAGGTCCCCACTTAATCTAACCACTCAGTGATGCTTTTATGAAAGTACGCAATCACTAACCTCTTTAATTCGGGCTCTCGGATAGTAGAGTCGCTAATCTAGAAAATAAATAAATAAATAAATAAGTAAATAAATAAATAAATAAACCCCAGGGATCCGCGTGGGTGTCAAATTACGCGCGAGCTTCCGCGCTCGCTTTCACTTTTTTTTTTTCGCTCTTATCCGCCAACTTCTTAATTGAGAGCCTCGAACAAGCTAGACAATCACGTACGTACACATGCAGTAACTCATTTACTCGGCGCTGTATTCCAGATTGTTCAAAACTGAAACAACTGTGTTATCAATTCCATATAGTCCTCCCCACTATAAAATCATTTTGCTATGTTTTTGCAGCTACCATCCTTGCGATAGTTGGCATCCGGGTCCTTAACAAGACATCCGAGGAGTACTGGTTCCTTATGAAATTCAATCTGTCCTACCTGGGTGGAGATGTGAACTTAAGAGACGTCAAAACAACAACCGATTACTTCCTGGTTCGACTGCAAATTGATGCGAGGTGAACATTTTAATAACATATTTTAAACGCAAATCGTTTCCTGTAACCCTCTAATTGTTTAGCATGACAGAAAGTACTACTTAGCAATTTTATGGTTAATGATAAAGAGTAGTAAGAATATATAGATCGTTTTCACGTGACGTCACGACAGATCCGCCGCCATATTGGTGGACCACTTTCGATTGCGTAATAGCAGTAATAGGGTGCAATGCAAGTCATATCTACAGTTGTCGCATTTTAGAAATGAATACTTCGGGATGTGAAGCAAAGTCTGGGGAAAATCTTTATTTGACTTGTTCTTTCCTATTTCGAAATATGCTAAGAAGTTGGAATCGCGAGTTAAGCAGCGTTATTTGGAGAAAATCTCGGCAATTAGAATCCATCCCATGTCGACATTTATTCGAGCCGGACTGCTTGTCTTATATTCAAACAGTTGAATCAACAGCCTTTACACCAACTAACAGTTTAAAACTTTCCGATGCCTACACTAGGAGCTTATAATAGAACAGTGTCCGTATTTATAGTTAGCGTACTACAAAGCCAAATCATTGCTACAGACAAGTTTGTTTAGCGAAGGTGAGACATTTCCAGCGATGACTCAAAATCTCGATTTTAATCAACACGGAAAGAGAAGGAACAGTTTCGTCTGCTCATTGCCTAGGTTGTAAGGCTGGGCAAGCAGAATCCTTTTTAAATTATATGGCGAGTGTTTGTTTGGAACTGATCAAGAAGCATAGACAACACCCCGGCTCAGTGATAAACTCAGTCAATTGTACACAAGTTGTGTACATGCGAGTGGAGAATTTTTAACGATCAGTTTGAAAGAGAGACTAGTGGGCAGCAATTGCGAACTATAAGCTGCAAAAGTTCTTTATTTCTCCTACATATTTCGTTTAACTATCGTAGACTTCATCAGAGAGTTTTAGGTCTGTATCGAAGCCATAAAAACGGAAATCGCACGAGCGCAAACAACAGCCGAGAATGTTTTGGTCGAATTTGCGTAAAAGGAAAGGCGAAACCGTATGAAATATTTCAGTAGCCGGCAAGACATGAAATATTCTTGGGGGCTTAGTTTTAGCTTTTGGAGATTCGTTCTCGAACACAATATCAGACATTTGTCCTCCGGGTTTAGTTCGCTTTTTTTTTGCTGCGATTTTTTCGGCTACAATCGCTTTGGCTTTTTTTGTTCCTTTTGATTCCTCTCTCTGTTCTCGCTGCGACGCTTGTTCGACGTTTCTTTTATCCTGTTCTTTTTTGTGTCGTTCCCGAGTATTAACGAAACCCAGTCAACATTATATCTATCCCTGTTATAGCCGCTTGTACAGAAAATTGAAACAAAATATCTGGCTTACACACTATCGTTCAAAACTCGTCCGTAAGGATTCTGCCCGACAAATAGCAGAAATCCATCGCGATCGCCTCTCTTGCGGCAATTTGTCGGTTTCTTTACTTTGATTCATAACTGCAGAACGTACTCAAGAGAAATAAATACCCCTATCTCGACCGCTTTTGCTTCCACATCGAACAATGATCACAGCACCCGTATAATTAAGAGGACGCGACTCGGGTTAGTTTACACTTTGGTCCACCAATATGGCGGCGTAGCAACGGTTGTCAAGATTTTTGTCACGTGAGTGAAAACGATCTATAAGTATCTTGTTATGCGCGGTCCCAAGGTGTACACTCATGACTTTTCGAGCTGTTTTGGTCTGATAATGGGAATGGTCTCGATTACCGTTGAATCGTGTGATTATTCATTATTGTACGATTGAAAAGTTAGTGAAAAAGGAAATGCTAATATGACCACTGTCATTCAAAATACGCCCTAAAACACTTAATATTTTGCTTTGTTATCACTGTGACGTCACTTATGTTTCAGAACCCCAAACAACAAAACCAGTGAGTCGTTTGAAGTCTATGGGCATCGTCACACTCACGAGGAACTCCTACGTTTAGTGTACAGCATTCTTAAGCAACTACTTCCAACTGTGGAACACGAGCTCTACGAAGAAGTTGATGGAGAAAAACCAAGCGATTCGAGCTCACTTGATCCCGAAGACTCTCCTTTGCTCCCTGGCGCCGTACAAATGCACCGAAAAGCAAACACATCGGATAAAAACGCAGTTTATATAAAGAATGATTTTGACCGTACACACTTCGTTAATGGCTTACCAGCCGCAATGGATCTGGACTTAAAATATTCTGATTTCGCTACCATTAACAAAAGCAACGGAATGGTCACAGAGAGCCACTGCCACTTTGCCCAACAGTTGAATTTCGGGGAACCGATACACAGTAATGGTGGTTTTAATATTTCCATGATGAAAATAACCCTAACAAGCCATGTTTCGCTTATAGAATCTACCTTCTTCGGATTCGTGCAATCCGAAAGAGTTAACTTTCGTTTTTTCGTCAAGTTAGTTGTTCCAAAATTTAAGGCCACTTTTTCTGTTAACGAAAAGGCGAATAGGGTGTCTTCTAATTCAACTCAAATGCCGCTTAATATTTCCTCGCCCAGCCGACAACGCAGATCAGCCAACACCGTCCCTTGGGAAAAAGCGGGTCCTCTGAACTTAAATGTCGAACACTCATTCACTGTGTTTGAGAAGAAAGTGATTGGACTTAATGTGAAGGGAGAGGGAATGGTTTGGTTGGAAGATGGCGACGACATGGAAATAGGAGTCAGTTTTGGTATTTCAATCGGAGGTGGAAAAGTACGGAATATATTTCATGAGCGGTACCAAAGAAATCAGCTGGAGGACGGACAAGATTTAAGTAAAGAACATCACTGGAGCATAGGAATAGTAAGTGTCTGCTTCTGAGTTGATTCTTAATTATTCGTTGCTGTTCACTTATATTGGTGTTGTATGCTAGAAATGGATTTACGCAGCCAGGGTCTTACTTGCTAGTAATTATAACCAGGGATTGAGTGAGTTAGGCCGTGTGTCGGCGATAATAAGTGCTTGCATGCAAGCATCCATCTATGAAATGAATCAATGAGTCTACTCAATCAATTAAACATGAGTTGAAGGGGAAAGGGGGAGAAAATGTCTGCGTGGATTTTAACGCTACATCACATCACCATTACAGCAAATGTTATTTTCCTGAATTTGGTATGGTGATGGAACTCTATGGTGTGAATACTGGGAGAACAGTTTTATTTTGTGAAATTCAGTGATAAGCAGCCTCGACGAAACGTTTCCTCGGTTGTTGACCTCTTACAATTTCTACAATGAAAGGACATTATTTCCATGTTTTTATGTTTTTATCGTTATAAGGCTATGATCTTGCATGCAACCTATTCAATCTGTGAGACGTTCTAGGTTGACCTTAATAACAAATTTTGAACACATGTCTGTTTTTCTTTATTTCCAAATAGCCCTTCTCTGTTCCTCTTCTTATCTTGAGAGTTGGAGTGGAATTCAGCCTTAAAGTTCAAGTAAATATCAAGTTGCAGTTTCCTCCGGATGAGAATTCACGCAGTCCTCCTGTCAAGCTAGCCGTGATGGTGATTATTAGCTATTATTATATTCCGCTAACTGCTCATTCCTTAATCCGGGGGGACTTCTCCTATATGAAAGTCATACGAAAGTTATATATCGCCAAATACCACCAATTATACAACTTAATGTAATAAAGATTCTATAGAGCAAAACAGAAGCAGTAATTTGGAGATAAAGTGTAGGACTGCAAGGATGAAAGTGGATTAAAATTCATCAAATTTGATTTTGTGACAGGCGGTCAAGAAATCAAAATTGCCATTCTTGATGAATTTTGACTTTTCTACAATTATTTTGTGATTAAGTTAATTTTTCTTTGCTTTCGTCACTTTAGCCGATTTTTTCTTCATGTTTTAAGGTAACAAAGCAAGCATAAAGCAAGCTCCTGCCATAATAATTTAATAAACACGATTTGTCAGCGCTATCCTCGAGACAGTGTCTCTTTCTGACCGACCCTGCGCCCTTTGTCTTAATTATCGTTTTTCTCTGTTATCGGGACTGATCCTGCAATTGGTTTACCTTGTTAACATTCTAAAAATCGGTCTTTGCCGTTTCACCCTGAAATGTGATTTGATCTCAGATCCTTTCCTGCTTATTTTCCTCATCGCTTATGCTTTAGCCTGCGAATACAACCGCCTTTCATCGCGCGAAATAACGCCCCTAGCGGCCGGGAGCGACGAGAGGCGGTTCAATTCGCCGGCTATTAATGTTTTAGTAGCTTTACTTTTGCTGATGTTGCAAAATATAAGCCATGAAGTGAATTGCATATCAATGCCACATTATTTTTAATGAAGAAGAAAATTTATTCTTACCTTTTCTTTCCCTAAGTACTATTTATCACTACTTGTTAATTAAGACATCAAGCGCTAACTTTTATAACTAAAAAAAAAAATTGAAATAACCGCTTTTTTTCATCAGATTGAACCTTCTGCCGAAGTTACAGCAAGTATTGATGGATATGTGTCAGCATACTTAATCCGAGGAGGTGTGTACGGAGATGGCACATTAGTACGCGTTGATCTCCCTGTGACCCTATCCTACCAAGCAGCCCGTTCCCCTGGGAGTCAATGGTGTATGAACCTGTCTACCCGCTTGACCGCTCTGGAGCTGAGTGCCGGCCTTTACTATCAGTGGCGGCACTGGTGGAGTTGGGGTACAAGGCATACTTTTTATCAGTTCGGTAAATGGGATGCCATAAAACGCAACTGGAATGAGCTAGACAGATGCGGTTAGGCGCGAATTGTGCATCCTCCGGCTTACGCAACTTAGGGTCGGTTATTTAAGTCTAACTTAGACTGCAGTTTAAGACAATTAACGGTCCTCCACATATGTTTATAAGTGAGTCATTTTAAGTAGATGAATGTTGTATAGTCTAGCTGCTATGTGCCTTCTGGACACTGTATATAGTAAATAACATTTGATTATTAGGGTTGGCCAGATTGAAATTGGTTTACGCCGCGGCTTTGTTAAACACCGTCTAAACTTCATTTAAATAACCGGTCTTTTGTTTTTCTAAAATACGCGAGACCGCTAACAAGCTACAATAATTATGTCTTTACACCAGCCTTATAGCATGTAAAGCTTAAAAGTAGTTAAATCGAACCAAAATCAAAGTTTAGTTTTTTTTTGCACTTTCCTAACGTTTCAGTAACTGAGTGTTTAGTTCTTTAAAATTAATGCGCAGTATGAAGGGCTTATTTCAGGCATAACTTACAAGGAAAGGAATGGGAATTAATATTACAAGGGGGAGGAAAGGGGGTTTGAAAGAGAGGGCTCGATAGTGAAAGGGAGTTAGCTTGATTATAATGGGCTCCGCTTTACGGTAATTATGGTTTATTGCGACGAGACTGTCTGGTGTAAAATGTAAATCAGGAGTCCACGAATGATGCGCTTAGATCACTTTCCTTTTCGGGAATGATTGTACTTTGCTGCGATCAGCAATGACGGGTTTTCATTCGAGTGCGTGTTTTAAAACCAAACCCAAGGTAATGACTTTAGTCAATCACAACAGACACAGACTGAAGCCATTAACTTTCTCTTGAAAGAACTAAATGCTCCTTCTACCCACAGCGCAAGAAAACATATGCAAAAAAGTTACGAGGAGATTTGTTTTATGTTTTAACCAAAGACGCACAAAGCGAATTAATACAAAACGAAATTAGGTCAGATGTAATCTTAAGAAAAATTTCGAGTTTCAATGGCTTTTATAGAGTGTTTTCACTCACGTGACCGGCGGCCATAATGGATTGCTAAAACAATAGGAAATGTTTGTACAAGAAGTAGAGCCATAGGATTCAATATGACCGCCATTTACAACATGATAGAAGATATGTCCCGTTCGGTTCCTAGGGGGTTAATAGAAGTAAAAATTCAAAATGTTAGTTGGTAATATGCTCAAAAAGGCATAGAGTTCCCCTTTAGGCAGTCATGACTTTGTGTTTGTTGATGAGTATATTTTGTGTCCATTTAATTTGATATTAGTGATATTTGTTAAGCAAAAGTCGTGTAGAATAGACGATTTCTTATTTTTCAGTTGGCTTGGTTTTCTTTGTTCTTTTCGGGTGAATATATTCAATAGCCCTTGACCATTATTAACTGTCTGAAAACTGAGCTGGTGGCGGCTTTGATTGTAACAGGGGAGTGCGGAGCTGAAATAATAGCTGATAACAATAGCGAAACAATGGAATATATTCCCTTCAACATATTCCCCCCGACATATTCCCCTCGACATATTCCCCTCGACTTAGTCCCCTAATAATAGAATAACACAAACGGGAAGACAAAATAGGGCTTAACAAGGAAAACACACTATCATCAGTCAATATTTTTTGTTTACATAAAAAGACAACTTCATCAATCTTTTTCCTCCAAGTTAACTTGCCGGGTCGCGACCAAAAAGCGAAATATTGATAACATTATTCGATGGTATCTTACCGCGATTTAGGTTTCGGGTCTTCAATAGTGTATGACGCCTCGGTTTACGCTTGAACCTGAACATTTTTTTGCCGGTTTCCCTTGGAAAACACACCGACGTCCACTCGAAAGATGAAGGCGGGCAGATGGGTCATGGCGAGACCAGGAGTACTGTTCATACATTTTCTTCTCTCTCTCCCTCCTTCTACTCATAACGAAGTAACGTGCTCAATGCAAATTTAGCAAAAGCAAAACATGTTTACCGTCTCGCTTCGTCATGTGCCGTGGTCCCAATGCGGCCTTGCGGAATCATGCTTTTTTGCATTTGAATTGAACGAAATGTCACTCTCCGAAAAATTAATAGTTTCTTTGTTTTAGAAAATCTCACAAAGTGAAAAATAAGCATGTTGTTGACCTGTCCCCGGGGATATGTGATATATTCCCCTCGTGGCGTTCCCTCGGGCTACGCTCTCGGGTACGGGGCGCAGGGGGGCAGGGGGGCAGGGGGACAGGGGGGCGGAAGCTCTGGAGAACAGGGGCGCAAGGGGTGAAGGAGACGGGAGCAGAAAGGGTGGAAAGCGAGATCTTCAAAAGGGCAAGCGTTCATTTTTTATTACCACTTACCATGCAATCATAAACACGAACCCGACAATGTTTTTTGACTTCCATTTAACGTCCTCCGAGGCTTAAAAAAATTTATATGAAAGAAAACGGAAATTCGCACTCGGGTTAAAAAAAAACAGCATTAGTTCCGGTGAAATTGGAAACCTTTTCAAGTCGGTTAAGTCAAAAGTCATGAATGGGATGACATGGCACATGTACAAGTGTATCAGGGCGGGAGTCCGGAGACAAAGGTAAGGGAGAGTGGAGAACGGGGGCGCTTTCCATTCAACCAAAAATTCCGGAAATTCCGGGTTGGGAAGCGAATGAAACGTAAATTTCCCGGAATAAAATTCCGGAATTTTAGGACAACCTCGCGAGGTTGTCCTAAAATTCCGGAAAATCGGAACAACCGGAAAATACCGTTCCATTCAAACAATAAACTGCAGGGCTGATCTGACTACGTAGAAAAAGACTTTGCGAGACACCACCACGACAGAAACCGATAAAGTAGGATCGCAACCGTGGACAGCTGTTTCGTTGTTATTGCAACTCATCAGCACGGTGTAGCGAACTAAATTTCGCCAGCAAGAAGCCAGCGCAAATAGAGTACACAATGACCCGTTCACTATATCAGGTTCCGTACTATGTACTCACTTGTCACTCGAATCACGCGCTGCCACATCACGTGTTCCGAGGAACAAAGAGCCCACAGTGTCGCAAAGATGTCTCGGAAAGAAAAATGTAGATGGACAAAGCCGATCTGAACATGGTTTTGTCCATGCGTTTTAATGTTCAGATCGGCTTTGTCCATCTACATTTTTCTTTGCGAGACATCTTTGCGACACTGTGGGCTCTTTGTTCCTCGGAACACGTGATGTGGCAGCGCGTGATTCGAGTGACAAGTGAGTACATAGTACGGAACCTGATATAGTGAACGGGTCATTGTGTACTCTATTTGCGCTGGCTTCTTGCTGGCGAAATTTAGTTCGCTACACCGTGCTGATGAGTTGCAATAACAACGAAACAGCTGTCCACGGTTGCGATCCTACTTTATCGGTTTCTGTCGTGGTGGTGTCTCGCAAAGTCTTTTTCTACGAAGTCAGATCAGCCCTGCAGTTTATTGTATGTTGTTTATCTCTTGGCTGATTAGGTCTTCTGCAGATCCTACGTATACCATTAGCAGCATTATCGTTTGCGGTCCTTTGCAGATTTTACTTTCGTTCCATTCAACCATTCCTGCTCGGCCCAGTTTCTCCGAGCCGGAATCGAACGTGTCCGCATAGTCAATATACATGTAACGTATCTCGGAATATCAGTGCACGGCGTGTTTGTTTTTCACCGAAAGCTTACAGCTTTACTCGAGCAAGATTGCTCACGTAACATAGCTAGTACAACAGCAGAAATGGCCACAGCTAGGACTTGTAAGTAGCACAGAAATGCTTATAAGCTTATGGATTAAACGAATGTAATAAGTCATGAGCACAAAGTAGTCGCCGACTCGATTTTCAAAAATTCCTTCGCATGTAACATCTAGCTGCATTGAACAAAATAATATCATCGTTCTCGCTTAAAATATCGTTCGTTTTAACTTCAGAGTCATCGAACAACTCCAAAGCAAGCAAAGGGGCAACGAGTCCGCCATTTGTTTTGCTTTGGTTTATTTTGTATTTTTGCGCGAAACTTGGAACGTGATGGCCTGGAACAACCAACCGGAAAAAACTGTTCCATTCACCACACGGAATACCCGGAATTTTAAACCGGAATTTTTGGTCGAATGGAAAGCGGCCCGGGATACGGGAAGCGGGAGGTTTTGAACCCCCTGCTCCCTACCCCCCGCAATTATTGTAAAGCATTTCCTGATCCCAATACACAATAAAATATTTTTAGTTGTGTCATTTATTTGAATCATCCAGTTAGTAAATAAGAATCTGTATACGTTTTGACCACTTTGTTCTATACCGGAGTTGGTTCGAAGTACTAACGCAGCCATAGGTCAAAAATAAGACTGAAACAAACTCTACTGGGGGATTATTTCACGGACCACCAGCAGCGCCACAACCCATAATATGTACCTTAACTTGTAGAGCACATCATAGGCTATCTATTAGACGTAAAGTTTAAGACGTCTAAGACGGAAAAACCTAACAGGAGAGGGTTTGCAACAACCTCCACCCCCACCCCCACCCCCCTCCCCTTGTACCACGGCGGGGTTATAAGTTTGTGTGTACGTCCGAGGGGTTAAATAATGGGAAACTGCACACGTCAAGTGCGGGTATTCATGGTTTATTTATTCCAGATCCGCAATTCCAACAACAGACTCATAAAATGAAACATTTTGACGGAGAAATATGATTAAAGGGTTGCTATTACAAGTAGACATCGGTTCCCGGTGCCACTAACAATCTGCTGTATAAACAGTTTTGAATATATTTGGTCTCCTTTTCTGGAAAAGACCCCCGTACTATCTCAGTCAGAGCAGAGTCGACCACTGTCTTAGTCAGTTAGGCAGTCACGACTGAGTGTTTGTTGATAAGTATATTTTATGTCCATTTAATTGCTGCGGAACGAGCGCAGCGAGTGAGCAGCAACATAATCAGGATTTAAGAGAAATATATGAGAAAAAAAATATAAGCTAGGAAAAATCTCGAATTGATCGCTTTTTACCAGAATTCACTGCGCCACGAACACATTTTGGGCCAGAATGCACTGCGCCACGAACAATAACCTCGCTTGCTGCTTTAAGCTGTTGGCTGCGAGATTTGTAATATTTTGGTCCAACATGTCCCAGTCGAAATCGGAACTGAAGTGTCGAAGACTACCGCGAGTTGAGCGAGGACTGTGAGGCATGGTGATAGGACCGTTGGATAGCAAAGATTTTCGAAGATTGTACGGAATAAAAGACAAATTTATTTTGAAATCACTCCGACATTGAGGTCGATGAGACTGATCTGAGCGCGTGGGGACGCGAAACCTGAGCTGAGCGCGTGGAGACGCGAACACGATACGGCTAGCTAGTAACGCAACATATTCATTATCAATAATTAAGTTAAACCTAAATTTTCACACCTTCCTCGTGGTGAACGCGTCCTTTGTTCAACAATATTCAACAGACATTGCAAGAACTTGATGCGTGAATTACAAAACAAAATTAGTCTTATCAGCTGGAGTTTTCGTCCGATTCATCCCGGTTACATTTGCTTTGCTTCCCTTCAAAAAACGAAAGAGAAAATTCTGTAATACCAGCGAGGCGATAAAACTGCATTATTACAACAAATTTACCGCAGCAATTACTTTTTTTTGGATACACTAGTTTTATATTAATGATATTTGTTAAGCAAGAGTCGTCTAGAATAGACGATTTCTTAGTTTTCAGTTAGCTCGGTTTTCTTTGTTCTTTTCGGGTGAATATATTCAATAGCCCCTGACCATTATTAAAACAATGGAATATTTTCCTCTCAACATATTCCCCCCGACATATTCCCCCCGACATATTCCCCCCGACTTATTCCCCCCGACATATTCCCCTCGACTTATTCCCCTCGACTTAGTCCCCTAATAATAGAATAACACAAACGGGAAGACAAAAGAGGGCACAACAAGGAAAACACACTATCATCAGTCAATATGTTTACATAAAAAGACAACTTCATCAATCTTATTCCTACATAATTAACTTGCCGGGTCGCGACCAAAAAGCGAAATATTGATAACATTATTCGATGGTATCTTACCGCGATTTAGGTTTCGGGTCTTCAATAGTGTATGACGCCTCGGTTTACGCTTGAACTTAAATATTTTCCCGCTGGTTTCCCTTGGAAACCACACCGATATCCACTCCATTGATCTTCGAAAGGTGAAAGCGGGCAGTTGGGCCATGGCGAGACCACAAGTACTGTTCATACATTTTCTTCTCTCTCTCTCCCTCCTTCCACTCATAACGAAGCAACGTGCTCAATGCAAATTTGGCAAAAGCAAAACATGTTTACCGTCTCGCTTCGTCATGTGCCGTGGTCCCAATGCGGTCTTGCGGAATCATACTTTTCTGCATTTGAATTGAACGAAATGTCACTCTCCGAAAAATTAATAGTTTCTTTGTTTTAGAAAACCTCACAAAGTGAAAAATAAGCATGTTATTGACCTGTCCCTCGGGGATATGTGATATATTCCCCTCGTGGCGTTCCCTCGAGCTACGCCCTCGGGTACGCCACGAGGGGAATATATCGCATATCCCCTCGCTCCAGGTCAATAACCCTTACTTATTTCCTATTTTAATTAATTACTACGCTGATTTCGGGCTGCAAAAAAGACTTATTTTATTAGTTTCCCGTCGGACGGGTTAGTTTAATGATTCCCATCTGACACGTATGAAAGTGAAAAAAATTCTCAAACACCGTTTTGAAAAATGAAACAAACTGCCACTTAACAGTTTCAGTTACAGACTCAGACGTTAGAACCATCTTGTGCACTATAGCAAACCGTTGGCACAGTAAAGTGGGAGGGGGGACAGGAGGTGAGAGCACGGGAGCACGAGAGAACAGGGGGCAGAAGGGGTGCAGGAGACGGGACCAGAAAGGGTGGGAAGCGAGATCTTCAAAAAGGTAAGCGTTCGTTATTTATTACTGCTTACCATGCAGTCAAAAACATGAACCCAACAATGTTTTTTTACTTCCATTTAACGTCCTCCGAGGCCTTAAACAAAAGTTTATATGAAAGAAAACGGAAATTCGTACTCGGGCTAAAGAAAACAGCATTAGTTCCGGTGAAATTGGAAACCTTTTCAAGTCGGTTACGTCATAGGTCATAAATGGGATGACATGACACATGTACACGTGTATCAGGACGGGAGTCGGGAGACAAAGGGACACAAAGGTACTTGAGGCAGGAGAACGGGATACGGGAAGCGGGAGGTTTTGAACCCCTTGCCCCCCCCCCCCCCCCCCCGCCCCCCCAATTAAAGTTACTACTTAATTTATTTTAGGTTTCGTTTGAATGGTCACACCTACGGATTTCAGCCACTAATACTAAACGTTAGAACCACATGTTTGACTTAGGAAATGAAAGGTTAGGCTTAATTAATTATGATCTCATTGCGTGCTGTAAGAATGAATTGTTTTCCAACTTTCTTTGAATTTGATGTGCCGGTGGATCTACTAAAACAAAACTTCTAAGGAAACAAGATTTAGTCACGGCAGGAAGATGTAATTAGTAACTCTTTAGAGAACAGGACCAATAGTGGAAATGAGCTTCAATGCAAATTGGAAAGTTCCCCAGAGCAGTTTGTTAATTAGATTATTACGAGCTACATGAGCAAGAGCTCATAAATAAAAAAATAACGGCTCTTGTCTTGACTGAATCTACTGCAAAGACAAAAGGTATATAATAGACGCCATGATCTTAACGATTGTCTTCCGTAACAAGATAAGAATTTAGTTAAACATCCCAGCCATCTTCCCATCCTTCATAACGGCCGCCTCTCTACAATTACCGGGAAATTCTGTCCGATGGTGGCCGTTATAGGGATGTTAGAGTGTAGTTAAAAACATTTTAAAATTAGCCAAATCTCTTAGAAACGGCCGAACCTTTTCCGACCCAGTCATTTTTATGAGTTAACACCGAGAGCTTAGCGCCCGCGCTTCTGATTCGAAAAAAACGCTTGGTTACTAAGACTTTACGAATGCTCGAATGAATTGTCTTGAAAACTTTGTCCACACAATATATGGAGAGAAACGACCACAAAAGACACAAGTCTACTTAATGCGAGCAATGGAATTTTTTTTAGGTTGATAAAACTTTATTTAGTCGAAATGCACTTTTCCTTAACCCATGGTTGAGCCTAAAAATTTAACGTTTTTTTTTTTGGAAAATCAGAAAAAATAAAAAACAATTAATTATACATGTAAAACTGTTTTTATATGGCATTCAGACTGGAATCTCCTAAAATTTCACAAATAGCTGCCTGTACTGATTATATATTTATATAGAGGATGTGTATTTGCTTATTGTAGTCTTATTTTTAGACATAATTATGTGTTAATTTCAATGATGTTTTAAGGCTATGTTTACACTTGGTGCCTGAGCACTAGTGCCTGGGTACTGGCACAAAATGGTGCTGCGTTCAGACACTGGGTATCCAAGATATCAACATGTTCACATTCTGAGTGTACTAAGGAATTCTGGGTACGCAAAGCTGTGGTTTGTGGATGTAGTGCAAACGCGTGCACACTGGGAACTGGTACCCACTTTAGTGCCCGAGGACAAAGTCTCGACCTTGTACTCGGGCATGTTGCCCGTGCCCGAATTCTGGCGTGGGTACTTGAAAATAGGTGTGTTCACATTAGTGCCCAGCGATAATCGTACTTGGGCACCGTGCTCGGGCACCAAGTGTGAACCCAGCCTATACATAGGGAAGGGACCACGTCCATGCAGACTTAAAGGCGTCGTTCACACTTGGTGCTCGAGCACCGTGCCCGGGCACAGTGCCTGACGAGCACCAATGTGAACACGGCTTTTTGTAAGTGCCCAGTGCCAATAATTGGGCACGGTGCTCGGGCACGGGTACAAGGTCGATACCTTGTACTGAGGCACTGAATCGGGTACGGGCACAAGTCTGCACACGATTCTGGCGAGTGCTCAAGAACTTACCCACAAACCCCTACTCCTGAGCTGTTATTTTACCCACAAATCTCTGCTCTACAGTTTCAAAATGGCGGAAGGTCAGAGGTGGGCAC
The DNA here is from genome assembly GCA_024195265.1 of Dendrophyllia cribrosa. Taxonomy (NCBI): domain Eukaryota; kingdom Metazoa; phylum Cnidaria; class Anthozoa; order Scleractinia; family Dendrophylliidae; genus Dendrophyllia; species Dendrophyllia cribrosa. The sequence continues at coordinate 37,728,366 of JAJLRJ010000008.1, read as the reverse complement.
CGAATGTGAACACGCATCCAAAATTGGTACCGGTGCTCGGGCACCAAGTGTGATCGACACCTTAGTTGTTGGATAAGAAAATAAGAACCCAAATAGCCCAAATTTAGTAGGCACTGAATATATAAGAACCTTTTCAGACTAATTGGAAAAATCTAGTTCTTTACCGCGGATCACTGTATAGAGTCTGGCGTAAGCTACGTTTAAAAAAATCGTGCGGAGAGTCCAATCGATCCAACACCATATCCGAGCGCGGCCAGCCTCGCTTTGGTTCGCATTGCCTGACACGCTTGTCCATCCCAGTTTTCACGGGCGACTCTCATTTCTGGGTTTATGCTGTTTGCACCTCCCGCCCCTTCTGCCGCTTCTTTACACTTCCTTCCTTCGGTGCGGCCCACTTAACTGTGTACCATACAGTGGTTACAGAAACAGACAAGTGTAACATCCGAGACGCTGAGCCAACTGAAGCCGATACAACAGCTATTACATGGAACTCAGCAGATTTACTCCATCCCGCGGGTAAAAATATGTCATTCTCGATGTTATTGTTTAGCTATAGTTTCCGGGGTCGGAATAGTCAAACTGTGCCTCGTGCATTCTGTAGATTGATCTGAATGCTAGTCAGATGGCTTTAGGAGATTCGATGTAGAAACGCTATCTAAGAGCGAAATTCGGTTTTGAAACCATTCTACAGGTCAAAATAGACAAGAACCGTTCCCGGGGTTTAGCATCGTCAACAAATGAATGCTGCAGTCGACTGATACTGTAGAATATTGTAGAATGCGGCTTGTCATATGGCTTTAGAAGATAGGATGAAGAAACGCTAACTTTAGAGCAAAATTTGGTTTTGAAACCATTCTGCAGTTCATTACAGACAAAGATGCAAAGAAAAACTATTTTCCCCTATCTGTCATGCATATAATTCGCCAAAACTGTAAGCTGTCACGAAAGCGAAATGTTTGGAATAGTAATCATTTTTTGTTTTAAATAAAAACTTTTGATTTCAACTAAAGTCAGACTAGGATTATATTTTAACCAACTCATTCCACTGCGATAATATACATAGAAAACACCGACATCAGGATAAATAGAGGATTTCATGATACCCAGTCAAGGAAGTTACACATTGTCAAACAGCTGCAGACACTAGATAGCTACAAAATTTGAAACATGCGACGATCGCGCAAATCTTTACTTGTAAAGTTTCAACTCAGTAATTTCTTCTGAATGCTTTAGAACATCCTTTGACCTTACAAAGCTTTACATACAAAAATACCCCATTGCTGAGTTCGCTACTCCACGCGTGCTAATCTACAGGAGTAGTTAGTAGTCAGACTGGCCAAAGATTGCGTTGCTACAAAGGCGTATACGATTTATTCAGTCGGCAAACTTAGCCAACTAACATTTTGTTAAACTGTTAAATATTACAACGGTGGTTGATAAAACCACTGTTGTAATATTTGGTGAGTGTGAATGTTAATGGTGAGTGTATTTTTAGTCGCACGCGGAGTAAGCGCATATCCAAGTACATCGATTCTCGCGTTGGACCGACGTGCAAACCTAACGCATCCGGTTCGTAGCCAGTTGCCTTTTTTTTGTAGACGATTATTGCTTTGTTGATACCGTTTCATTTTCATCAATGAGTTGTACCATGAACAGGATTTTGTTTTTGTTTATACCTGTAACAATAACCCTCTCGATCTCTCTGCATTTCTAATTAGAATGCGAGACAAAGCAACATACAATCTACACTAAGATCAGAGGGTCATGTCAAAATTAATATGATTTCAATAAGCATTTACTATATCTCCTTTCACGTCTTTTCTTATATACGACTGTCAGTTAACCTTTAGCAACTTGCAGACATAAAGCCGGCTACTTACGACGTAAATTCATACACACATTTTTGGTAAAGTTGAACGATTAAATTACCGTAATTTTTTTGATTGTTTTTTTTTTTTAATTTAATTTAATTTAATTTTTTTTTATGTTGTTTCTATATTTTCGGTTGCTCTCCTCTTGCGAGAGCGGACATGTGAAACTGTTTCTGCAGCGCATTCGGATTAAAAATTATTACCACATGAAAACCTTTTCTTTAGTTACCTGCATATAAGCCTGTGAATACAGCGACAGTGGGGGCGAGCAAAAAAAGGTAACGAGCGAGGGAAGAAAAAACGAGCGAGGACTCGGGGGAGTTGAAGCATACCGGTCTCAGCCTTGGTCGTGTTTCCAGTCAAAAGATGTCGCCGCTAAGTGCGCATGCTCAAGCACAGAACATCGTTGTTGATTTGCTTTCTTTGATTACAGTTTATTCATCCACTGCATGATTTAAGCGGTAAAAACTAAAGCAAAAATTCGGTATAAATAAGGCTAAAAATGCACTGTGAACATGAAAAAAAAAATACATATATATATATATATATATATATATATATATATATATATATATAACTGAATTTTTGAAAAGGTGGACAACGAAAATTACAGCAATTTCACTACAACTAGCCCAAACAAGGGTTTCTATGAGCCCGATCAGCCCGAAAATCACAGAGAAGAGAGAGAAGAGGTAAAGGGAGCGAGGGCGAGACATAAAAAGACTAGCGACATTATATTGTGGGTTTTAGAACGACAAAAAAACAAGGCCAAGCACACTCAGAACTGTTGTCAGAGTGCTCGCTTGAAAAAAAAAACAAAGCATAAATATTTGAAGATAGTCTGATCAACTGAAGATTTTACTTTACTTGGCATATTTGCGTCGACGAAGGAGACGCTTCCTAATCTTGTCGGTTAGGCGGAACGAATCGAGAAAAGTGTCGGTACCAAATCTGCGCCATCTTGAAACGTCACAATAGTATCCAGCATGCTTAGCGCGTCGTCTAGGCGGAACGAATCGAGAAAAGTGTCGGTACCAAATCTGCGCCATCTTGAAACGTCACAATAGTATCCAGCATTCCCAACGCGTGGTGGAAATCAGGCATCATCCTGGGGAGCTGGGGTTCCGAAATGTCACATGTGAATAATCTATTTGTCTTGATTTAGTTTAGGATATTTTCCCGATTTTGGAATCGTACGGCTCAATATTTCAATGCCTACTAAAAGTACGCGGCGGAAAAATTGGACGAAGGTTCTCCGGACCAAGTAAGTTGTTGGGTCTCTTTGGAATCAAGCAAGAAGTTATCAGATTTTCCTCGCTATCGTTGTGGTATGTTTTGAATGTTCTATCTTGATTTTGCTGTGGTTCTCTGCCTGATTTGGGAAGCTTTCACCTAAATACCGACGTCGTTCTTCGCGATGTTCTACGGTACGGTGCAATTCGCTGTATGTCTTGTAGCAATAATTCACTGACCGGCCGCGCCAGGCGAACGCAGATTAACTTTACATTGCTCGAAATTACGCCTGTATCGGACGCATTTGCGACTAAAGATTTCGCAGTTTTGTGACTAAAATTTGTCTAGCTAATAAAGACATTTTATTCAACAGTCTTGTGTCTTACTTGCAACTGGTAGTTGTAATTTTATTCGAAAAATCCTGCGAAATTCACGTTGAATGTTGCGTGACTTAATCGTCGATTTCATGCTCCATTAAGTCCAAGAAGTTAATAACGGGAGCACTTTTTCAGGCTTTCTCAGAAATTTCTCATTTCCGTTTCCGATATTAGTAAATGTACTAAGGAGTATGATTTCAGAATCGGAGAAATAACCGAAATGAAATCAAGACAAACATACTATTTATATGTCGGAAAAATCTGAGACCTTTCGGAGTACACAGCACGGCAGGATTTTGCCCCATCCCACGGCGATAGCGTGAATTTGTTTGATGTCGGCCCGACGTTTTTGCCTGCGACATATCTCGCGACATAGCCCTTGTAAACAGTGGCTGAATTAATTCATAAAACTGAGGTACTAGGTCAAGACGAGGTGCCACGGGATAAGGAGACGCACTATAATCTATGATTACTACTAGTTATTACTATATAGTTTCGTACCGAACAACTTGTACGGCACTCATCAGATAAATAGCTAATAACCAGATAATAGCCAGATAATTAGCCAAATTTGGCTATTTATCTGACGAGTGCCGTACAAATTGTGCGGTACGAAACTATATAGTAATAAATATGCCAAGTCAAATCTTCAGTTGACGAGACTGTCTTCAAATATATATATATTGGGATATAAACAACGAACTGGTTAAAAACTTACATCCGATGTGTGACTCCAGAACAGAAATAGAAGGTTGAAAATCTTCCTATAGGATGAGATGGGATAATTGGTAACTATATGAAAGATCTTGAAGTGCACTCACAAACACTGCAGGTAAAAAGAAAGCCGGGCCTGGGTCTTTATGATAAAACTGAATTGAACATGGCGTCGCGCTAGCGTTTTTTGCATTGATTTGTGATCACTCCAATTTGATACTAGTTGCGAGTTATATTAGTCTTCATGGGTATTTAGAAATTTTGTCACACTTTTAAAAACAACATCCTCACCCAAGCAATGGTTTAATTGTTTGCTTCCCGTTCAAGAAAAATGTGTACAGTAAAAGCCCGCAAGTAAGAACCTGCATTTTCCCAAGTTAGCCTAAACAGTCTAAACAGATTCTTACATAAATGGTAATTAGCACAAATTTAGGCTATTTAGGTTTTTAAATAGGTTCTTATTTTCTGAAGAAAAAATTACATTGTGGCTAATAGAATTTAGTGGTATTCAGCCTTTTCCTTATCTAAAGTCTGCATACCAAGTATTTATGTAAAAATGACTACTGATAAGAAACATTGAAGCGCTGCCCAAGTGTACTGTACACATTTTTTATATAGATTTTAGAAAATAAGTACCTGTTTCAAATTTTAGGCTAAACAGGTTCTTGTATAGAGGGGATCTAACTGGCAAATTTTAGCCTAACAGGTTCTTATAAACTAGGTTCTTACTTGCGGGTTTTTACTGTATCTCATGATATAGAACATTTAAGCCGGTTACATTTTATCCACACCAAGTAGTTATGTATTTTCGGGTGGTAAAAATTATTATGCTGACCACACTAAGAACAATAGAAACTCTTTTCGAATTTCAACTGGATGTTTTAAACTTTGGAAGATCTCCAGGCTCCGGTTGTTCAAAAGGTGGATAGCGCTACCCACCGGATAAATCACTATCCAGCGGATAACACAAAGGATTTTGTTAATACTTATCCACTGGATAGTGATTTATCCGGTGGATAGCGCTATCCGCCTTTTGAACAACCGGGGCCAGCAGTTTAAATCGTGCATGTTTTGTAACTTACTCTATGTAACTAAAAAGATAACGGCTACATTGTTATTTATGACATTTATATGCTTGAAAATAATTTGTTTTTTAATGACGCAGTAATTCTCTCTTACTTTTTTCCCCATTTCTCAGCTCTGCCGGCATGGATGCGAACAAAGATTCAGAGCCAAAAGCAGAGTTCAGCGATGACAAGAGCTATAGCTTTGTGGGGAAAAAGTCTTCCCGAAAGACTAAGATCATTATTTTAAGTATCTTAACAGTGGTGCTTTTGCTGGGTGCGGTGGTTTCTGTGAGTGTGTATTTTGCGCTGAGAAAAGCGAACCGAACTGAACCGACCCCAACTCGTTTGGTAGAAGTCAATTTAGAAGAAGGCGAAACTCTGACATATAAAGTGGACCATCAAATTGAGATAACAGGAAATAATAAACAAAAGGGTATGTATATGTTTCCTTTTCCGCCCTTCCCCACCGCTTTTGAGAGCGTGAATTAGCAGACGAGTCTCAATAAGATACTCACTGTATTCGAGATAGTTCAAGACTAATCATAAAACTTAAGTCCAATCCATATATATTATCGGTTCATTTTATCTTTACAGCTACCATCCGTTCCTTGGTTGGCATTCGGGTTCTTAACAAGACGTCCGAGGACTACTGGTTCCTAATGAAATTCAACTTGTCGTACTTGGATGGAAATGTGGATTTACGAGACGTCAAAAAAGTAATAGATTACTTCCTGGTTCGTCTGGAAACAAGGTTAGTAGTAGTAGGCATTCTTCTGTCTCCTGAGACAGATTCAAGGATGACATGGTTGAATTTTCAATAATATCATTTTCAACACGATTCGTAAAATACCCATTAAACAACATCACAGAAAGTACGGCTTAGTTATTTCACGGGAATTATAAACCCGGAAGCTAAGGGAGTTCTCCTTTTTATTGTTCTATACGGCCCCGAAGAGTATAGTTTGTTAGCTTTTTCGGTCGAAAAATGTTATAGAATTTAAAAATTTAGGTCTGGAAACGTGTTTTTGCCTTTTGTTTAAAAATGGTTTCAGATGTTTTAGCGTAAGGCAGTGGGAAGGGGGAGGGGAGGACTTTAGATGGGTGGATTTCAGGGGTTAGTTATTCTGAAAAAGGGAAGGGAAATCAAATATTTAGGACTGCACACCCCACTATTGAATTAATTGTCAGCCGTTATTTTTATTTATTACCCAGGGTCTCTCTAATGGAGTTAGTTTGAACAACTTTTCAAGTTCTCTTGTTTAAGTGATTTATTTAAAGCCAATATCATTCACTTATTTTCAGTTGAATCACTTCTGTATAAAATCGAGCCACGATATCGACTTACGTTTTGCTCTTGATTGCTTGTGTGATAACGAACCTAAAAAGAATACCCCAGTTTTGTCAACAATTACTGTACTAAAAACTGCCATTAAACTGAAATTGCAGATGGCCAGTGGATGTAAATGGATTGCATCTCCATTCTTTCAAGTTCTTCCTTTGGGTTGTGTTTAATGTTCTCCACGAAAGGAATCACATATCGCCCTTATAATGACGATAACTTCATTTATGTTTCAAAAGGTCTAACCACGGAAACAAGAAAACCAGTGCGTCGTTTGAAGTCTATGGACATCGTCACACTCACGAGGAACTCCTACGCCTTGTGTACGGCATTCTGGAGCAACTACTTCCAACTGTAGAACACGAGCTCTACGAAGAAGTTGATGGAGAAAAACCAAGCGATTCGAGCTCACTTCATCCCGAAGACTCTCCTTTGCTCCCTGGCTCCGTACAAATGCATCGAAAAGCAAACACATCGGATGAAAACGCAGTTTATATAAAGAATGATTTTGACCGTACACACTTCGTTAATGGCTTACCAGCCGAAATGGATCTGGACTTAAAATATTCTGATTTCGCTACCATCAACAAAAGCAACGGAATGGTCACAGAGAGCCACTCCCACTTTGCCCAACAGTTGAATTTCGGGGAACCGATACACAGTAATGGTGGTTTTAATATTTCCATGATGAAAATAACCCTAACAAGCCATGTTTCGCTTATAGAATCTACCTTCTTCGGATTCGAAAGAGTTAACTTTCGTTTTTTCGTCAAGTTAGTTGTTCCAAAAGCTAAGGCCACTTTTTCTGTTAACGAAAAGACGAATAGGGTGTCTTCTAATTCAACTCAAATGCCGCTTAATATTTCCTCACCCAGCCGACAACGCAGATCAGCCAACACCGTCCCTTGGAAAAAGGCGGGTCCTCAGAACTTAAGCGTCGAACACTCATTCACTGTGTTTGAGAAGAAAGTGATCGGACTTAATGTGAAGGGAGAGGGAATGGTTTGGTTGGAAAATGGCGACGACATGGAAATCGGAGTCAGTTTTGGTATTTCAATCGGAGGTGGAAAAGTACGGAATATATTTCACGAGCGGTACCAAAGAAAACAGCTGGAGGACGGACAAGATTTGAGTAAAGAATATCACTGGGGCATAGAAATAGTAAGTGTCTGCTTCTGTGTTGATTCTTAAAGGCCCACCTTCACCCAAACGACGTTGCGGTCGTTTGTTTTTGTTTTGAAATGCTCCATTGTTCATACGAGTGATCTGATTGGTTGCACGCGTTCAAGCGGCACAGAAAGTGATCACGGCGCGCACAGCATTTAGGGTGAAGGTGGGCCTTTAATTATTCGTTGCTGTTCACTTACATTGGTGTTGTATTGTAGAAATGAATATACGTAGCCAGGGTCTTACTTGCTAGTAATTATAACCAAGGATTGAGTGAGTTAGGCCGTGCGTCGGCGATAATAAGTGCTTGCATGCATGCATGCATCCATCTATGAAATGAATCAATGGGTCAATCAATTAAACATCAGTTGAAGGGTAAGGGGGAGAAAATGTCTGCGTGGATTTTAACGCATACATCACATCACCATTGCAGCAACTGTTATTTTCCTGAATTTGGTATGGTGATGGAACTCTATGGTGTGAATACGGAGTTATTATTTATTGAGAACAGTTTTATTTTGTGAAATTCAGTGATAAGCAGTCCAAACAGCCTCGACGAAACGTTTTCTCGGTTGTTGAGCCCTTACAATTTCTACAATGAAAGGACATCATTTCCATGTTTTTATGTTTTTATCTTTTACGCATACAACCAGTTCAATCCGAGACCTTCTCGATTGACCTTAATAACAAATTTTAAGCACATGTCTTTTTTTTCTCTACTTCCAAATAGCCCTTCTCTGTTCCTCTTCTCATCTTGAGAGTTGGAGTGGAATTCAGCCTTAAAGTTCAAGTGAATATCAAGTTGCAGTTTCCTCCGGATGAGAATTCACCCAGTCCTGTCAAGCTAGCCGTGATGGTGATTATAATATTTTAATTCCGCTAACTCCTCATTCCTTAATCCGGGGGGGACTTCTCCCATGAAGTAATTTGAAAGTTATACATCACCAAATGCCACCAATTGTACAACTTAATGTAATAAAAAGATTCTATAGAGCAAAACAGGAGCAGTAATTTGGAGATAAAGTGCAGGACTGCAAGCATTGGCGTACGGGAATAATTTTGTCGGGGGTGCTGAACTTTATTTGCCCGAATGAAAGTCGTGACGTCATGTTTATTTGTCATGATGATGATGATTCTAGCACTCGCCGACATTTTACTTTTCTACCGCTGTGAACGACTTGAGAATAAGCCTCTACATCTCGCATTCTTTGCACTTCACACGGTAACGATAAGATCTTTTACGAGACTTCGACGTGGAAGACATACTATTTAATCGACCACGACCAATTAAATACCAACCACACATGCAAGATGGTCGCCAAATGTTCTATTTAGGGCGCGCTTTTTTTGTAACCGTATTCTTGTCATTCTGAAATCAGAATACGCTAACAAAACTATGTTGTTTACATTCTCACACACGACAATTTTTCCAGGTACACATAGTTAAAGTAGAGGAAGAGAGAGAGGTGCAATAGTTTGAGGTTTTCTGTTTTTGGAATGGGAAGAATACGTAGAAAAGAAACGCGCCCTTAGTTTCAATCCCTGCGCGGTCTACATTATCATTCTCACCCGGCTTGGCGGACCACAACGCAAATTTGTCGTTCTATGCCTGTCGCATGCGGTGAGCATCTAATGGAGCTATCACATGAATGACATGATCGATGTAGTATAGAGCTCGGTTAGAAGGTTAAGTGAATAATGTGAGCTACGAAATAAAACAAATAAAATAAGACACTAAATCACAAAATAATTCAGTAATGTTACTGTGTCTGTGGTCGCCCAGTTTTGCCCGAATAATTAATGCTATAATTTTTACAACTGGGGGAGGGGGGGGGGGGGGGGTCTGCAGCCCCCCCCTCCCCCCCAGCCCCTCCCTCTCGTACGCCTATGACTGCAAGGATGGAAATGGATTAAAATTCATCAAATTCGATTTTGTGACAGGCGGTCAGGAAATCAAAATTGCCATTCTTGTTGAGTCTAGCAATTATTTTTTGATTAAGTTAATATTTCTTTGCACCCTCTGTCTACATGATTGTTTTTTTATGTTAATTTTCGGGTCTGATCCTGCAATTGGTTTACCTTGTTTACATTCTAAAAAACGGTCTTTGCCGTTTCACCCTGAAATGTGACTTGAGCTCAGATCCTTTCCTGCTTATTTTCCTCATCGCTTATGCTTTAGCCTGCGAATACAACCGCCATTCATCGCGCGAAATAACGCCCCTAGCGGCCGGAAGCGATGAGAGGCGGTTCAATTCGCCGGCTGTTAATGTTTTAGTAGCTTTACTTTTGCTGATGTTGCAAAATATAAGCCATGAAGTGAATTGCATATCAATGCCACATTATTTTTAATGAAGAAGAAAATTTATTCTTACCTTTTCTTTCCCTAAGTACTATTTATCACTACTTGTTAATTAAGACATCAAGCGCTAACTTTTATAACTTACTAGAAAAAATTGAAATAACCGCTTTTTTTCATCAGATTGAACCTTCTGCCGAAGTTACAGCAAGTATTGATGGATATGTGTCAGCATACTTAATCCGAGGAGGTGTGTACGGAGATGGCACATTAGTACGCGTTGATCTCCCTGTGACCCTATCCTACCAAGCAGCCCGTTCCCCTGGGAGTCAATGGTGTATGAAGCTGTCTACCCGCTTGACCGCTCTGGAGCTGAGTGCCGGCCTTTACTATCAGTGGCGGCACTGGTGGAAGTGGGGCACAAGGCATACTCTGTATCAGTTCGGTAAATGGGATGCCATAAAACGCAATTGGGAGGAGCTAGACAGATGCGGTTAGGCGCGAATTGTGCATCTTCCGGATTACGCAACTGAAATGATCCTTCACATGTGTTTATAAGTGAGTCATTTTAAGTAGATGAATGTTTTTATAGTCTAGCTGCTATGTGCCTTCTGGACATTTTTTACAGTAAATAGCATTTGATTATTAGGGTTGGCCAGATTGAAATTGGTTTAGGCTAAATAATCGGTCTTTTTTTTTTCTAAAAAAGCGCGAGACCGCTAACAAACTACAATAATTATGTCTTTACACCAGCCTTATAGTATGTAAAGCTTAAAAAGAAGTTAAATCGATCCAAAAGCAAAGTTTAATTTTTTTTGCACTTTCCTAACGTTTTAACTGAGTGTTTAGTTCTTTAAAATTAATGCGCAATATGGAGGGCTTAATTCAGGCATAAATTACAAGGAATGGAATGGGAATTAATATTACAAGGGGAGGAAAGGGGGTTTGAAAGAGAGGGCTCGATAGTGAAAGGGAGTTGGCTTGATTATAATGGGCTCCGCTTTACGGTAATTTTGGTTTATTGCGAGGAGACTGTCTGTTGTAAAATGTAAATCAGGAGTCCACGAATGATGCGCTTAGATCACTTTCCTTTTCAGGAATGATTGTACTTTGCTGCGATCAGCAATGACGGGTTTTCATTCGAGTGCATGTTTTAAAACCAAACCCAAGGTAATAACTTTGGTCAATCACAACAGACCCAGACTGAATCCAATAATGTCTCTTGAAAGAACTAAATGTCCCTCCTACCCCGAGCGCATGAAAACATATGCAAGCAAGTCGCGAAGAGATTTGTTTTTTGTCTTAACCAAAGAAAAAGCGAAATAATGCAAAACCAAGTTATGTCAGATTTAATCTTAGGAAAAATTTCGGGTTTCAATGGCTTTTATAGAGTGTTTTCACTCACGTGACCGGCGACCATATTGGGGTGCTAAAACAACAGAAAAAGTTTGAATAGAGCTAAAGTCCCATAGGATTCAATATGACCGCCATTTAGAACATGCCCCCAGTGTAGCTATGTCCCGTTCGGGTCCTAGGGGGTTAATAGAAGTGAAACGTCAAAATGTTAGTTGGTAATGTACTCAAAAAAGCATAGAGCTCCTCTTTACGTTAAGGCCCCTCGATTATAACAAGAAATATAAATTGGTGAAATTTACTGTAACGAGTCATGTCCACTGATGTTATTCACAATCTTTCAAGAGAGTGATGATGGGTGAACGAAAGTCCTCATTAAGGGCATGCAATATTTTTTTAAGATTTGGTATGATTTAGTGAATAAAGCCTGCATAAAAAATGTTCTGAGTTTTATTATTGTGAAGCATTTCCTGATCCCAATACACTATAAAATAGTTGTGTCATTTATTTGAATCATTCAGTTAGTAAATGAATTGCGTATACTTTTTGACCGCTTTGTTCTATGCCGGAGTTGGTTCGATGTATTAACGCAGCCATAGGTCAAAAATAGGACTGAAACAACCTCTTCCAGGGGATTATTTCACGGACCCCAGCAACACCAGAACCCATAATATTTGCCTTATCTTGTAGAGCACATCATAGCCTATCTATTACACGTAAAGTATTTCCGAAATATTGCAACATCGCAAAAACCTAACGGGGGTAGGGGTTGCAACAACCTCCACTCTCCCCCCTTGTACCGCACGGCGGGGGTATAAGTTTGCGTGTACGTCCGAGGGGTTAAATAATAAAAGGACATGCATATGGTCAAGTGCGGGCATTCATGGTTTAATTATTCGAGATTCGCAATTCGAACAACAGACTCTTTATCAAATGCGTCTGACTCATAAAATGAAACATTTTGACAGAGAAATATGATTGAAGGGTTGCTATTACAAGTAGACATCGGTCGGGGTGCAACTAATTTTGAATATATTTGGTCTCCTTTTCTGGAAAAGACCCCCGTACTATGTCAGTCGGAGCAGAGTCGACCACTGCCTAAGTCAGTTAGGCAGTCACGACTGAGTGTTTGTTGATAAGTATATTTTATGTCCATTTAATTTTATATTAGTGATATTTGTTAAGCAAGAGTCGTCTAGAATAGACGATTTCTTATTTTTCAGTTAGCTCGGTTTTCTTTGTTCTTTTCGGGTGAATATATTCAATAGCCCCTGACCATTATTAAAACAATGGAATATTTTCCTCTCAACATATTGCCCCCGACATATTCCCCCCGACATATTCCCCCCGCCATATTCCCCCCGACATATTCCCCCCGACATATTCCCCTCGACTTATTCCCCTCGACTTAGTCCCCTAATAATAGAATAACACAAACGGGAAGACAAAATAGGGCTTAACAAGGAAAACACACTATCATCAGTCAATATGTTTACATAAAAAGACAACTTCATCAATCTTATTCCTACATAATTAACTTGCCGGGTCGCGACCAAAAAGCGAAATATTGATAACATTATTCGATGGTATCTTACCGCGATTTAGGTTTCGGGTCTTCAATAGTGTATGACGCCTCGGTTTACGCTTGAACTTGAATATTTTCCAGCTGGTTTCCCTTGGAAACCACACCGATATCCACTCCATTGATCTTCGAAAGGTGAAAGCGGGCAGTTGGGTCATGGCGAGACCACGAGTACTGTTCATACATTTTCTTCTCTCTCTCTCCCTCCTTCCACTCATAACGAAGCAACGTGCTCAATGCAAATTTGGCAAAAGCAAAACATGTTTACCGTCTCGCTTCGTCATGTGCCGTGGTCCCAATGCGGTCTTGCGGAATCATGCTTTTTTGCATTTGAATTGAACGAAATGTCACTCTCCGAAAAATTAATAGTTTCTTTGTTTTAGAAAACCTCACAAAGTGAAAAATAAGCATGTTATTGACCTGTCCCTCGGGGATATGTGATATATTCCCCTCGTGGCGTTCCCTCGAGCTACGCCCTCGGGTACGCCACGAGGGGAATATATCGCATATCCCCTCGCTCCAGGTCAATAACGCTTATTTCCTATTTTAATTAATTACTACGCTGATTTCGGGCTGCAAAAAAGACTTATTTTTTTAGTTTTTAGTTTTTTTTTGACTTAGGAAATGAAAGGTTAGGCTTAATTAATTATGATCTCATTGCGTGCTGTAAGAATGAATTGTTTTCCAACTTTCTTTGAATTTGATGTGCCGGTGGATCTACTAAAACAGAACTTCTAAGGAAACAAGATTTAGTCACGGCAGGAAGATGTAATTAGTAACTCTTTATAGAACAGGACCAATAGTGGAAATGAGCTTCAATGCAAATTTGAAAGTTTCCGAGAGCAGGTTGTTAATTCGATTATTACGAGCTACATGAGCAAGAGCTCATAAATAAATAAATAACGGCTCTTGTCTTGACTGAATCTACTGCAAAGAGAAAAGGTATATAATAGACGCCATAAGCTTAACGACTGTCTTCCGTAACAAGATAAGAATTTTAATTAGTTAAACCTCCCAGCCATCTTCCCATCCTTCATAACGGCCGCCTCTCTACAATTACCGGGAAATTCTGTCCGATGGTGGCCGTTATAGGGAGGTTAGAGTGTAGTTAAAAACATTTTAAAATTAGCTAGATCTCTTAGAAACGGCCGAACCTTTTCCGACCCAGTCATTTTAATGAGTTAACACCGAGAGCTTAGCGCCCGCGCCTCTGATTCGAAAAAACGCTTGGTTACTAAGACTTTACGAATGCTCGAATGAATTGTCTTGAAAGCTTTGTCCACACAATATATGGAGAGAAACGACCACAAAAGACACAAGACTACTTAATGCGAACAATGGAATTTTTTTGAGGTAAATAAAACTTTATTTAGTCGAAATGCACTTTTCCTTAACCCATGGTTGAGCCTAAAAATTTAAACAGTTTTTTTTTGGGAAAATCAGAAAAAATATATGATAACAAACAATAATACATGTAAAACTGTTTTTATATAGCATTCAGACTGCGGAATCTCCTAAAATTTCACAAATAGCTGCCTGCACTGATTATATATTTATATAGAGGATGTGTATTTGCTTATTGTAGTCTTATTTTTAGACATAATTATGTGTTTCATTTCAATGATGTTTCTTATACATAAGGAAGGGACTACGTCCATGCAGACTGGTTGTTGGATCAGCAGCACGCACCTTTTCATCTTAAGAAAATAAGAACCCAAATAGCCCATATTTAGTAGGCACCAAATATATAAGAACCTTTTCAGACTAATTGGAAAAATCTAGTAGGTTCTTTACCGCGGAGTATACTGTATAGAGTCTGGCGTAAGCTACTTTTAAAAAAATCGTGCTAAGAGTCCGATCGATAAAACACCATCTCCAAGCGCGGCCAGCCTCGCTTTGGTTTGCATAGCCTGACACGCTTGTCCATCGCAGTTTTCACGGGCGACTCTCAAGTTCTGGGTTTATGCTGTTTGCACCTCCCGCTCCTTCTACCGCTTCTTTACACTTCCTTCCTTCGGCGCGGCCCACTTAACTGTGGTACGATACAGTGGTTACAGAAACAAACAAGTGTAACACCCAAGACGCTGAGCAAACTGAAACTGATACAACCGCTATTACATGGAACTTAGTAGATATACTCCATCCCGCGGGTAAATATATGACATTCTTGATGTTATTGTTTAATTATAGTTTCCGGGTTTAGTATAGTCAAACTGTGTCTCGTGCATTCTGTAGATTGATCTGAATGCTCGTCAGATGGCTTTAGGGGATCCGACGTGGAAACGCCAAGAGCGAAATGCGGCTTTGAAACCATTCTACAGATCAAAATAGACAAGGACCGTTCCGGCCGGGTTTCAGCGTTGTCAAGCAGCAAATGAATGCTGCAGCACTGATACTGTAGAATACTTTAGAATGCTTGTCATGTGGTTGTAGAAGACTGGATGAAGAAACGCTTTGAGCAAAATGTGGTTTTGAAACCATTCTGCAGATCATTACAGTCAAAGATACAAAGGAAAACCATTTTCCCCTGATGAATGCACATAAATTCGCCAAAACTGTAAGCTGTCACGAAAGCGTATTTCAGTGGATAAAGGTTTGGAATGATAATCATATGATGTTTTAAATAAAACATTTTTGTTTTCAACTAAAGTCAGCCTAGGGTTAACCAAAATCTTTCCACTGCGATAATATGCAGAGAAAGCACCGACATCAGTATAAATAGAGGACTTCATGATACTCTGTTGAAGAAGTAACACAAACAACTACAGTGTACAAATATGGCTACAAATTTTGAAATATGCGACGATCGCGCAAATCTTTACTTGTAAAGTTTCAACTCAGTAAAACGGCAGTAAATACCCTAACACTTACCTTCTGAATGCTTTAGAACATCCTTTGTCCTTACAAAGCTTTAGATACCAAAAAAAAAAACCCAATGCTGAGTTTGCGACTCCACGCGTGGTGAACTGACGTGCTGTCTCGCATTGCCATTCGGAGTGCGGATCTAGTTAGTAGTCAGACTGATCAAAGATTCCGTTGCCACAAAGGCGAACGATTTATTCAGTTTCAAACTTAGCCAACTAACATTTTGTCGAACTGTTAAATATTGTCTGGTGAGTGTTTTTTCATAGTTGTACGATAAGACCCGCATATCCAAGTACATCGATCCTCGTGTTGAAGCCAGTTGACTTTTTTTTGTAGACGATTATTGCTTTGTTGATACCGTTTCATTTTCGTCAATGAGTTGTACCATGAACAATATTTTGTTATTGTTTATACTTGTTTATATTGATTGATTGGTAACAATAACCCTCTATCTCGATCTTTCTGCATTTCTAATTAAAAATGCGAGACAAAGCACGTACAATGTACACTAAGAACAGAGGTTCACGTCAAAATTGATATGATTTCAATGAGTATTTACTGTATGTCCTTTCACGTCTTTTCTGATATACGACTGTCAGTTAACTTTTAGCAACTTCCAGACATAAAGCCAGCTACTCACGACGTAAATTCATACACACGTTTTTGGTGAATTAAGTTCAACGATTAAATTACCGTATTTTTTTATGTTGTTTCTGTATTTTCGGTTGCTCGCCTCTTGCGAGAGCGGTCATGTGAAACTGCCTGTTCTGCAGCGCATTCGGATTAAAAAAAAATTACTACATAAAGACCTTACCTGCTTATAAGTCTTTGAATACAGAGACAGTGGGGGCGAGAAAAAAAAAAGGTAACGAGCGAGGGAAGAAAAAACGATCGAGGACTAGGGGAGATGAAGCATACCGGTCTCAGCCTTGGTCGTGTTTCCAGTCAAAAGATGTCGCCGCTAAGTGCGCATGCTCAAGCGCAGAACATCGTTGTTGATTTGTTTTCTTGATTACATTTTATTCATCCACTGCATGATTTAAGCGATGAAAACTAAAGCAAAAATAACCGTTACAAATTCGGTATAAATAAGGCAAAAAATATACTGTGAACATGACAGATCTTATGAGGCAATTAGTTGTCCATATCTCCCTTCCCACACTAATTTGTGATTTAATTTCCTTGGGGAGTGGACTGTGAATCGCTGAACGACTGGGTAAAGTGACGCGATCCTAATTGCAGAATTTGTGTAAATGTCTCCCAAGAGCTTTTCCACTATGAAGCCACAAATGTGTTGTTGTGTTTGTGTAAGCGTGGTTGTCTCAGTGGCCTAGTGGTTAAGGCATCTGTCCGGTCATCAGGAGACCCGGGTTCAACTCCCGGCTGAGGCACTTTTTCACTCATAATCTTTGTTGTGAACATTTCTGTTCTCACTTTAACTGTCTATATATATATACACACTCGTTTTCAAAAAGGTTGACGTTTCAGAAATATATATAACTACATATACCTTTAGTATTCCCATCAAAAACGTCACCTATTAGATGGGAATACAAAAGGAATTTGTAGTTTATATATTTCTGAAACGTCAACCTTTTTGAAAACGAGTGTACAGCTATTTCAATTAACGTTGTCGGATGAAAACTTAAAGCCTACAAGCCAAGACCGCAAGATAGTGTGGATAGTTGTTATTAGCAATTGTGGTGAATTTATGCATATACATCCCATACTACCTTGCGGTCTTGGCTTTGAGCTTTTTTCATCCGACAACGTTAATTGAAATAGCTGTATACATATATACATATACATATACATATATACATATACATATACACATATACACATATACATATACATATACATATACATATACATATACATATACATATATATATATATGTTTTCACTTTGTGTTTGTTTATTCTTTATTTGACTGGTTTAAGTTCATTTGTGTTATATATATATATATATATATATATATATAGACAATTAAAGGGGCTATGTCGCGAGGTTTGGCCTAATTTTAGTAACTTTAATTTGCACTTTTATCTGTCAAAATTCTTTTGTTCGCTGATACGAAACAGGACTCGAAACGGAACCAGTGGTCATGTACACAAGAGCTATTGCTTGTTTTGATCTAAGTCCAACAATTTAATCGCTCTTTTCTCAAGCGAAACAAAATCAGAAAAATGTTAGGTTTATCTGTGGCGGTAAAGAAGTACAAAGCGAAGACTCTGGTACCATGTTAATATGCTGAAATGTACTATATTTAGCCAACAGAGAAGAAGAACCTTCGTCCATGACATTCCATGGTCAACTGATTTCTATCGCTGCTCGTACATATTGAGATATTTAGCCGTACGATTTCAGAATCGGAAAAATAACCGGGCCAAAATGAAGACAAATAGATTATTTACATATGTGAAAAATCTGAGACCATTTGGTGAACACAGCACTGCAGGATTAAATGGATTGGACGATGATGGCGTAAACTTGAAAAACAGCCACCGGACTTTTTTCAAGATTGGAGCTTGCGTGACACCTCGCGACATAGCCCCTTTAAATTGAGAAAAGAAATTTTCACAACAAAGATTATGAGTGAAAAAGTGCCTCAGTCGGGAGTTTTTAACCGGTTTTTTAACCGGTTCGTTGTTTATATGTAATTAATTATATATATATATATATATATATATATATAAATTATATATATATATATATATTGGGATATAAACAACGAACCGGTTAAAAACTTACATCCGATGTGTGACTCCAGAACAGAAATGGAAGGTTGAAAATCTTCCTACAGGATGCGATGGGATAGGGTAACTATATGAAAGATCTTGAAGTGCACTCACAAATACCGCAAGTGAAAAGAAAGGCCTGGGTCTATATGATGAAACTGAATTGAACATGGCGTCGCGCTAGCGTTTTTTGCATTGATTTGCGATCGCTCCAATTTGATACTAGTTGCGAGTTGTATGAGTCTTCATGGGTATTTCGAAATTTTGTCACTCTTTAAATAACATCCTTACCCACGCAATGGTTTAATTGTTTGCTACCCGTTCAAGAAAAACGTGTATCCCATGATATAGAACATTTAAGTGTTACATTTTATCCACACCAGGTAATTATGTATTTTCTGGTTGTACAAATTATTATGCTGACTACACTAAGAGGAATAGCAACTCTTTTCGAACATCAACTGGATTTTTTTTAACTTTGGAATATCTCCAACGGTTTAAATTGTGCATGTTATGTTTACTAAAAACATAACGGCTACCTTGTTATTTATATGGTTCAAAAATAATTTATGTTTTTTTCTTACTTTTTTCCCCGTTTCTCAGCTCTGCCGGCATGGATGCGAACAAAGATTCAGAGCCAAAAGCGGAGTTCAGCGATGACAAGAGCTATAGCTTTGTGGGGTAAAAGTCTTCCCGAAAGACTGCGATCGTTATTTCAGTTAAGTATCTTAACAGTAGTCCTGTTGCTGGGTGAGGTGGTTGCTGTGAGTGTGTATCTGTTGCGCTGAGAAAAACGACGCCAACTGAACCGACCCCAACTCGTCTAGCAGAAGTCAATTTAGAAGAAGGCGAAACTCTGACATACAAAGTGGACCAGCGCATAGAGATATCAGGAAACAATGAACCGAATAGTGTTTCCTTTTCCGCTCTTCCCCGCCGCTTTTTGAGAGCGTGAATTAGCAGACTAGTCTAAATTCGGTACTCACTGTGTTCGAGATAGTGATAAGACTGATCATGAAACTTGAGTCCAATCTATATATTATCGGTTCCTTATATCTTTACAGCTACCATCCGTTCTTTGGTTAGCATTCGGGTCCTTAACAAGACGTTCGAGGAGTACTGGTTTCTAATGAAATTCAACCTGTCGAACTTGGATGGAAATGTGGATTTACGAGACGTCAAAAAAGTAATCGATTACTTCCTGGTTCGAATGGAAACTGATTTAAAGTTAGTAGCAGTAGGCTTTCTTCTGTATCCTGAGGCAGATTCAAGGATAACATGGTTAATTTTCAATAATAAAATTTTCAACGCGATTCGTAAAATACCTATTAAACAGTATCACAGAAAGTACGGCTTAGTTGTTCCATGGGAATTATTAATCCGGAAGCTAAGGGAGGACTCCTCTTTATTGTTCTATGTGTTCTATGCGGCCCCGAAGGTAGCCTGTGAACAGGCTTCTTTTTGGGGAATTGGGTTAGGTTAAAATCGGCGTCCGATTTTAACTTAATCCAATTCCCCAAAAAGAAGCCTGTTCACAGGCTACCCCGAAGGGTATGGCCTTTTAGCTTTTTCGGTCGGAAAATGTTATAGAATTTAAAGGCCCACCTTCACCCAAAAGACGTTGCGGTCATTTGTTTTTGTTTTAAAATGCTCCATTGTTCATACGCGTGATCTGATTGGTTGCACGCATTCAAGCACGAATTTCGTGTTACACGAAATTCAGCACAGAAAGTGATCACGGTGCGCACAGCATTTTGGGTGAAGGTGGGCATTTAAAAATTTAGGTCTGGAAACGTGTTTTTTGCCTTTTGTTCAGATGTTTTCGCGTAGGGCAGTGGGGAAGGGAGGGGGGGGGGGGGGGGGGGGGGGGGGGGGGGAGAACTTTAATTTAGGTGGATTTAAGGGGTTAGTTCTTCTAAAAAAGGGAAGGGAAATAAAATATTTAGGACCGCACACCCTACTATTGGATAATTATCAGCCGTTTTTTTTTTTTACCTATTACCCAGGGTCTCTCTAAAGGAGCTAGTTTGAAGTAATATATCAAACATGGGACACAGTGTTTCATCAGATTTGCAAACACGGCGAAGTGGGTTGAAAAACGAGGCGCAGCCGAATCGTTTTGACCCACTTCAAGGTTTTGGAAATCTGATGAAATACTGTGTCGAATGTTTGATATTACTTCTCAAACAAAATGATTTTAGAAGGAGAAATTAAGGATGCAAAAATGAGGAGACAGTGTTGATCTTAGTCAACTCGTAATAAAACAAATTAATACGGAACAGCGACATTAATTGATTTTGTATTGTTATGGATGTCGGTATTCTAAACAAGCCAATCACGAACTGTTGGACGTAAAAGTGGAGGAAAGGCGCGGTTGTTAGTTAAAATAGAATTCACTTCAAGTGATAGCCTGCATAGCTGGCGGGTTTTTTTGCGTGCGATGCTGAATTCGCGAGCGGCCAAGCCGCGAGAAACCGGTTTCTCACGGCTTTGCCGCTCGCGAATTCAGCATCGCGCGCTCGAAACTCGCGGCTTCGCCGCTCGCGAATTCAGCATCGCGCGCAAAAAAACCGCCAGCCATGCAGGCTATTCCAGTGAAAGCTTTCGTGATGAACACTTTCTCATCAGTAAGCAATCATTATCATAGCATTGTCGGTCCGAGTGTTCTACTGTGTTATTATATACGATAGTAAAACTGAGGCGAACTTGATGTTTATAAAAACATATTGGTTGTTTGCACGTCGGCCACGTTGGGGGTCAGAACATTGAAATTGTCATCCTTTGGGAATGAAACTATTTTTATGCAAATGATTTGATATATTGTTTTTGACCCCCAACATGGCCGACATGCAAACCACCAATAGTTGAGCCAATTCAAGGAAAAACGGAATGAAGATAATTTTAAATGATTTTAAAGTTTTTTCGTGACAACATTTTATCCCAAATCCTAACTTAAAGAAAGATTGGGTGATAAAATTCGAAAAATCGAAGAGTCAAAGAAGATCTGATTAATCTGTCAAAAGTGTATTTTCATCGTTAGACAACGGACTGCCATGTCTACGAATGTTTATCGGACAAGACAAAACATTATCAGCATTTATCACGATTCCACTCGCCTGTTATGGCAATAATATCAACAAACTCGGAAAATGATAGGAGGCTATGAATAGCACAATGCAAAAGAGGAACCAATTGGCCCGTGGCGGAACCATCCACTTTCCATTTGAAGGTACCGCTTATTGAGAAGGTAGTCATATATAACAGAGGTTTCACTTGCTGTAATTTGGTTTGTGTAACTTAACGTTAACGTTACGAAACAAAGGTATCAGTCAATCTTATCTTATCACTTATCGAAGAGTTAGACATAGAAGGTAAGCTTTTCAGAATGTAAAATAATGAATGCATATGATTTTATGTTTTATGGTCATGAAGGCTGAAAGAAGTAATATATCAAACACGAGGAACAGTGTTTCATCAAATTTCCAAACACCGAGAAGTGGGTTTGAAAAACGAGGCGCAGTCGAGTTTTTTTTAATCCACTTCAAGGTGTTTGGAAATCTGATGAAACACTGTTTTGAGTGTTTGATATAGCTTCTCAAACTGATCGTTAAATGCGGAGAAAACGAAGAAATAAAATCGCCAAAATCTAATGATGCAAGTTAAGAATGATTTCAAAACCTCCTTCACGGTAGTGATTTCCTTGGTTCTCGTCATGAATTATTACTGCATTTGAGAAGATCTGATTAATCTGTCAAAAGGGTATTTTCTTCATTTCGCAACTAGCATGCCATATCTACGAGTGTATTACCAGAAAACAATTCAGTGATATAATCCGGGCGCTTTTAAACTGTGACTACAAAATTGCGTCTAAAGCAATAGCTAACAGAATGAAACGAGTACTACCTAATATAATTAATTATGATCAAAGTGGTTTCCTGAAGGGCCGCTCTATTACAGAGAATATTCTAGCCTGTTCCAGGCTCCGAGATAGTGGGGAACGCGCGAAGTAAAAAAAAAAAAGAAAATAAAAACACTGGGAAACAGGCTAAGAATATTCTACTAATTTAGTCATAAATTTTGCTGAACACAATGCAATGAATACAAGGCGAGGCAAAACCCGGACTTTTGTTGTTTATAGACTTTGAAAAGGCGTTCGAAACCTTGGAGTGGTAGTTTATAGAAAAAATCCCTTCAACACTTTAATTTTAGGAACACTCTAATTAAATGGTTTAAACTGTTTTATAATTTCGTCACCAGTGCAATACAAAATCAACAGTTGGGTCTCGCACCACTATCAGCTAAGTAGAGGGGTAAGACGAGGTTTCCCACTTCTTCCTACCTTTTCATTATCGCCACTAAAAAAATGGAAAACTCTATCAGAGCCGATAAGAGTATTAAAATACTCTTATCGGCTCTGATAGAGTTTTCCATTTTTTAAAGAGGAGCATAAAATCAGCAAATTTGCGGATGATACGACGCTGTTTCTAGATGGATCAGAAGAGTCCTTCCAATAGAATTCTATTGACATCCTAGACCTTTTTGGCACCTTTTGTGGTTAACTATAAATAATAGTTGCTCAAAGAATAGACGGCCTAATAAAGAGCATAAGTTGAATAAGATTTTTTATAATTATCGCGTCTAAAAATCTTACTTGTGCCGGGCTGTGAAATTCGGTAAATTATAGTTTCCTTCGTCATAGCCTACGTTATTTATTTCAGTCCGGCTCTGTTTTCCATTCACGCGAAAAGGGTTTTGAATAATATTCGGCAGGTGACACAAAAGCTCAAAGAATGCCGATGAATGTTTTCGCTCAAACTAAACTCCAACTGCGAGCGTTGAACAATGACAATCAAGATCAATTCCCTTACTCTCTACGATTGGCTTAAACGATAAGTCACTTAATTGGATTTTTAAACATAGTCAATGTTAGCGTCTGTAGCAACTATGGCTTCCAACGGCGAGCCAAAAAATGGCTTATGAGGGCACAGGCAGCCCAAGCTCAGTATGTGGCGGTTCTTTGATATCACGTAACGAATGATTTGTAGACTTTGTATGTCGTTTGGTTGTGAGTGGAAACGACAACCAACGACATCGCAAAAACTCGTAAGCCACAAAACCGTCTAAAATGGACACAATTTGAGCCCAAATTGCATAAAAGACACAACAAAAACCGAATGTGATTGAAGCACATCAAAGGTGCGTTTGCAGAGTTTGAACTGTAAGACTGTGTTTCATGCATTGAGCCGAATTTTAAACTGAAAAGAGCGTAAGGTAAGCACTGCATCAACAAAACCTAGAAACGAAAACGTATTTTTAAAGTAGCTACCACTCTGGACATTCAGTCCAACTCAGAGTGAGGTTCCATGCATAATCAAGTTTGTATCTGGTTTGACAAGGAAGGTAATCTAGACAATCTTTAATTGAATTTTCATTATTTTACAAATCATTCCTGTTTTCTTCCAAAGCACTCATGTACCGGTAAAAATCGTTTCCTCGTTGTGGATGTGATTTGTAGTTGATAAGGCCCGATTCCTGCCTTGCGAAGATGAGTACTCCCAGCGGTTGCAGTTAAGTAAACGAAAGTGGTTGTGCTAAAAGACGGAAATGATTGAATATAAAGCGTGCCGGTATCCTGATACTTCCGCCTGCGACATTCGTTGAGAATGCTATGCGGCTTCGAAGGTCGTAATCAGTAAAACGAGTTTGCTTTGATATACAGTGTGTGAAGTTTTCCAAAAAAATCACTTATCGATTTATTTAGCAAAACGCTCCCCATCTACAATCAAAGAACATATAAAGTTATGCAAGAAACTGAGACCGAATGAAGAATGAATAAATCTACAAGTTTGAGATAGGAAAATCATAAGCGCAATTTGAAACCCCATCTTAATTAGCATAGAGTGGCCATTTCATTCGTTCGCTTTTTCTGTATTGTTGAGCTGAACTTTAGTAGGCTAAGATTTGCTACATTATAATAAAATAATTTAAACGTTTTTAAGTAAACTGTCCTACTGCGGAAAGGAAAGTGAGAAGAAATCGTGGACGATTTGGGGATATTACGCTTTAAGTGTTCAAATAACCTTGTAAACTGCTTTATGACATTAAAAAGATAGTAGCCACTCTGTTATATTGATAAAAGTGAAAACAATTGACGTTTCTATTCACTCACCGTTCCTCTCACAGCTTTTTTTCCACATTTGCCAGCTGAACCAAACAACATAGCTCTGCTCGCATGGAGACGAACAAGGAATCAGAGCCAAAAGTGAAGTTCAGTAAACTGTCTTCCCGAAAGACTAAGATCGTTGTTATCAGTAACCTAGCAGTAGTCCTGTTGCTGGGAGCGTTGGTTGCTGTGAGTGTGTATTTTGCGCTGAGAAAAACCACCCCAACTCGTCTGGCAGAAGTCAATCTAGAAGAAGGCGAAACTCTAACCTATAAAGTGGACAAGCGCATAGAGATAACAGGAAACAATGAACAGAAGGGTATGTTAGTTTTTTTTCTATTTCACGGCATTAATGTTTTTACTCTTTCATTCTCTTATCTAGAGTCTGCTTATCTATTGGTCAGCAAAGGAAGCAGCGAGAGTTTAAGATACTTGACCGGCCTGCCACTCAAATGTAAAGGTCCCCACTTAATCTAACCACTGAGTGATGCTTTTATGAAAGTAGACAATCACTAACCTCTTTAATTCGGGCTCTCGGATAGTAGAGTCGCTAATCTAATAAATAAATGAATAAATAAATAAATAAATAAGTAAATAAACCCCAGGGATCCGCGAGAGTTTAATTTTTAACCAGGGGTGTCAAATTACCCCCGCGCTATTGAAGGGAATCAAGAACATTCCTTTGTTGTTGTTTTTTTTCGCGCTCGCGATCGTTTGTTGCTCTAGACAATCACGTACGTACATCTGCGGGAACTCATTTACTCACTGTGTTCCAGATTGTTCAAAACTAAAACAACTGTGTTATGAATTCCATATAGTCCTCCCCGCTATAAAATCATTTTGCTATGTTTTTGCAGCTACCATCCGTGCGATAGTTAGCATCCGGGTCCTTAACAAGACATCCGAAGAGTACTGGTTCTTAATAAAATTCAATCTCTCCTACCTGGATGAAGATGTGAACTTAAGAGACGTCAAAACAACAACCGATTACTTCCTGGTTCGACTGCAAATTGATTCGAGGTGAACATTTTAATAACATATTTTAAACGCGATTCGTAAAATACATAATTTTTCTATTACTTTTCTGAAACACTCTAATTGTTTAGCGTGAGAGAAAGTACTACTTAGCAATTTCACGGGGAATGATTAAGAGTAGATTTCTATATATTAAGTATCTTGTTATGCGCGGTCCCGTGTGTTGCTTTGTTGTCAATGTAACGTCACTTATGTTTCAGAGCCCCAAACAACAAAACCAGTGAGTCGTTTGAAGTCTATGGACATCGTCACACTCACGAGGAACTCTTACGACTTGTGAACGGCATCCTTAAGCAACTACTTCCAACTGTGGAACACGACCTCTACGAAGAAGTGGATGGGACAAAACCAAGCGATTCGAGCTCACTTGAGCCCGAAGACTCTCCTTTGCTCCCTGGCTCCGTAAAAATGCACCGAAAAGCAAACACATCGGATAAAAACGCAGTGTTAATAAAGAATGATTTTGACCATACAGACTTCGTTAACGGCTTACCAGCCGAAATGGATCTGGACTTGAAATATTCTGATTGCGCTTCTATTAACAAGAGCAACGGAATGGTCACAGAGAGCCGCTCCCACTTTGCCCAACAATTGAATTTCGGGGAACCGATACACAGTAATGACGGTTTTAATATTTCCATGTTGAAAATTACCCTAACAAGCCATGTTTCGCTTATAGAATCTAACATATTCGGATTCGTGCAATCCGAAAGAGTTAACTTTCGTTTTTTCGTCAAGTTAGTTGTTCCAAAATCTAAGGCCACTTTTTCTGTTAACGAAAAGCCGCAAAGGGTGTCTTCTAATTCAACTCAAATGCGGGCGATTAATATTTCCTCGCCCAGCCGACAACGCAGATCAGCTAGCGCCGTCCCTTGGAAAAAGGCGGGTCCTCTGAACTTAAATGTCGAACACTCATTCACTGTGTTTGAGAAGAAAGTGATCGGACTTAATGTGAAGGGAGAGGGGATGGTTTGGTTGAAAGATGATGACGATATGGAAATAGGAATCAGTTTTGATCTTTCAGTCGGAGGTGGAAAAGTGCGGCATATATTTCATGAGCGGTACCAAAGAATAAATCAGCTGGAGGACGTACAAAATTTGAGTAAAGAACATCACTGGGACATAGGAATAGTAAGTGTCTGCTTCTCAGTCGCTTCTTAATTATTCGTTGCTGTTCTAAGTGTCACACTTGTAGTGGTGTTCTATGCTAGAAATGAATATACGTAGCCTTGGTCTCACTAGTAATTACAACCATGGATTGAGTGAGTTATGCCGTGAGTCGGCGATAGTAAGTGATATGGTCATGCATCCATCCATCCATGAAATGCATCAATGAGTCAATCAATTAAACATAAGTTGAAGGGAAAAGGGGGAGAAAATGTCTGCGTGGATTTTAACGCATATATTACATCATCATTGCAGCAGCTATTAGAGCAGTTTTCAATTGACTGTCGAAAGTAATTACACAATTGCTTTGGTTTTGCATTGCTACGCTTTGTGATTGGCTAAAAAATCTCGCGCCACTTTCTCGACCAATCAGAAGTAAAACCAAAACCAATCGTGACTTGCTCGCACGCGTTTTCCCGCGCTTGGCGCCCGCGACATGTAATTGCTTCGAGCTCTGATTGGTTCATTGGATTGTTTACGACTGCTGTGATTGGTCAGAGTAATTACTTTGGTTTTGGTTTTACCACACTCAATTGAAAACTGCTCTATTTTCCTGAATTTCAATTGGTAAGGTGATCGAACTCTAGATCTATGGTGTGAATACGGAATTATCATTTATGGAGAAAGGTGTGAAATTCAGTGATAAGCTAGCAACCTCGACGAAACGCCGGTTTCCTCGGTTGTTGACCCCTTACAATTTCTACAATGAAAGGACATTATTTCCATGTTTTTTTATCTTTTTATCGTTATCAGACCATGATCATGCATAAAACCGGTTAAGGCTGTGAGACCTTCTCGATCGACCTAAATAACACATGCCTTTTTTTCTCTACCTCCTTAGCCGTTTTCTGTTCCTGTTCTCATCTTGAGTGTTGGAGTGGAATTCAGCCTTAAAGTTCAAGTAAATATCAAGTTGCAGTTTCCTCCGGATGAGAATTCACGCAGTCCTCCTGTCAAGCTAGCCGTGATGGTGATTATTAGCTATTATTACAATTATACAACTTAATGTAATAAAGATTCTATAGAGCAAAACAGAAGCAGTAATTTGGAGATAAAGTGTAGGACTGCAAGGATGAAAGTGGATTAAAATTCATCAAATTTGATTTTGTGACAGGCGGTCAAGAAATCAAAATTGCCATTCTTGTTGAATTTTGACTTTTCTAGCAATTATTTTGTGATTAAGTTAATTTTTCTTTGCTTTCGTCACTTTAGGCGATTTTTTCTTCATGTTTTAAGATAACAAAGCAAGCATAAAGCAAGCTCCTGCCATAATAATTTAATAAACACGATTTGTCAGCGCTATCCTCGAGACAGTGTCTCTTTCTGACCGACCCAGCGCCCTTTGTCTTCATTATCGTTTTTCTCTGTTATCGGGACTAATCCTGCAATTGGTTTACCTTGTTTACATTCTAAAAAACGGTCTTTGCCGTTTCACCCTGAAATGTGACTTGAGCTCAAATCCTTTCCTGCTTATTTTCCTCATCGCTTATGCTTTAGCCTGCGAATACAACCGCCTTTCATCGCGCGAAATAACGCCCCTAGCGCCGGGAGCGATGAGAGGCGGTTCAATTCGCCGGCTATTAATGTTTTAGTGGCTTTACTTTTGCTGATGTTGCAAAATATAATCCATTAAGTGAATTGCATATCAATGCCACATTATTTTTAATGAAGAAGAAAATTTATTCTTACCTTTTTTTTCCCTAAGTACTATTTATCACTACTTGTTGATTAAGACATCAAGCGCTAACTTTTATAACTTACTAGAAAAAATTGAAATAACCGCTTTTTTTCATCAGATTGAACCTTCTGCCGAAGTTACAGCAAGTATTGATGGATATGTGTCAGCATACTTAATCCGAGGAAGTGTGTACGGAGATGGCACATTAGTACGCGTTAGTCTCCCTGTGACACTATCCTACCAAGCAGCCCGTTCCCCTGGGAGTCAATGGTGTATGAACCTGTCTACCCGCTTGACCGCTTTGGAGCTGAGTGCTGGCCTTTTCTATCAGTGGCGGCACTGGTGGAAGTGGGGCACAAGGCATACTCTGTATGAGTTCGGTAAATGGGCTGCCATAAAACGCAATTGGGAGGAGCTAGACAGATGCGGTTAGGCGCGAATTGTGCATCTTCCGGCTTACTCAACTTAGGGTCGGCTAAAGACAATTAATGGTCCTTCACATATATTTATAAGTGAGTCATTTTAAGTAGATGAATGTTGTTATAGTCTAGCTGCTATGTGTCTTCTGGACACTGTTTAAAGTAAATAACATTTGATTATTAGGGTTGGCCACATTGAAATTGGTTTTGGCCGCGGCTTTGTTAAACACCGTCTAAACTTCATTAAAATAACCGGTCTTTTGTTTTTCTAAAAGAAAAACGCGAGACCGCTAACAAGCTACAATAATTATGTCTTTGCACCAGCCTTATAGTCTGTAAAACTTAAAAGTTGTTAAATCGATCCAAAATCAAAATTTAAATTTTTGCACTTTTCTAACGTTTCAACCAGTGTTTAGCTCTTGAAAATGAATGCGTAATAGAGAGGGCTTAATTCAGGCATAACTTACAAAGATATATATGGAGTGGGAGTTAACATTACAAGAGGAGGAAAGGGGGGTGTCAACACTTATGTCCAGAAATGCAGGCAAGTATTGTTTAACGTATACTTCATATTTGACAGAGTTTTTCGTCGTTTTCATATGTGTGTTTTAGTAAACGTTAACGTTATAGGTGAGGACTCTTTGTGATGCCAGTCATGGGGTAGCGTGGCCCCCCTCTGCCTGCATTTCTGGACATCGGTTTCAAAGAGGGGGCTCTATAGTGAAGGGGAGCTAGCTTGATTATAATGGGGTCTTTACGGTCATTTTGGTTTATCGGGTGACTGTCTGCAGCAAAATAGAAACAAGGGTTGTTTTAAAACCAAAAACAAGGTAATGACTTTGGTCAATCACAACAGACGCCGACTGAATCCAAAAATTTTCTCTTGTAAGAACTTATGCCCCTCGTTGTCCCGAGCGTAAGAAAACACGTGCAAGCAAGTCACGAGGCGATTTGTTTTCTGTTTTACTGAATAATTAGATGAGATCTATGACCGTAGTCTAAAAGGCAGTTGGAAGCGCGAAACATCCGCCCCACCCCCTTCCTCCTTCCCAACCGATTTGGTTGCGGCTATGTTCCTTTCGAAACCTAGGGGGGTGAACGTAAAGTGAACATTAAAAATGTCAGTTTGTAAAATACTAAAACAAAACATAGAGTTTCCATTGAAGTTAAAGCCTTTAGATCGGAAAATGCAAATTGGCTGAATCACGGTAAAGCGTCCTGTCCACTGAAACGAAAGTCCTTGTAAACTGGACTTGCAATATTTTGTAAGAATTGGTGTGATTCTGTGAATAAAGCCTGCCCAAAAAAATTGTTTTCAATTTTATTATTGTTAAGCCATTTCCTGATCCCAAGACACAATACAATAGTTGTGTCATTCGATCGTCTGAATCATCATGAGTTAGTAAAAGTGGACTGGACAACGTATGTTTTGAATACTTAGTTGTACGAATTCGTTTGATGTATTTACGCAGTCATTGGACAAAAATTAAACAACTAAAACAACTTTAACTAGAAGGAATTTTAAGACTTCTAAAGTAGAAAAATCAATAAGTTCTGATTTTTGCTTAACCCTATCCAGACCGGGCTCTTTTTGACCGTCTGGGACCGGGGGGGGGGGCTCCAGAAGACCCCCTATGTAACTTTGAAACCGCTTATGCTATAGCCACCAAATTTACACAGGATAATGTTGTCATGAATTCTTTTAAGTACAGATCCTTTGTGTCATAATGACGTAACGTGACGTCATTATGACGTCATATAGTCGATTTTATTGGCTAAAACAGTCTTTCATCAATATTTTCTCAATTTTGAACATATAACAACAAGACTTTAACAGCTACCTATTTAATAAAAGTCTTATGTTTAATAACACTGTTGGTGTTGTTAACAATAACAGTGACGTCATTATGCCGTCATATACAATGAAATAACCAACTGAAACGTTCTATAAGGCATATCTCTGAAACAAACGGTAGTGTCCATACCAAACTTTCACATATTGATGCAGGAGTAAAAGTTAATGAATTCGTACACTTTGTTGCTATGGTAACAGCATGTGACGTCATAGAAGTGATGTGTACATTTTCTTAAAAACTGGAACAGTTAACTTTGCAAATTATGGCTTTTCATGTACGTAATGAATTTAAAAAAGTTTTCTCAAGTGAAAAGGACATTTTTATGATATTTTGACAATAAACGTTTAGAGATAATGGAATTACACAGACACGTTATATACTAGAAATAAATTTCCCATTTTATCGTCCGCCATCTTGGATCCGCCATCTTGAATTAGTCTAAACGTGTTTATTTCGGTAAAAAAACACCGAAAAATAAAGCAAATGGACTGGTAAAGCTTAGTTTATTGTGGGAAAATGTTATACAATCCAAAATATGAACAATAATAATATTATAGAGAAAAACGACCTTTAGTAAAACTTCGATCCGCCATCCTGGATTTTGACATTTCATATTCCACGTTTTCCTAAAATTACCGTTAATTAACCTTAATTAATAAACAAATATACATAATTTGATCAATTATCGCTAAATTAAGTGGAAAATATTAATTCAATAAGAAAACTTTGAAATAATATTAATTAAAGCGAAAAATGCTAATTTTGTAAAACATAGGTGTCAAAAAGCGGTTGCTATAGAAACGTCAATGTCGGTGGACAAAGGACGCTAACGTGAAAATGTTTCCAGATACATTTTAGGAAAAGTCACCAAATTTGGTGGTCATTGCATCAACCGTTTTAAAACGACACAACTTCAAAGTTCGAGCGGGCTCCAAAAGTCCCCCCCCCGCCCGGTCTGGATAGGGTTAAGAGTAAGACTCTTTCATTTATTAGTAGCTTTGTTTTATTCAAAAGGTGTAAGTTACATCTCCCGCGTTACTGTCTCTGTCGGCCAAAGCAAAGTTGCCTGGCTGCTAATTCGAACTAGTTGACTGCGAGAACTCCATGGTAGATGGCGTTAACAGAAAGGTGGCATGCAAATCATGGAAGAACGGGCGAGTTTAAAAAGATCCGCGCCTATTCCTTTTCTAAGTGAATGTATTATATGCCAGGGGTCAAAAAAGGATATCCTTTTCAGTGCAACAGAGCAAGGTTTGCGTTCATTGAAGGAATCATCTGACGAGCGAAGAAAATTGAGAGACACTGCCAACACAGAAACAATAGACAGAATCTTAAATGCGACTGACACGAACCAAGCAGAAGAATTACACTGGCACAAGAGCTGCTATGCACAGTATACTGATAAGGGTAAGATGAGTAGATTAAGAAAATCACTAGGTTCTTCAAATAAGCTTTCGCCACCTGGACTAACTGCAAGTTCAGCACTTCGTAGCAGAACTCTCCCAACCAATTGGAAACTATGCATGTTTTGTCAACACGAAGAAACGCCAAACAAATACTGTGTTCAGTAACAACTTTTAAAATGAGTCAACAGATCCTTGAGGGAGCAAAGTGCGAGCACAGTCTTTCCTTGCGTTTGGCTAGTGTAAATGACCTGATCGCCGCTGAGGGCAAATATCACTTAAATTGCTACAAAAAATTCCTGAGAAATGTATCTCGGTCAAGTAATGTGGCAAAAGAAGATAGTGGAACAGTGTTGTTGTGGCTTATCAATGAGTTGAAACAGTCTGCAGAGCAAGGCCATATTTTGGAGCTTAAGGAGGAGTGGCTCCGTCCCTAGCTACGGAACAAGCCATTGACATCCCACCCTCATTTCAAAGTCGGATGACCACATTTAAGGAATACATCGCACCACATGTTGCAGACGTTTATGAGTTTGTTTTTCTTCGTAATGAAGCGATTCCTGAGCGCCAAACAGTGTTAGTGCCTATTAAATTCTGCAATATTCCCGTCGCACAACTTTTGAATCAGCAAATTAAGTCAGAGCCTGCTATCCCCGTTTATCAACCTGACGTAAAAGATGATTTTCTTTCCATGGTGCATTTAGCATTGAAACTTAGCTCTGATATATTAGAGCAGCCGACACACAAGGGCCTGAACGTCTGCAAGGAAGATGCTATCGCTTGTGTCCCAGAGAGTTTGTACATGTTCGTAAGGCTTATGCTTGGTGGACAGTCTCTCCTTGAGAATGGACTGAGTGATTGTGATGACGTTGACAAGGTAGACGGCAGTGACGTTATTGATCACGATGGTGATAATGATGATGATGATGATGATGATGATGATGATGTTGATGATGATGAAGAAGAAGATGATGACAAAGAAGATGACGTTGGCCTGGAGGGTGGCCTAGATGGGGATAATGTTGCTGAAGACGACGAAGTAAACCAGCCTAACAAACGAAAAAAAGCTCGCTTGAGAAAACAAGAGCATCTAGATGAAACTAGGGTGCTTAGCATCATTCACACAGGATCTGGTGTACAGTGTGACTGGAGGCCGGAGGTGGACACCTAAACACATCGGTCTTGGCTGTAGTCTTCATCAGGCGACACGATCGAAGAAACTGGTACAATTGTTTCATAATGCTGGTCATGTAATTAGCTACTTGGACGTTCGTCGAGTCGATACTGCGCTCGCCAAGCACACTTTCAACAATGAACCCAGAAAATGGAACAGTGATCCCTTCAAATCTAGCCGAAGGACGCTTTATTCATTTCACTGCCGACAACATAGACATCAACGTGGGAACACTTGACGGGCAAGACACATTTCATGCAACACAGTATGCAGCCTGGCAGAGAGGTCCAGAATCAGTTAGCATCCTCCCGAACATAACACCGACAAAGAGTGCGACCCTCAAAATCCTAGATGAGATGAACGCTATCTTGCCTGCTACATCAGAGAAGGTACAGCCGAACCGCAGTTCAAAGGAGTTAAAGAGGAATGGTTGAATCAACCAATTAAAGATTGCCCAACGGCTTTAAAGGCAGAAGCAACAGATATGGCGTTTTTTTTTTCAGTTGGGTATATGCCAATTGTATTGGCTCCAGCGCATGATGTTGTCACTTTAAACACAATCGTACAACGAATCATAGAAGTTGCTGAATCGTTTAATCAGAAGCACGTTGGTTTGACGGTTGATCAAGCTCTTTTTCCAATACTCATGGAACTGAAATGGGACGTACCAGTTTTTACAACGAAGTTCTCATTCCTCGACTTGGAGGACTTCACACATCCATGAATTTTTTAAAGGTACTAGGCCAGCACATCCAAGACTCGGGACTTCCGACCATCTGGATAGAAAGCGGTATCTTGGGTCCACGAACCTTAGAGCGCGCACTCTCAGGCAAAGACTACAACAAGGCTACTCGAGTTCACAAGATCACTCTTCAAGCAATGTGGCAACTGCTTTTGCCGCAAGTTTTAGTCTACATAGAAGAGAACGACAACGAACTGATCCAAATTATTCTTCAGAACTCTATTCAGTCCAATGAGGAGGGAGTGAACCTGCTTGACCTGCTGACATCTGATAGATACCGCAACCTACTTTCATGATTCATCGCCGTGAAGAAGGGGAAGAATCCTAATTTTAACTTCTAGTTGCAGTACATGGATATGGTCCGCATCCTATTCCTGTTCATCAGAGCTCAAAGGGAGGGGGAATTGGGGCTTACACCTTTACACCTTTGGCAAGATGCTGCCATTTTTTCATCGGTACGATCACACCAATTACGCACGATGGGGTCCTGTGTACCTTGCGCAAATGATGCAGCTTCCAGAAGAGGTCCAAACAGAGTTTGACAAAGGAAATTGGGTCGTGAAAGGTTCAGCTCGACGATTTAATCAAGTTGATCCCGATCAAAGTCAATAGTGGCTTAATGGTACGGGAAAGAGGGGCGGAGGAATAGTTGGGATTACAAGGACCACATCGGCACTGTTTAGATGGACTTTGTCATATAACCTTCGCGCGCATATCGCTGCCTTAACAAGGAAGATGTACCATGTCAACGATGATGACGAGATAACATGCAATGAGTCTAACCCGTCAAGGAAACTGCGGCATAATTCTGATGAGAGAAAAGTGCTCGAGTTACTACATCAAGTAAACATTTTCAATGTAAACGAACAGCCAACGGTACCTGAAAGGTTGCAGAACATGGTCACCAAAGACATGGCAACAACGCAGATAGAAGAGTCTCTACTTCAAGCCAACAGCCTTGGGCAGCAAGAGCTGGCGACCTTTGTGAAGGAAAGGCTTATGGCACCGGAAGAAGATGGAAATCATAAGAAGCTCAGGGATCCTTTGCCTAAAAATAAAGCGCTCACATTTTCTTCTCTTTATGAGGCCGAAAAGAAAGAGAATGAGAAGTCTGCTGTCATCAAAGCCGATAGAAGTATTCTTCAACGCATCATTACAGCGTATGATGCTGGCAGGAAAGTAGATTTGCCGCAAATCCTTAGCCATGAATTAACTACAGTTCCCCTCACTATCGCAGATACAAACAGCCAGCTGCGCACTGGAAATAAGTCAGTAATGATAGAACTACTGTCAAGAGGATTGCACCAGTCGCAGGACGATCGACATTGATAGTAGATATCGATGGTCAAGCATTAGTCATGGCTCTTGGTAGAACTTCAGAGTGCAATACATTTGACGATGTCGCCGAAAAATTTGTGAAAGCTGTTCTTTTCTCTGGAAAGGGTTTTAATCGAATGGACGTAACATTTGACAGATACAGAGAAACATCAATCAAGTGCGCAACCAGAATGAAGCGTTCCAGAGGTCATGCACCAATTATAAGAGTAATTGAAGATGGCACCGTTCCTTTTCCTAAGCAATGGCCTAACTTTCTCGCTCTTGACGAAAATAAAGCAGATTTAGCACGTTTCCTTTCAGAAAAGCTTCTTGCAGGAGCCCCAGTTGATAAACTCATCATTGTTGGCGGCGGATTCAAGGAAGAAGATACAGTCAAGTGTTCCCGCCCAAACATCGACACCAGCGCTCTTAAAAAGGTTTCCATGAAGAGGCCGACCCTCGAATGATTCTCCACTGTGTACACTCAAATGCAGAGTGCATTGTCGTCGCAAGTCAAGACACGGACGTATTTCTCCTTCTAGTTTCGCACCTGGACAAAATGAGATGCAAGCAGTTGTGGATGAGAGCTGGAACGTCTAAGAAGCCAAAGTATCTGCCAATCCATACAATTCGAGAGAATCTAAAGCAAACAATACCCGAGGTGGAAAGCATTCTCTCCTTTCACGCAATAACGGGTGTGATACCGTCTCCTACTTTGCTGGCCATGGCAAGAAAACGTCATGGAAGACGTTCACAGAACACCACATGCTGCTGAGAAACCTAGGAGGTGGCGATCTGGACAGTTCCACAGTGACGTCCGTTGACGAAAAGTTCATTTGCCGAATTCACAGTGTAACTGAGGTGGAGAGTTGTAATGAAGCGCGTGCAACGTTGTTTTCTAGATGCCGGTGGCCAGAAGCTCTTCCTCCGACGAGCGATGTAGTGCGATGACATATTCAAAGGGCGCACTACCAAGCAATGATCTGGAAACAAGCCCATGTTCCACATCCCACACTTCCCCTTCCAGAGAGCTCGGGTTGGACTAGGCTGAATGGAAAGCTAGTGCCAAAGCTGATGTCTCTTGCCCCCGTACCTCAAAGCTGCGATGAGTTGGTTAACTGTGGCTGCAAATCAGGATGTAATTCAAGGAAGTGTAGCTGCCGGCGTGTTGGACTGCCATGCACAGGAGCATGCAAATGCAGACGTACTACAGACAG
Organism: Dendrophyllia cribrosa; assembly: GCA_024195265.1. Classification (NCBI taxonomy): domain Eukaryota; kingdom Metazoa; phylum Cnidaria; class Anthozoa; order Scleractinia; family Dendrophylliidae; genus Dendrophyllia; species Dendrophyllia cribrosa. Next base: position 37,691,590 of record JAJLRJ010000008.1, on the reverse strand, counting down.
CTGCTGCCAAACTAATGCCAATACTATCGGAAACCAAGAGCAGTAAATGGTACGGTACAGTAAAATGGTTTAGCATCTTTGAGCATTTTTTTTTTAATATCTGATAAAAAATTCCATTTCTCTCTTTCTGTAGGACGGGGCAGATGTCAAATATCAAGAATTATAATTCAACACATTGATACACTGCCCAAATATGGTCAAAAAGTTATCGATGTATGTTATGTCCACATGACGTATAACCAGCGATGGCGGTAAATTTGGCATTTTGAAGGAAAGTGAAAATGACTGCTGCCTGCAATTTCGTGTTTTTGGGCGAAAACGTGCGTGAACTATTAGTTAAAAAAGGGAAAAGAAAGAAAAAAAGAGAAGAAAAGAAAAGAGAAAAAATATTGTTCACATGATTGGTCAGGACAAAAAAGGCGCGAAATTTTCGCGTTGTCGCGGTCGGTTTCTTGGCGTAGCTGAATGAAAACTGGTTCAAAGTTTAACCGCTCGACAAGGAGTGAATGAAGGAGCACAATTTTCGTAAAATTCCTTTGGTAATCACCTTTGGAATATGATATAGACTTGATGCTTTCTCAGAAAAGTTTCTGATCTCGTCATTACGGCTGTAGGAGCTAAAAAACGAGCAAGTTTGTAAACAACATTGATCGACTCAGCTTGTACTTCGATGTTTGAAAATTTGGTGCTGATGGAAGGGAATAAAAAGCCAAATCAACTACAGGTACGATGTTTTAACCGTTTCTTGTATCCTTTAGCTGTGAATTTTTGTACGCTGCAGTTCTTTCCGACTTTTCGCCGCTATGTTTAGGTTCGCAGCCGTGTGTTTGTTCAATTTGTTTTGATTCTGAATTGAACTTTTTAAGATACGAAACACTTGTAACTAAGACATTCTATGCCATTTTACTGTGTTTTAATTCTTGTAGTCACTACTCTGTCCCGTTCTTTGAGTAGACGAAAGCTCTTCGTAGAAACTCTCAACTGATTGTGTACGCTAAATTAATTTTAGCTTGGCAAAAGTTTCGGCATTCGCTGTTTGTTGTTTAAGAAATGGTCCGAGGTAAAATATTGTTGTTAGCCTTTTTACTTAATGAAAGGTTGTATATCTCAATGATTTTTTTTTCGAAACTGTGATTTGTTATCAATGTGTTGAATTATAAAACAGTTATAGTGTTCACGTTTGCACAATATTGACAAAGGCGCCACTTTCATTCCTGAACTGTGTGATGTTGCAAGTTTCGCGCGTTAAAACATATGTAAGCTTAAGCTTTTTTTAAAATAAAAGGCTTGTCGGCGATATTTTCTCTTCAAACTGTGCTTTGTGTTATCAATGTGTTGAATTATAAAACTATTATAGCGCTCAAGCTTGCGTGATATCGCCTAATTTTAGCCGACTCGGCCTACGGCCTCGTCGGCTAAGTATTAGGCGATATCACGCGCGCTTTCGCGCTATAATAGTTAATTATACTGTCGCAGCAGATTTCTGAGGATACTTACATCAAGACATGCTGAACGTGCCAGCGACCTGTGGGAGCCTGATATCATCCAGGATTTTAGTCAATGACTTCAATTCCTATTCAATTTGTACAACCAGTATCGACATGCGTTTCAGGATGGCCAGTCAAGAGGACAATCTAAGTAGAAGTCACGTGACCAAAGCTGATCGTGGATGTTACGATAACTTAAAATTCATTCACTTGCTCTGTTTTCATATTCTAAAAGTAAATAATTACAGTTTTTAACTCTTTTTCGAGGACTTGTATAAAATTACCTTCAAGAAATTAAGCTAAACTCTAGCCTCGTTTTCAAGAGTCACGTGATCAGAGGATCACGTGGCCAACATGTAGTAAACACAAAATGCTTTCTAAAAACATACGTTCTGTAACATCTGCTGATTTACATTAGATTTAAACCGTGTAAGAGTGTTTTGTAAGGAGATAGGGCATTTAGCCTCGCTTTTATGTCTTGAATTGTGTAAGCCAATAAAAATGACTGATTTGGAGGCTTAAATGGCCGAATCAAGCTTGGTAAACAAGATTTTCGTGTTCAGCGCATAATTTTCACTTAGAAAAGTCTGTTTACTAACTTTTCCTCGAATTTGTCGCTAGAAGTTTACTTTTGCGAAAATTGTCCCAGTCTAAATATGTTTTGTAAGATATGGTACAATTAAACATTTTGCTACTTTTGGTAGCATTTTATATGTTTTTTTCACCGATTAAAAAATGGCTTGACCTCCTGCTACTTATGACGACATATTTTGTTACCATAGCAACCAGTTGTCGCCAAACTTTACCAAATTAATGTCAAAAGGATAAACGAACAGCTACTGAAGACGGCATGTGCCAACATAAATGCTCTTGAAACAAATCCGAGAAAAACTTCAAGGGGGTGTGGGGGGGTGTGTGGGCGGGGGGGGGGGGGGGGGGGGGGGGAACCAAAACTAAAGATAAACTTTGGCATATGAAGCCGATTTTGAGTAAATCAGACAAAAACATTTCGAACTTGTGATTTTGCATGCGTATGATCGTAACCATAAGTTTCTTAATTATGCTTATAAAAGTTTAATTTCTCAATCTTAAATGTTTGTTTAGTGTATGAGATGAAACTGTGAAAGTTTGAAAGCGTTTCTCGTTTTAGTTTTGGTGATTCCATTATTTATATATAGGAAACCATAATTGTAGTTTTAGTTGTTTTTTTAAACTTTTATGGTCGTTTCTTTATTATATTGTCTCGAAGTTTCATCTTGATTGAAACATTGCAACATGGTCAAGTGAAATAATAGGGTTCACCTAAAACGCGATTGAGACTTTGGGATTTGATTGCACGGTTGAAGATGCACAAAGACAAATCACAAGTTCGAAATGTTTTTCCTATTTACTCAAAATCGGCTTCACAAAAGTTTCTAGTTTTTAGATATTTTGTTTGCCATATGCCATAGTTTATCGTTATAGTTTTGGTTTTTCTAGATGCCATCGCAATCGCTCGGAATTTAGGCTCAAGTGATTTCAATGTTTCTCGTTTATCTTCGCAATTTTATGGTCGCGGGGATACCTGGC